>JBAMHZ010009393.1:0-33307 GCA_037177395.1 Alpinia galanga
TATGGCCGGCGCCGGCGATGCCGAGGAAGATCAAATGCCATGGGTGGGTGTCACGCATGTATTGCACAGGGTAAAGCGCACAGAAGATCACCGTTGTATATATATATATATATATATATATATATATTTCAACAGCTCCGGGAAACTAAAGGAAGCTCACAAGCAACCCCATCCGGAGAACCCTTAACGCCTAATCAAACTTACTATTTATTAGTTTACTCCAATCCACAAGGTGGCTCCTCGAAATCTTCCTTACCTCTTGTGGAATCGAGGGACAAAAATTTACTAAAACAGTACGGCATTTCAGCAAAGCCACATTCAACTTTCAAATCTCGAACACAATTTGGCTTATAATTTATTTTCGTTCTCCAAGATTACTATCAGCATAAACGTGTAAGCCCAAAGTGTTCCATAGCCAAAGGGCTTTTTGGTACTGTAGTGAGCCACACGCCTGGTTTGGCTCCTCCTTTCTCAGGCTCGAGCACAAGGTTTTTCTTTTGAGCTGTTGTTCGATGTTTTGTCGTGCGTCCACGGGCAGAATTTATTGATTTCTGAATGAGATTTTGTGTTTCTCCTTGTTCTTGAACTTAAAAAGTTGTTATTGGCTGAGAACAGAACAACGACCACCTAGAGTTTGCAGATGCATCATACATTAAACTTATAGGCTCGATTCGTCACATTCTCTTTACTGCAGCTCAATTCTTCAACTGAGTTAGAGTAGCTTTCAACTCCTACAGCAGTTGCAAGAACTATCGGTGCATTGATGGTGGAGGAACTGGATAGGCAACTGGCATGCCATATGGAGCAAGCATAACTGGAGTGCCCACTGCCGTAATCGTATGCGCACTGATCGGATGGCCAAACACGGCCCTTCCCGGAACGTTCGCCTGCAGAGGATGCTTCACCGGCGATGCGATGGCTGTCGGATTCGCGTTGCTCTGGCCGGCGATGGGACCTGGTGAAGAAGACGCATCGATTCCATTGGCGGTTGTGATGTCGTGGATGCTCGATCGCCTGCGGTCTCGGTTCATGGAGTTGAGACGGATGAAGTATTTCTGAGCGTGGCTTGCGACTTGAGTGGGAGTCCTTGAGGTGACCAAGTTCCTTGAGATGCTCCTCCAGTCGCCCTTGCCAAACTTTTCAAGACCAAGTAGAAAAAGCCTACAAAATTAATAGCAAGAATGAAGACAAACTTGTAGGAATGAATGAGATACCCAAAAAAACAAAAAAAAAGGAATAATTTTTTGTTTATTAGTTCCATTTTTTTTCTTCAGATTTACTAGAGTTTGATATTCGGTAGGAGATTAAGAATAGTCTGCTATTTTTAACAGTTAGTTGGAACAAAGAAGACATGGAGAAGAAGAGGGGAAGATTGAAATCGAGGAACAAAACCTGTGCTCTTCTTCAGTCCAAGGGATTCCTTTTCGGCGTTCTTGTTCGGCTTTGGAGCAGCTCTTTCCTTGCCCTCCTCCATTCTCGAGAACTCCTCTGTTCCTATCTGCTGATCCATGGCCACCGCCGTTACTATCGCGCCGGTGCTTTTCCTTTGCCGGAGGCGAACCCAAACCCGAGGACGCGGCCTCCTCGCCGGAGTATCGCGGGACCTGGACGCTTCCGGCCTCAATGGCCTTCACGTCCTCCAACAGCACTTCGTAGTGCCGCCTCACCTCCGCTGCCGTCTTCCCCGGCACTCTCGCCGAGATCATCTCCCACGACGCGCCGCAGTCTCCGTTCTCCTCCGGCGGCAAGGCCACTGCCGCCAGGGCGTTCTCGAAGAGCTTGTCATCTTCCCGTGTCCATTTCCCCGCAGCCGCTTCCATCGCCGGCCGCCGGCAGGTCGCAGGGTCGGTGGCTTCATCGAGGGAGGAATTTATCGCACCGCGCTGTGACAGGATCCGCAGTTCCACTCACCACCGGTGACCGGGAGCAACCGTGACGCTGATGCAGCCAAAGATCTGTAAATTGACGGCAGTGGAGAGACGTGGTCGATTCTGCATTTCTCATCGGCGTGCCGACACGAACCACTAACTCGTTGTCTGATTGGTCAAATTCTCGTCGTCTAAATTTTGTCGCCTCCTCCCTTGCTCGAAGAGGCAATGAAAACGAGCTTGATACGTCTGAAATCGGCGGCAGGAGGAGTCACAAATTCATGAAAATTAATCATTGTAAAATTAAATCTACAATTCACTACAGTTGATGGTTTTTCCATTGGCAGAGAGGATCATCTAGGATGGTGATTGGAGGGAGACCAATATACTTTTTTTTTTCATAGTAGATGTGATTGGTGTTTATATTGAACTAGTGAGTAGTGAAATGATTATATGTAGGAATCTTGATTGAGTGGCGTTCTCATGCTGTTCTAACTTGCAGGAAATAAATCTCTATTGACTTGTACATTCAACTTGCATTATGCTTTCAAAATACTTGCTCATCGCAACACTGTTCCAATTATTATTAGATGCCAACACTCTGTGTTCGAATGAAAATGGGATAATAGAAAATCACAAATAGCACGAACAAATTTCTAGCCTCATTATAAATGGGCTTTCCAATTTGTAAATCATTCAGACAATCAAACACTTGCAGTTGACTCTTTGATGCAAATATACTTGATACACGACCAACGAGACTCTGGTTTCTGATGGCATATCAAAACCTATACCACGTATTATTCAAGTTTTAGACAAATTACACTGCCTGGAACACCAAGAAACAGGTCTGAAAAAGCAGCTCGCATCTCAAGTTTTTATTACCCAATTTGGTTCGTCATTGAAATACAAAAATTTACATTAAGGTTGTTGAGTTGCACTACAACAGACATGGTGGTTATTGACTTTAAACCAAAAGATTTGAGGTATTATCATCTAGTCGAGTATCATTCTCCTTCAGTAAGGATAGGAACAATCAAAGGCTTCAGCTGAGCGAGATAGACAATTGCCCACCTAATAAAGAAATAATAAACAAATCAAGTTATTGAGCATATTAGACTTGCGCAATATTCTTGTTGTTAATTTGCATAATTCGCATATAAACTGTGTTAATTATTATTGATGTTAGCATATAATAGGTAAGATGGAAGCAATTCTATGATTGACCTTATATAACAAGAATATCATGAAATTAATTTAAAAAAAAAACATCATGAAAGAAAGGAACAAGGGTAGGCGATGACTTACATCATCCAGCAGCATACTGTCGCAGTGACAATCAGCGTTAAGTGAAACCTGCACAACCAAAATATCAAAATTATTTCATGTTTTAACTGAACTAAACCTAATTCAAACTCCCAAAAAATGGTGCTTTCACTTAGTAGAGACTATAGACTCCCCTCCCCCAACACTAGATTTTAGAATTATTCCTACCACCAAAATGTATCCAAAAGAGACTCCCTAATTTCTCATAGGTTGCTACAGCGCCATATTACCATCAGGCTAATGCACAGACTCTATGATTATATCAGCAGTTTAATTAGCAGAGCGATAAGATTCTTTCTTCTTGTAAGTTTCTAATCCTTTCCTGGCCTTGTTAAAAAAGAAATGTAGCCAACTCACTCGGATAAATAGGGATGCACATAAAAAATTTAATTTATCTTGTTACACCAAAGAAGCCAAGTATTAGGTGAAAAAGGTTGATCTCATGTTTTCCTGAAAAGTGAAAACATGCTGCAAATTAACAAAATTTGATCATCTTTTAATGGAAAATATTTCTTGCACAAGGTAAATCCTCTTCCTTCCATACTCATACCACTCCTTATAGGCATGTCATTTCCAGTCTACTCTTCCACTTCCTTATACACACGCCAGAGGGTGGTGCTTATCAACTTATTTTCCTGTACTGTGAAAAAACATGTTCTGTTCTTGAAATGAAATTGAGAAAAACTGTTGCTTCAGCCATCACATAAATACTAGGAAGTCTGATATAGTATTTTTCTTCTGACTTTATATACTTTGAGGAAGCTTTAGTCCAATCAATCGACCTATAAGCGTAACTCAAAACAGTATGCAAGAGATGAAAAAAGTACTTGAAGAATATCTCTAGTAATGGAAGCATTAAGAAGATAATTGGTAGTCCAAAGAATGAAAGCACTATAAAACACAATTCGCCAAGTATTAAATAAGAACTGAAAATTTTGATAGTTTCTAAACTCCAAATTGGTGTCTTTAAAACCGGACAGGTCAGTTAGTTAACCTGGGAACCAGAAGTCAATTGCGTCCAGTTGAAACAATAGGAGCAGTCTGCAGTCCAGTAATTGACTGGGTAAACCTAAATGATGATTGGTCCTATCTGGGTTTGAAAAGACCGCTCTGGACTAGAATATTTTCAGCCGGAGTAAGATTTTTTACATATGAAATGATATAAACAAAATGCAGACAAGAACATACCGATATAAATTTGGTTAAACTATTGAATCCGTGACAAAATGTATGAGGCTTGCTACTCTGGATGGGAGTAACTTTACCTATAATTCAAAAGAAAATAAAATACCTATGGTTCATAGCCCACGTTCAGGTTGACTGACCCGCGAAGTTCCATCTATTCGTGTTGATTTGAATCTAATTTACTTCTTATCCAGTTCATTCCATGTTTTATTAGCATACTAATATACAACTTATTAAGGAGAACATATTATTGGTAAATACATGCCAATAAAGGAATCAATGGCTAAAACAATTTACTCTACTACAGTTATTAGTAAGAAAGTTAAACTATACAGGAGAAGCGACTGAATCTGAGAAATGACTAAAACGAGTTAAGAAAGGAATGGTGCATGTAATTCTGAGATGAGATATGCTCATCGAGGATAGAAAGTAGCCAAATTTTTTAGTGTGACCAAAACATTTGTGATTCTTTTGCAAGCTATCAGGTTCTAAATAATAAGCAATCATTTTGCAAGTAGAAAGGACACCAGGCATATCCTGTCCTAAGAACTTATAGCAATGAGATCGATGAAGTCAAATCCAACAGTAAAATAAAAATGAAGAAGGGCAAAGCACTCGTTTCCACTATCCCAAGAGGAAGATTTAATTTTGCCCAAGGATCTAAGTTAAAGACCTAACTGATCACGCTTTTTCAAAGAAGTAAAAAAAACACAATCGACGCCAGCATCCAAGGACAAATTGCCCTCATCGTCGATCTCAAGCCCTGATCATCAAGAACATGACGGAGCAAACAAATCCATGGCAGAAAGACAGCACCAGATCCAAGCGCAAATGAAACAACAAACGGAAGATACAGTAAAGGAACGCACAAATTGGTGGAAGGGCCGCGGTTAAAGCAGAGGCGGACGAGAAGCGAGGCAATGAGCCCCGCCGCAAAGAAGATGGTCGACGTCGCCATGAACCCCATCAGAAGATCTGATTCTTCTTCTGAGCTGCGACCTCCTCCGCCAAGTCGTCGATCTCTTTCTTCTCTCGTCTGATGGGCTGGATCGTCTTTCTAACGGATAGCAGTCGCACCAAAAGAGGCCTAGGAGCATGCTGGGATCCACTAAAATAATATAATTTGGCATCTATGAAAAAAAATAAAAAAAAAAGGACAAAAATTGTTATAATTAAAATAATATTTTAATTCTGTTTTAATTAAAATTGTTTAGTATTTTAATTCTGATAATATCTGCTTTAGTGACGGTTAATGAAATAACAGTAAAAGATGAAAAATGCATATATAATCTACCAGTGATTGGTTAAGTCATTTGAGGAGCTAAAATAGAGATTTTGGGGGACCAATGAGAAGTGCATTCAACAAAGCCTTTGTTATTCTTTATTATCTATTTTAATTATATATATTACCTATTTACATTTTCATATATTTTTAAACCTATTTATCTCGACCAAATCTGAAAGACAGGATGTTCTGTCCATGCCACTTTTTAATTTGTGTTTCAGTTAGTTAGTTGGCAGGGCTAATTTAGTTGGTAAATATATAAAGATAATTTTTAAATGGACAGAGATCAATTCTTTAAAAAATTAATACTCTAAATTATCGATCGATCCCTTCCTTTATATTTACCATTTGAGTTCTAATTTATCTTCCTCCTCGATAAGAGCAACTGAGGGAGTACTAATATGATGGTTCCAATTTTTTAAATTGTGTTGTAGGTGTCATTTCCTTTTTTTCGTTTGGAAATGGTTTGATTTTGAACTGATAGCCAAATATTTTCTTAACAGTATTACCGCCTCTTCTTAAAATGAGTGTGTTATGGAACATTGAGTCATTAATTTATCAGACTACTCATAATACAGTAATTTATTTATTTCTTAATTTTATAATTATAGGTGGAGCGCGATTGAACATCAGCTTGGATTACAACATAAGAACATCTACTCTCATAATGGTTTCAGAAAACATATATTTCGATTGAAGGTATCAGTTTACATACAAGAAGAGAACGTACAAGTGTGCCTTATGTATATCTCGCTTCATATTTTACACGCACTTAAAAATTGAAAAGCAGACAAGAAGAATTGCACAACCATACAAAGCTATACAATAAAACATCTCAAGTATAAGAGAAAATCATTGACAACAATAATCAACTTACGGTATTTGTTAGTTTTATGTTAATGCAAACTGAACTGCAGCATTTGGACAATCACAGGGAAGCATAACTTGCAACATCCTCTTCTATAAAGTGTCCATTTTTATGGAAAGCATTCTGCACAACTCGAGAGTAGAGTATATCTGCTGCTTTGTTCTTCAAAAGTTTGCCAAATTCATGGTGTAATCTTCTTTTCCATAATGACTTCTTTCTTCCTAGTATACTGCCTGATAATATTACAAGTGGAAGAAATTTCTGGATCAGAGAAGTTTAATAGGCAGCAGGAATGTAATGTGTTTGGTTTCATACACAAAACAAATTCTCGATATGATGACAGTAGCATAATGCTTGTAAATTTGATTAATGAAAACATGATGAACTATTAGCACAGAACTTCTTGTCCCAAATGAAGAGAAAGGAAATATGTTTGTGCAATCCAAAATATGAATATTGGCTGTCAAGTACAAGAACCTGCCGATGCAAGTGCCTGATTGTCCTGAAACAATATATATTAAAAGGAACCTCGAGATAATGGTACGTACCTCTCCATGTTGGAGCCCCTAAACTATAAATTATCCCCCCAGTCTTTTAAGAAATCTATAAAATGAAGATACAAAGAGTTCTATGTTGTTGGACTGTCAGGTGTCTTTAATCAAGATTTTAGTCTCAACCTGGTCGGTAGAATCTCAACCATAATTGTATAGAGCGTAATAACATATGGTAAAATCAACATCAGTCCATCGGTCATACTATTGTTGCTAATTAATTAGTGAAGCACCTACAAGAACAGAATGAATGTTGAGAGGCTAGTTGACACCTTTGCTCTAAACTGTTGTTTTAAGGACATTGCTATCTGTGAAAAAGACTTTTTTTTCATATAGTACACTGCCAAACCAACTGCTTATTGTATATGATTAGCTATCCTATTGGCATTGCTCAAATCATTCCACTAATTGAATTGTGAAGCCATAAGTGAGGATGTTTAATTATATCTCCTGCACTCTCTTGATCAATCGTGTTTCAAGGATTGATAATTTAAGTGTCAAAAAAAAGGCAAGAAAGATACTACCTGATAAGCATGTTCAGTTGAAAATAGTGTTTAACAACTTATGTAGACAAAATGGTCCAAAGAGCCCATGAGGGTGGACTGGAACAAGATATCTCTGTCGCAATAGGTAGGTTTAGACGGTGTTCATGATGCAGTCTCTGTAAATATCAATGCAAAAATTTGAATTTATACAACCAGGAAAGTGTGGTCAGAGTACTAGATCAGACCAACATGTAGCACCAATACTAGTCAGTAGAACCAAGATTTTGATCTATTTTTCAAATGTTTTTCAACTCTTCCAAGAAATGCTCCTAATTTGTTGAAGAAACAACTCAAAACATGTAATACAGTCCCACCAAATCCTCCTGAACCTAATGACCTATACAGAGAAGCTTAATGATGCACCTAAAAGTATCAGAGCTAATAACCTTCTTTTCCCCATGATGAATGTCATCGGATATCATTTCCAGGCTATTAAAAGGGTGATATAAGAAAAACAGAAAACATATTCAAAGCTAGAAACTAGGTATGTTTACCTTTGACAAGCTTGGCACGAAGGTCCCATAAAACCTTTTATGTACCTTTACCATAGCTTCTCACTAGCCTAAGTATGTGATTGAGCTCCTTCATTATCATGCCCATCAATGTTCAATACCTTAGTTTCAAGTGAATCAATTCCTCCTGCCTTTTTTTGTTTAGTCTGCCTAGTCAATGCATGACGTTCACTAGGAAGATTGAATAGTTGAAATTTCATGAATATGTAACTCAGAGAACACATAATATATTTCTAAAATATATTGCATACATTGTGGAACGCCTGAAATTATAGCGCTTTAATCCAGGGATTTGCTGTCCAAGTGAATTTTCCATTTCTTTGCAGCAGAGTAATGAAGATACATCCTGAGAATGAGCTTCAGCAGATTCTCCATCAGTTTCAACGGTCATCATTTCGTGTCTGAGAGAATGGAAACTCTTCCCTGTATTGACATCTTCCAGATCACTATTCTGATATCCCACTTTGAGACGCTTTGGCATTATCTTTTTTGCTTTGTAGCAGCGATATTTGTTCAACTTGTTTTGAGAAATCTCCTCAAGATTGTTGTCCTGAATAAGAGCATTAACAGAACGTGACTTTTTAACAAACACAAACCTCCTCCTGAAACGATCACCACACTCTTTCCGTATCAATTGTGTAGGCCCAGAATCATATTCAGGAAGTAAACATCGATGGTTGTCCTTTAGTTCAGCACAGGGAAACCAAAGCTCATTCTCATCCCTTAGACAATCATGTAACTTCAAAATGAGGTCAGGGCTACCAAGAATTTCGTTAAAAGGATCTTTTGCAGAATCCACATTCTTGTCTAACCTTGGTGGTTCTGTTTCGCATTGGATTCCACTGGTAAATTGTGCCTGCTGGGAAACATTAAAATCTCCGAGAAATTCCCCATTTTTGAGATTTTCTACATGTCCTGAAGGTTCATCATCAACACAAACAGACATGCCACTATGATCTGCAGCTCTTTTATCAGAAGAAAATTGTAATAGTCTTGAACATCTTTGCATGCATGACATGCGTGCTTCAGGTTTAACAGCACTGGAGAAAGTGCCCTGGTCAGTTAGTTACCCGAGGACTGTCAAGTGACATGATTGCATCATCTCCATCCTTAAATTCAAAATTCGTGCAAGTAAGTTTCTCAACTGGTGTAAAATTATAGTCTCCCTCCTTCAAAGGTTCTTCCAACTGATTCTCATTGTAGCTAAGTATATTTTCTGTAGTTTTATCAACTTCATTAACACTTCCAAGAACTCCTTTGTTTTTGCTTCCGTCATTGAAATTAATTTCCTCTTCTATTAGGGTGTCATTAATTAATTCTTGGTTTGTCTGCAAGCAGGGATCAGGTTCGGCAACATTAGCATTTTCACCAGAAAATACTTCCAAACTATTAATCTTCCGATGAGTTATTTCATCGATGCAAATCTCTTTGTTCAACTTAGAATCTTCTATAGCCATCTGAATGTGACCACTCAGTTCCAAATTTTCCTTCTTCAATGTTTCTTCATCAGTGAATGTCTGTTTATCAAACCTTTCCTTTTCGTCATGCAGCTGCTTCATTTCTTTTTCAAGTGACAATTTTCTCTTACTCAAAAATTCCCACTCTTTCTCAAGTTTGATCCTTTCCTGTATCAACTTTTCCTTTTCCTTTTCAATTGCTTCTCTCAGTGTAGTCATCTTTGTTAGATTTTCCTCTTCTCTATGCTTCATATTTTGCACTTCTATTTCCATAAATTGTTGTTTTTCTAAAATCTCCCTCTCTATTCTTCAATGTTTCTTCCTCTGTGCATCTCTGGAGAGCAAACTTTTCCTTTTCATTGCATAACTGCTTCAGATCTTCTTCGAGTGTCAATCTTTTGTTACCTAACAAATCCCACTCTTTCTCAACTTTGATCTTTTCCTGTATTAACTCTGCCTTTTTATTTTCAATTGCTTCTTTCATTGCATTAATCTTTGTTTGATTTTCCTCCTCACTATGCTTAATATTTTGCATTTTGCTTTCCAGAAATTGCTCTTTCTTTAAAATCTCCCTTTCTCTATCCTCAAGTGCAATATCTTTATGTGTCACCTCGTCTATTTTTCTTTTTAATGGTTCATCAATAGCTCTTCTCTTTTTGTCTGCCCCCAACTCAAACTGCTCTGGTTTGGCTTGTAAAATGGAACTATGGCAATCAATGATTCTTTCAATCTTCATCTTCAAAAATTAACAAAAAATGTCAAGGTAATTTAGAAAGGGCACAGAAGATGGATATGATGGACTCAATCAGTTGGAACTCAGAGCATATAATAGATCTCATAAATCAGACATCAAAATATTTTACATTCTGACTTCAATGATCAACAAAACCTTTATTCTGTCATGTATATTATTATGCATTATGTAATTTCTACACTTGAGTGGAGAGAAAAGATAAACATAAGCAATCCCAGACAGTTGGGTTTAACACTGCTGGTTGACGATGTTGAAGTAGTGGTTATTATTATATGTCAATTTGATGGCTAACCAGAAACATGAAAGAAGATCACAATATCGTATGGCTATCAATTCAATGCAATGGAATATTTTACATCATGGTGGTGGCTTTCTTGATCTTGAGATTAACAATCTAGGTGACCGTTTGTCATTACAATTAGAAGGTCATAAAAGAAATCCAGTTTCGAGTGGTGAAGTACTGGCAAGTAAAATTTATGTACATAAGAAGGGAGACAAATACAAAAGCTGACTGTCTGGCCAAGGAGGCAAGAAGACTAGAATGCAACTGTGTTGTTCCAATACCCCCAAGGGAGCTAAGGGAGTTTGCCAGTTTCAATGTATTATCTGGAGAGAGTAGAGATGCAATAGGCATGGTTAAGTCGTTTAATAATATTTCCCTCAAGGCAAATTTCAACATAAAAAAGAAACATTGACAGCATTTAGGTTTCAGCAAGCATTCATCTGTATTAGAAAATAGGGCTCAAGGTACATTAGAACATCACGTGCAGTTTGTCCTATTTTTTCACTGATACTAGGATGTGTCAATAAACTATTCCATAAATTTGGACCAAACAAACAAACAGTCATATGGCTCAATACTTCAAACCTTCATCAAAATATCCAAACTTGAATCTCAATGTTGCGCAAATTTCCAAAAAATATCAGTGTAATAGATTTGGAGGACAAGCCAAGAAAATCCCAAATTCTGGAATAGGCACTTACTCTTTCTTGGATAGTTAACTGTTCTTCAATCTCAAGTAATTCTTTCTCTTTATTCTGTAGAAACTGCTGCTTGACAAGAGCTTCCTGCAATTGTTAATCAGATCAACCATCAAAGATGGAAAAAAAAAAGAAGATAATGTATTCAATATATCAGAAAGGAAGACCTTTTCTTTAACATCAAAATCTCTAAGCCTCATGCACATATCCTCCTCTCTGGATTTTAGTGAAACATTTGAAATCTCCAAGCTTTTCCATGCCTCATCAAGTTCTTTTTCTTTCTTTTTACAAGTATTATGTCGTTCATTTGCTTCTATCTGTCTCTCATCCAACAAGTTACTCCACTTGGCAAGACTCTCCTGGTTGCCCTGCACCTCTCGTTCCAAAGCTTGCAAAACTTGTCTCCGGTGAGCAAGTTCCTTCTCAATCCCTTCTTTTCTAAATGGTAAATTACAGTTACACGGCCATTGAATTATTAAAATAAATACAAATGTTTCCACACAATAATTAAGTCTTAAACCTCTGGACAGGAAATGCATACTCTATCATAAAGGATGAGGATTCGATAGCAAGTTTGAGCTGACGAGTCTCCACATCCTCTGATTTTCTATCTAACTCTGAGCTTCTCCGACTAACTTCTGCAAGTTTGGCATCAAGAGAGCGCATCTTTGCTTTAAGCTCAAAGTGTTTCTCCTCGACAGTGGCCTCAAGAGCGTGTGCTTCAAACATCTTCTTCTGACATTCCAATTTAATCTCAGCTGTTTCTGCATGCATCTCATTCAAAGCCTTCTCAAGCTGAAATTTTCAGAAAAATATACAAATAGAAGAATGGAAAGATGAATAAAAGGTATATTAGAACATTCGAGCAGAAAGAAATATGATAAGGTAGAAAAACAAGAAGCAATGAGAATGCCTTCTTCACACAAATGACCACAATTCTATATTGACACCCTATCTTTATCATGAACATCATGTAGACAGTACACATTATCAATATATCATTGAGCCAATTGAAGAAGTGCCTTTTTTTTCTGTAACCAATGCGCATACATACATGCAAACATATAATGATGAATAAACACAGCCTAAAATACTAAAAATAAACAAACAATTGAAATTGGGCTTTAGTTTAGATATTAAGCTTCTCCTGTGCTTATCTGTCAAAAGAACCTACTACCATATAGATCATCTTACATATGAATAATGAGCTAACTCCTATGAGCACATAGACTCAACAGGTATCATTGAAAATCCAACAGGGATTGAGAAATGATCATATAATCTCGATTTATCCATCACTGGTCTTTGCAACATCATTCAAGATCACACAATGAATCCAATCACACTCAAGTGAACTGAGATATCTTCCTTCCTATTTGCATCATTCTCTGACTGCAAATACTTGTATATAACCTACATTGTGCATAAACACATTTTTCAATGAAATTTCTACACATTTGCCTTACATATTTCCATAATTAGTGAGGAAAACAGTCATCTTCAGATTACATATTTCATCAATTCCATCAAATTAATTATTCAACAAAATTTCTTTTTTTTTTCGTTCCAATTGCTTGCAAAACTCCATCCTGTTTTTTTCCTCTTCATGTCTTACGTTTAAATCCAAATTAGTTATATTATATGCAATCTTTCTTCTAAAATTGTTCAAAATATTATCAACGTTTGTCTCTCTTCATAATCAGAAAGTTAAGATTACATTGTGTAACTTCTAAAGGATATCTGATGTACATTTTAATAATTGCTGCTTTCATTAATGTGTGCACCAGGAAGTGCCAGAAAACATGAATATCTAGCACAAATAAATCAGCACCCAAAGCCAATAAGAAGTCAATTTTTTTAAAAAAGTGAAACTTAGTTTCATGTCACCTTTTCATAGAACTAAGAAAAAAAATAGAAAGTTACAGATAATTACTTCTCACAACTTCTTTTGCGATTGTAAACAATAAACAGAGAAAACATAATTGATCGACTCCAGTAATTTCTTACATTAGCAATAGACTGCTGCTGAAAGTCCATGGCTCTCTGCATATTACCTTCCTTTTTTTCAAACTCAGAAATAACAGACATATGTTCTGCTTGCATATTCTTTTGGAGTTGCCGTGCCTCAAACAGTTGTTGGATAAGATTTTCAGCTTTAGTTGCTAATTCCTTTTTCTCAATTAAAAGAAGACCCATATGATGCTGGTACTGATAAAGCTGAACAAAATAAACCAGTCAAATTAAAATAAACCACATCATTACCTAGTAAAACAGTTCAAAACAAATAAAATATCAAGCCAACAAACTACAACATATCTCAAGTGGCACATAAGTCAGAGGATAGATGGCATTAGACAAAGATGAAACAAAACAAGTTGATGTACTTTGCTCAGGAGTTTACTTCAGTAACTGTAGTAGACTGGCTCTGATAAGAAACATAAATACTGCAACAGCCCAAGGACAAAATCCAACAAGCAAGAATGATTGCCAATAACAGAATTTAATATTTCCACAGTATTCTGCATGCCTGTAGACTCAATTCTTAGTCAGCTTTATCATATTTATTTTGTTATATTACTTATCAAGGATATAAAGTATAAGACTGACTAACTGTGAATTTCACCTTTCCATAATCAATTTGCAAATCCATCTACGCTTAGAGGAAAAAACATGTTCCATGGATGAAACTCAAATTAAATATGATATTTGAGCTTGTTAATCTTAAGCCTACTTAACAATGAAATTTAATGACAAATAAGATATAAAATTTTAGAATTTTTGACCAATCTACAGAATTTATGGAATACAAGATTAAACATGGTTCTAAAAATTGTTTCATGTAGGCATAAATGTAGCTGCATATTAGTTTAAAACTTCAATTGACTTTTTTAGTTCAAGCTAGGTTTTACTTCGACTCAATATTTTTAGAAATAGCAAAGATGAGAAGCAAACAATTAATCTAGTTACGGTTAAATAAATTCAAATATAAAATGATTGACAAAATGAAAAGGGAAAATCATCTTGACTAAAAAAGATATGACAACAGTCGAGACATAATTATTTGATGATTCATTATATAAAAGCATTACAACACTTAGTGCAATGGTAAAGTTGCTACTGTATGACCCGGGGGTTACGGATTCGAGTCATAAAAAATAACTTTTTGCAAAACAAAGTAAGACTACGTACAATAAACCCTTTCTCGGGACTTGACATTGGTGGAAGCTTCATACACCGGGCTGCCCTTTATAAGCATGGAAACTTATACATTCTTCACATTTTGTTCAGTCTAAATTGCCAAATCTAGATTGAAATTTAGGCTTGTGAACGGATTTAGAATAATTTTGTAACTATTGTAGATGAAAGTTTTGATTTGATTGCAAGTTTAGACAACAACAGTCCATCTACATGTATCATTACTTTACTAGTTGACCATACTGTATGTATGATTATATCTAGATGGCAAACTCAGTCAACTACGGAACTAAATTTATTTTAAACAAACTTTCCAGGATCAGATCTGGATTTGGTGTGTCTGATCTAAGCTGGATTCAGTGGAATAAATTTGAAAAACTCAGTTGGAATGCAAAAAGGATAGCTAATGAATATGATAATTGAGCTAACTTATACACATTTCCAATAAAGTAAACTCATGAGTGGATTAGAAGAGACTTAAAAGTTTGCTAGAATTGTTATAACACTAAAAGGTCAGGCTTGCTAGTTGTTCATGAAAGTTGGAAGTTCAAGTTAGATCAGAAAGGTTAGGTGATAATTATAAATTACTCTTTATGTTTTTTCCTTAAACATTTAAGCGTTTACCGAATATTTATTTGTACCAATAATATAAAGCTAAGTATTGAATAATATTTCAACAATAATGCATAGTGCCTGCGTAATGCATATGCACTTTTTTATTTCCCTGATCAATGCCACTTGCATATATTTTTAGAACCTTTATATTTGAAATCTGCTTGGTGCTAAATGTGGGGGGAAAGTTCCAGAATATATTAAACATTATTTGAAGGGGATCACTTTTTGGATCAGGAGATCACTACATGCAAGTAAAAACTAAAACCTTCCACATGGATGCGATTCTGTGGTTCTAGTTAAATATCTTTTTAATCTTCATTGTATAAGTGTTCAAGGAAAATTAGCTTCTATCCTATTTATGATATCTTTCACTTTTTATCTCATTGTTAAGTGTTCCTTATACCAGCATTTTGCACCAGACCTTCATGTACCTTTTTGGAGCCTATGATACATCACGCCCAATATGATAAAGGAAACGTGCCTTTGCCATGGATCCTTCCATGAAATCATGGAAAACCATATATTAACACAATAGTTAAGAAGAAATGCGATGAAACATCTCGACCATCTTGAGAATAAGAACAAAAGATGGAGCCTATCAACCTCTTTCTCAAGCTCTGATATCCTTTGAGCGAGTGCTTCCCTGTCCCTCATCTGCAGCTCGGTCTCATCATGAAATCCCACCTCACTGAACTGCCTTCGCATCTCTGCCTCGCTCTGCTGTTCATGAAGGTTCTCACCCTCACTCCATAAAGAGAGCACCTTTGACTTCCGGACCAAGTTCCCGACCACCATCTCGACTCCCTTCCCCTTGCCAGGAACCACGCCGCCAAAATTACCAGATCTCAGTGGTGCAAGCCCATTCTTCCTGACCACTCTCTCAGATAGAAAACAACCATTTTTCCCCTCGAAAGCATAGCGGTTCCCCTCCTCCATAACTCCGTAAAATGGAATCAACTTACGATCAGAAGACCTGCATGAATCGCGAAGGAGACAGAGACTTCCACACGAAGAGGGAGGAATCGGAACAGTTTCGGCATCTGAAGAACCCTAAATTCGAGGCGTTTGGGTAGCCCGAAATCTCTCTCGCGCTTTGGACTTGGGTTGGAGGAAAGGCGGAAAGAAGAAAAGGAAGGGATGGCCGGTCGACCCTTTTTCTTTCCCTGAAACAGATGAGGCTAACACGACAGAAAAAAGAAACAAACGGCAACGGACTTAACTGTAAGGCTTTGCAAAGACACCCCTGTATGTTTGTTTATTTATTTATTTTGATCGAAGTCTTTGCGCCAGCGTTGTATTGAATTTTCTTAAAGCACCCCGACAGGTCTAACCATTTGCACATTAATCCTACTTAACGCAGCTGTCCAATTCTACTTCCTTAATTATGCTAATGATGTCATTCATTAATTTAATTAAAGATTAAAAAAAAATCTTACGTCATCGTCACCATCTGGTAACAGAGCATGTATCGATGCCGCATTGCCTGAGAGGATCGGATGATTAATAAATTTATTTGATAGAAATGTTTGAGATGAACGAAACATCTTTGCTACGATGCATCGATGCCGCATTTAAATTTATTGTGACGAGAAATTACAGTATATAATTATTATTAACTCCTTCATTTGCAGGTGGCGACGAGGACCTTCCTCGGCGGCAAGGACGGCCGGCGGCCATGCAGTGTCGCCAGATTGTCCAAGAACAGCACGTCGCCCTTCTCCCACTTGAACTGGATGCTCTCCTCCTCGATGATCTCGCCGCACCGCTGCACCACGTGTGCCGGGATCTCCGACCCATCCGCCATCTCCGCCGAGCTGATGTCCTTCCCGTGCATCCCCACCACTGTGTTGAACCACATCCTCCGCTCATTCCGCCCCGGGAACACCCGCGTCAGCTGCCGCGGCCCCAGGATAGTCTTAACCCCGCCGTCCGCCAGCCACTCCATCTCCATCCCCAATGCCTTCGCCCTACAAATTATATGTGCTTTTAATTCAACCGTCATGTTGATGATTTAATACGAATTTATTCAATTTGTTTTACCTTCTCTGAGCTTCGACGGGATCAGATGTGCCGAAGGCATCTTCCCAGCCTCGGCCGCGCATGGACTTGGTGTCGTTGTTGCTCGGAGCGGTGAAGGTGTACCTATCATTATTATTATTTGTCATTAGAAGAAGAAAAAAATTAAATTTTTTTTGTCGTATAGATTGGATACTTAACCTGAGTCCCTTCTCCTCCATCTCCTTGACGTGCTCCGGGAACTCTTCCAACATTCTCTCCGTCACTTTAAAGCTCGGCACGAACGGCGTTTCGCCGCCCTCCGGCGGCGGCACCTCGCAGAACAGGATCACCTTGCCCGGAAACTCCTTTATCTAATTATAGAATAAAAAATAACTCAACCAATTAATGTTGCTCCGTTTATATAATAATTTCAAGGTCATCGATGATTAAATTGAATCGATCGATTAATTACCAGGACCATCTCGTGGTGGTAGTAGATGAACTCGGAGAGAGGGCCTTCGTTGGCGGTCCAGACGCGCTTGTGGATGTGGGTCCGGGGCGCGGGGCCCACGTAGCGGATGTCCTCCCAACCGAAGGCCTCCACGATGTCGTTGAACTGGACGGCGTCGGCGACGTCGAAGCCCCGGAGGAGCACCGCGCTGTGGCGCACCAGCTGCTCCTCGAACCACGCCCTGTTCGCTACCAGCGCCGCAACCAGCGCCTCCGCGCTGCTCTTGCCCAGCCCCGACGGCAGCAGCACCAGCGGTATTGCCTCCCCGTCCACCAGTTTCTGCCCCTTGCACGCCCCCACCTCGAATGCGCTCACTGCCGCCATCTCCTACGCTTGATTAACTCGCGGCGATTAATTAGTTGGTGAATTTGAGCAGCAGAGGAGAGAGGCCGTGTTCTATTTATATACGGGATTAACAGCTAATTGATTGCCTAAGTGATAACCTTCGACGAGGACAAAATGCGTTAGCCATTGGCGAAGCACTTGAGAGATACCATTTTGTCTCACGCTTTGGATTATAGTACTATCCTTTTACTTAATCAATAGCTTCGGAAATAAAAAATCGAAAATTAAGAACTAACCAAATAGATTAGTTGGATTAATTAGCATTGGATTTGACTAACCTTGTTACCATTTTACTATTTAACAAGAGGAATTGTTGGGCTTCACGTAATTGACACGACGGATCTTCTAATGATGCAATTAGTTGCTTTTTTTTTTTTTTTTTTGTCTTTTACGCAATGGTTATATTTGAAGGTCAAGTGTTCTTGTTCCAGTTGGCATAGAACGAGGTTTGTGTTCAGTATCGATGGATACGTGTGCATAATCTAAGCTGAATTTGGATAAGAATCATAGTGTTTAGCTCCTAGTTAATTGAACGGATTCCAAGGAAGGTATATTGATCCAGCAGTCAGAAAAGACAGGAAAGAAGCAACAATATACAATTGCCAATATCAAATTGAAGCTGTCGACGTTGAAAAATATGGAGTTTGCCGTGTCATAAATCGAGCCAGTTTGATCGAGGATTTCATTTCTTCGTGCAGTAGGATATTGCTTACTTTGAGGTCCATAGGAAAGGTTTTTTTTTAAAAAAAAATTGAAATCATCTGACAATAAGAAAGAAAAAAACAATTGCAACATTTCAAGTCAATCTATGGATCATATAGTGTAGAATGACAATTCCAATAGCCATTAAAAGTATCTCGGAGGAAAGAACAATAGAAATTTAGCAATCCTTGAAGTCCAGTGGGACACTTTGAGCTTCGATAGGGGAAACAAAAAAATTATCATTTCTTGTATATTTATATTTATTATCTTTCTTATATTTATTATTTTCTGTTTGGTATTCCATTCATCACCTAGTTTACCCTATAATTTGACCGTACATCTAGTTCACTTATTTTATTTATTTGGATTCTAGATTTAAAATGATATGTAACAATATATTTAGTGGAAGTGATAAAAAACATTCCACATTTTAAATTATAGAATGGATGAAATAAGATGGAATGAATATCCATCCAAAAGTTGGAATGAAATGGAGAAAATGAACTATACCTATTTCATTCCACCTTACCAAACCAAGAACAATATTAAGTTCTATAAAATTGACACCAATAAATCAAACACCTATAGGAACTTTAGAAGTGTATCTAGTTTCTCAAAGCAACTCAAGGACATGCAAGACTATTAGTATGACATTTTAGGTCAAGCAAAAATTCTGAAATATGGAGAAAATGCAAATGGTATTCCAGCATCTTAGCTCTTTCTGAACCAGTGTTTCATGTTCAAATTGATCACTCAGTATATTTGGCGTCTTTTATCATTCATTAGTAAATAAGGAAAAATTAGTTCACAGTATGAAGTCCAAACTTGAAACGATCCACAAAACAAACATATAACAGAGCATGCTGAGGCAATAAATTAGATGAAACTTAGACAAACAGATCCTTTTGATATGCCAATGCGAACTTCGGTGGTGCATTTATAGCGGTCTAAAAGTTTTTGAATCTTGTGGCACTGAAAAAAAAAAAGATCAATAAATCAAACTTTAGACGTTGAAGCATGCGGAAAACGTAGTAGTGAAGAGAATGAGAATGATTTCATGTTGAAACAGAATGTCCACACCTTCATGTGTATACCCACAACATTTAATAGAAATAATGCAAGTGATGAACCAAAGCCAAAGGAAAACATGATCCTTCAACTTAGATTCAAATTAAGTGAAATAATCAAACTTGATATGAACAAACAACACCATATATTTGACCTGCCCATGTCAACTCTGGGGTGAGTTGCGTTCACCTGTACCAGATGCTCAGGCTAAGGGGTTGTTCACTCTGTGTTGTCCTTTGTCAGCAAAGGTGGACTAGAGTGCCTTGCGTCAAAGTGAGGTCAGGATGTTATGGGCCAAGTGTAAACTCATGAAGCCTCGACGTCAAAAGCTATATTTAGCTACTTGTTACAAACCTGTTTTAATCAAACTGGGTGATGGACTGTTTAGACAAGGACAAGAATGAAACTATGCTGGAGATGGCCAGGGCGAATTTTGAAGTAGACCAGATTGGCTTAGACGCTCATTGGAGCTTTAAGTATCCTTCCTAGGAGGATCTCTTGTCAGTAGCATCCATGACCTATTAGAGTCTATGAGAGGTGTACCAGACTCGTGCAAATTGGACATCCTTTTCAATAGGGAACCACGTCAGCCCTTCAAGATTAATCTACAGCTTAGATAGGGCAAAGATGTGCTGCAAAAATACAACCAGTAATACGGTGGGAAATGAAGAAAGCTTTATCCATACCCGCTCAATTTCAATCCCTGCTAGAATCAGTAGAATAGAACAGAAGCATCCTATTGCTGACTAAATTGAACAGCCATTACTAATGTCATGACATCGTGTAAAGTCTAGATAGCAATAAAAACTAGACACTGAAAATAATGTAACAGTATAGAACTTGCGGAAAGAGAAAAATGCATAAAATTGAGATAATCTTCAAAAGCAAAATGATATTCTAAGCGGCCAGCGAGAGCCTCATATTCTAGCATGGACAACGGCAAAGCTCCAGGAGGCCTTTGGAATCTGCAATAATGATGATGCAACCCATTGGAACACAAAGAACTTTGTTTGTTAGATATTAAAATGTAAAATTGAGTGTATATTATTAGTATCAGTACATGGTGAACTCCAACATATCTACGAGTATCTCCCATCAGATATTGACTCTATTCATATTGAATGGGTTGCTTGGTCAGTAATTGACCAATAATCCAGCTGAATATTCTCAGTGAATAATGGAACCAAAACTCTGAAGAAAAACATAAATAATGAATAAGTCTACAGAAGCTCCAATGCTTATCAATGTGAATTTTCAAAATTGTACATATCAAATATCACGGCATCCTCATTCTATTTCCTCTCTAAATTTCTTGTCTTTCTGCTTCCAATTTTAACTAATTTAGCTTGACTTGCTTTAAAACCACAGATATCAAAATACTATGCTTGGAGAACACTAAACATTCATAACTTCTTGTCTTCTGCTTCTACAGTTGACTTGATTTATGATCACAGATGCTTATATTAAAATACTACACGTCAAGAAAACTAAACAATAATATATAAAAAAAGCAATGTGGTGAATGAGTTTTCCAGAAAGGTCATTTCTGCTGCTCCATATTTCAGTAGATTGATTGCATGCTCAGATTACTCATTCTGCAAAACAAAAGGAACAAAAGATCATATTGATTAGAGACCTAGAAAAAATTTAACTTGGGTTGAGTTGCAGCTTTGAAGCTTGACAAAGAATCCTCTGCTGGTGTAGTCCTATGTTTTAGGTGCTTTCAATTCCTTTATTTCTTTCTTAATGAATCTCCTAGGTGCGGTGATTACCATATAGGGATAAGAGAAGAAGCATACTTCAAGTAAAAAGAAGTAAATGGGTCGTGCATGTTAGTGACACGGGTGTATGCTTATGTGTATGTGTGAAAGAGAGAAAGAGAGCAAAAAACTCACAAAATTCAACTATCATAAACGCTAAAATAATTAACATGTTTAGGGATGCCCATTATATCTGGAAAAATTATCATACAAAACCAAGATGTATTAGCACCAAGTCTAGAAAGTGCATCCAGTGAATGGTCTAGTAAATTTTAGGTCAAGCATTAGCAACAAAACCCTTTCTAGTATTAGAATTGCACTACAACAAATGAGTATGGTTTTTTTTCCTGCTAATTTTTTTAATTTTATAGAAGTTTTTTATACTTAAAATCATCTTCCATTGCTCAAAAGAAATAAGAAATATTGAGATCAACCAAAAACAAGATGCAAGGACAGGAAATTTTCTCACATCATACAGACTCATGACTCCTAGCAGAATAAGAAAAAAGGTAGTCAAAATCAATGTTTAAAATTTCAAACCATGCCGGAGTTTCGGTATATGCGATTTCAATATCTTATTGTGATGTGCCAATATGATTTTGACACTTTTAAATATAAAATATATTAATTTAAAAAAAAATATTAATATTTAATTATTATAGATACTTATTATTAAGTTATAATTGAGATATTAAATGTTGTTTAAGTTTTGATATTATCTCGTAAAATGTTTGATTCTTATTGAGTAAAAATCAACTTAATTTAGATATATTTTGATAAATTAAAATTAAATCTAATTTGTTTATTAGTAGTAATACATTTTATAAAGTTAGAAATTATATTATATTTAATTTTTTTATAAACTAAGAAAGGAAAAGAATAATCATTTTTAAAGAGGTATTGTTTTTCTTTTATTTACCGTAAAAGTTTTTTTTGTGGGTTTGTTTGTTGTGATGGAGAAAAAAATAATAAATGAAAAACAAAAAAATTAATAAGGAAAAAATTATTGGATAAAAGAGAAAAAAATTAAAAAGGGAAAATAAAATATTGTTTAAAAATAAAAAATTAACAATTATGATTTTAAAAAATAAGCTACAAGGTCCTTACGGCGACTTCTATGCCCCTGTGAGAGGTCATGTAATGGTCACAGCAATCTCTGCGGGAGGCCACATGGGCGTCATAAAGGCCTTCACACCCTTGCGGATGTCACAATGACATTGCACAAGGGTTGCAATGGCCTTCACGCCACCACAGAGGTCGCAGCAGCCTCGCGAGGGGTCGTGATGGCCTTCGCACCCCCGTGAAGGTCGCGATGGCCTTGCACGGTGGTCACAATAGCCTTCACGCCCTCATAGAGGTTGTGTAGTGATCACGACGGCCTCCACACCCCCACGAAGGCTAGGCAAGGGTCGAAGCAGCCTCACAAAGGGGTCACAGCAATGTCGATCGCATGCCGATGCCACGATGGATGGAATGGTAAATTCTATCTGTGCCGACCAGCATGACACAAAATTAAAAATCTTTGCCAAAATCCACTCAACCCACAATTTTCAGGATTCTTAAAGGGCTAAGTCACCGACTTTACTATTCCAAGTTTTTAGTTCAAGCAAAAATAGCAAGCCCTTTTCACTCGCACAAAGAACACATTTATCTGCCACAAACATTTCATAATCCAAATGCCCTTTGCATTTATTCAGGATGGCATTCGGTCTACATCCCTCATCCATCTCATCTAAATTATTTTCTATTTTATTTTTCTTCCTTCTGTTGAAAAGATGATAAAAGTAGTTCAAGTCTACTCAAACCTAGAATATAAGGTTTTACCCCATCTCTGCTCTATTAGACAAGTTTACATGTTTCAATGCAAGATTGACCATTAACTCTAAGATTTTACCAGCATCCTTGAAAGTGTGCATGAGTTACTAGCAGGGAGAAGAAAATGATGCCTAACTTTAGTGTTCTTGAAGATTTAGTACACATAATATGGAAAGAGAAAATATAGTAAGTAAATCGTGCACATAAAGTTTAGGAATCGAGCAAATTATGACAGACAAAGTATCTGATTTTGATAAAGACAGAATGCATGTGCAATAGCCGATTTTTAGGCAATAAAAAGCAACACTACTGGCCTAGAGAGAATTTGAGTGTAGAGATCTCTCCTCAGATTGAAAGCCGATCCATAGGTGAGATCCAAACCGAACCACTCTTTATCCTCCCAAAATCTACATGTCTGATTGAAATCAGAATCACAAGCAGGGCAGCAGGAACAACAGCAAAATCAGGATGAGGATTAGGATTAGGGATGATGCATGGTCAGAGCAGGAGGTCATTAAAATTAAGGACTCAATAGAATTCAAAAGAAGGGCTTGGGAAAGGAGGCTTATGGACTTCGAAGGGATTGAAGTGGGTGGGTTCCAACGATGTCGCCCTTGACAATGTGCAACCCGAAGCAGAGGACATCGTGGTTTGCCGCTACCTCGCACTCGACCACAGACTTCAATGACAGTTCAGCGTCTCCATGTTTTTATTCGTGCCAACTGTAGCAACTCTCTCTCTCTCTCTCTTTTTCCTTTAAGGCAAAATACAATAGACACACTCATTTTTTCCCTAATTAAAAAACACAACTCTACCCTTAAAAAGTATTAACTAATAAGTTCTAGTGGATCAGCTCTTCGGGGGACAACAATACTGGTGAGCCTCAGTAGCACTGATGGCCCATCGTATGTTTATCAACCTCAAGAAAAATAAAAAAGCAACTTATTTTGTAGATTTTTTACTACTTCAATGGTAGACTGATCCTGGAGATCAAAGTTGGGTTGGACCAAGCAGCAAGTACCAACAAAATTGAGAAGACAGGTTCATCCACCTCAGTAAAGTTAGGATCTTCAAAGTTAACAATCCTAACAATGCCCCTCTCTTGCGAAGCAGCTGATTGGAAGATTGATGAACTCATGCTTGTCAACCTCAACCTAAATGCTACTATTTTGCAAAACACTGAATGCTACTTCAATAACACAATTATCCCAAGGATGGAAATTAGGCTAGACCAAGCGAACAACTACAGAAAAAAGCAGCTAGATCAAGCGAGCAACTGCTAATGAAAATTTATCACTCGATGGAAAACTCATGCCTTGGCGTGTGCGTAACTCGTTGCCAAGATCATTTACAGCTAAGAAAGGAATATGTACTGACTTTGAATTGAAGCTGATTTTTGAACTCATCAAGCTGATTATTTTACTGACGGGCAAATTTTGAGGTTCAAAGCTATCTTTGGGTTACTGATATCCTTCATTTAGTCTTTAATATTATTTTGTACTTTTAAATGGAATAAGCCTCAAGTTTCAAGAAGTTCTTTAAGCTCATGAAGTAATTCTGAAATCACTCTAAAAGGGCAAATTTGATATTTAAAGTCATCCAAAGGTTATTTTATTATGTATTTGATCTTGTATATATTTTGATCTTGATCTTATTTTGGTTTACTTATGTTTATTTTGATCATTTATATTATTTATTGTCTTTTCAATATTTTTAGTTTAAAATTAAGTGAATATTAGATTTTAAGCGAACAACTGTACTCATCATGTGTTTTAGCAAAATAGAATGGCGTTAAGCATTGTACATGATAGTAGAATCAGCGCATCTCCCTATAGCATGATTCAAAAGTATAAACATTTTTTATAATTATCAAATCGTATAAGTTAGATTTCACAGTTATAAATATAGATAATTTTTCATCACTAATTATCTAGGAGTAATGCAACTCTCAATCTTTATCTAATCCTGAAATCCCCACTAAGAGCTAAAATGATCTAATGACATACTTGGCTAAACAAGTGTCATGTTTTAGCTTTAATAGCTGATTTTAAAAAATTCTCATAGAAGTGTAACAAGGCAGAAGAGGTGATCATTGTATGGCACGGGAAGGTACACAAGGCACTGAGTATTGTTCAAGCAGTGAATGACTCAAGAGGAAGCTGAACATTTGTTGAAGAAACTTGTCAATTTGACGTTTAACATGGTTTTCAAGTGTTCATGTCGAGTGGGTCAAAGCAAACAAACAATGAAGCTTGAGTTGCAAACACACATCAAATTTATATGAATCTTTCCATGATTATCCATTTTACCAGATGAGTGTACAAGTAATAATTTATCTGGCCTATTGCTTTGGAGCTCTTAAGTATCTCAGATATCACAACAGTTCAAATTTCATGTACATGATTGGTCGATAGGAATTCCATTCCAGATTAAGTTTGGTGGAATGATTATTTCTGTGTTTGGTCACAAAATAACGATGGATTCAAAAGATGAGCATCACAGAGACAATTGGGACTGCTCCAAGAATGAATTGCAAGGATATAAAACTATATATAGTTATTTTAATTATACTTGTAAGAACCACAAAATTACATGAAAGCTATTCTCTCAATTAATTTGATTCTTGTCTGTCCTAAATATAAGACTATAGAGAAAGAATATAGTAAGATTAAAGTTTCTAAGTATCATATTTAGCAGAGATCCAAGGCCTATAATATCCAATTCAATTAGAAACAAGCATGGTGCCAAGAGAACATTCATGTTATCCTAGAACTACAAAACAACATACATCGATATCGGGAAACAGCAATCTATAATTTGCATCCCAACAGTTATCAATAAAACCAAAATCTGAAATGCGATGCAGTAGTAAGAAATAAAAGAGTGAAATACCTGAAGATGATAAATTTGACGCAATTGTCTGATTTGCTTTTTTTCATTCGATCATCTTGTTCATGTTGGTGACCAGCTGCCTCATCTGATACCTCCAGTAGAGGAAAATGGCAAACCGCAGCCCAATCAGCACAGGCAACCACACCGCCTCCACTTCTCTTGCCTTACTAAACTCCACCTCCTCTATCCTACTCCCCTTTTCTTCTAGACCCTCGTCCGCGGGTGTCACCAGCACGTACGCACGCCGCCCCTACCGCACCGCCACTGTAGCCACTCGCCACCCTTCCTCCACCGCCTCCCTCCGTCCGCCAGCAACGCGATTCCTTCTGCCGCAGAAGCAAGCTCCTTCCCCAGCACTTCCTTCGCCGCTCCGCCCTCGTCGTCTATCTCGGATACTCTCCCGGCCCCGCCTCTTTCGGCCACCAGCAGATACCCGTTGCTCCCGTGCACCAGCCCGCCCAAGCCCTCCGACTACGGCTCGGCGCTGAAAATCGATGATCTGGAACTGGAAAGCAAGGAATCCACCCCGTTGAGATCTACCATCACGACAACTCTCCCGGCGGTGACGAAGGCCACTCCTGTGGCGTGGTAAACTGTCACGCTGCCCGGGACGGCAGATGGTTCGGGAAGAGGGGAGAGGAAGATGCAGTGGTGAGGGCGGGGAGAACGAAGGTCGTAGGAAGCGAGAGAGGCGGGATTGGTCAGCGCGACGAGGAGGATGCAGCGGCGATCATCTACGGCGAGTAGATGGAGGGGTTCGAAACGAGGGTTTCGATGACGCCGGCGTCGGAGACGGAGACTGAGGAGACAACAGCCGGAGAAAGGCGGAACCCGACGAGGAAGTGTCGCTCAGTGGGGTCTCACGCGAGGGCTCGAGGGTAACGGAAGGCGGAGAATGGTAGGGAAGGAAGAGGAGGAAGAATTCGACATGGTTTGGCTTACGTGTCTGCCCAAAGACGAGGGATCGAGAATTGCGATCAGGAAGCGAGTGAGAGACTCGAAAGCGTGCGTGTGTGACGGCTCTGGCGGAAATCGTGGGCCGTCAGTTTGTTAGGAGATCAGACATGGCTAATGGCAAAGATGAAATCCAATATAAGTGAATCAGTGTAGTGTAGTAGTTCCCCATCTAACTTAATCCTTGAGACCTTGACCCTTCAATTTAACTATTCCTCCGTGCCGTTTGACTTTGTGGTCACCGGTTTAAATTTAAATCACTAACAGCTTTTCAATGCAGATTGCATCATATACTTAAATCTTTCCCTTGATTTTAATACTAGCCATTGGTTTGGATCTCCCTGCACTGAACAAATAATTTAGGGCAAATTATACCAAGTCTAGCCATTTAAAAGCAGCCATCCACTATCTTCGAATATTCGATCTTAATAAATTATTATAAGTCACAATTTACTCTCTTTCTCCAATGCATATTCCACCTCCAAACACCGCCCAAACTGAGAAGAAACTTTACATGCAATTGAAGCTTTAAAAATGGGATGCTTCTTTTCCTGCCTCCTCCTCTATGCAACATTTACCCGCCGCGGCTGCCAGCTCCTTCTCTGCCCAATCCCATTCTCCGATCCCTTGGTTGGCTTTTTACTACTACAAGAATTAGCCAGCGCAGCCCTCCCTTTTGCAGGACGAGGAGTACTTTCGATATCATTTGTTGTATGAATAAACAACGTCTGTAGGATCGACAACGACAAAAGGAAAAAAAAGATTTACAAACAAAACTTTCAACGAACTATAGCTAGATAAAAGTTCAAATCTGTGACCTCCAATCATCTTCGAGAATAAGCTGATTCTGCGAGAGTATAAAATTATCTTCGCGCGAGTTTAACATCTGATTCTTCTAGAATATAAAAATTATTTTCATGTGAAATTTAAAATCGAGTTCTTTTAGAATATAAATTTACCTCCGCCGCAAATTCACATGCTAATAAATAAAACGTGTGCTATTATTTCTTGGGCTGAATAGTTTTGAAATATTTTGCCACCGTAAAAGGTTAATTGCGGAAAATAATTAATGCATTATACAGGATAATTCAGAGCATAATGCTTAAAATGATCATCTCTCGAGTTATTAAACAAAATGAAAATATTCTTCTTCTTGTTAATTACGAAATGAATCGGGCGAATGATTTGGTACCAGACCTACTTCATCGACCGGTGCCATTTTCGAACGCTTTTCTGTAGAAAATCACGTAATATTTTTATTTTCCATCAAGTTGAAGGCGAAAGATATATTAACAGAAATGAAGTGGATTGCCAAACGAATTGTACATATCGAAATCAACGCGCGCGCGCACACACACACACCAAACGGTTGCTTATGCGTCACAGCTTTTACTTCGGATCGAGCTCGGTTAGCGTGATTGTGCTTAATCGACGGCTAAAACGTGTCTTACGAACTGTGTCAATTAGTAGTCTCAGTCTCAAGGAAGTGTGTAGTGTGGGCCCAAAGTTAGTTAAAGATTTGAAGAAGAAGCAAACATAATGGGGCTCCTATTCCTTTGCCAAATGCCAATGCATATGTAACACTCCCAGCAAGCTTCTTTTTTTGTTAGTTTGTAACGTACTCTTCCACGCTAAGGGAACTAGCTAGGACACATAATCATACTACCTCCCACTTTTAACGAACCCTTCCATGGCTAATGCCCATGAGCATGCATTTCTATCGTTGTGATTTGTGCGAGACTCATTCCTGTAGCAGTGGCCTTGTTATTCCGAACTACACTGGCAGAGGAATGAGTTGGTAACACTGTTACTCAGAAAGCTGGTCAGACGTGCCAATTATTGGACGTACGAATTATTAGTCCTGTGAGAAAATCTGAATCATTAAAACACGAAGGAAATTGTTACGTAAATTAAGCGCTTAACTTTTTGTGAACTGGTCGTGGCATCCGTTAAATGCTCGTAACATCCGTTTTATTACGCAAAGGAGGGGAAGAGCAAAGTGCAATATCAAATGGAGTGGCCATCTTAACACACTTTCACTTGATGCAGATTAGTCCTCGGGAGGAAGTTGCGGCTGGTGAATTATTTGTGAAAGGGCGTATTCGAGATTAAATGCAATAAATGGAGGTAAAATGAAGGAATAGAATTTGACTCCGTTACGAAGTTTGGATGACGGTTTTGCCATTTTGGTGCGGAGGGAGACGGAGGTCAAGTTCCGTTTGGATACCGGTTCGGGTGGCCTTGGTCTCCTCCGTGTCCGCACTGGCCACATCATCCACACTCGCTCACCATCCCTCTCGACCTATAAATAACCAGTCCGCTAGCCTCCCTTCTACATTTCTTGAACCGCCTCATCGGGACACCCTGCTCTCGGCGAAGGTGAGCAACCTTCTGCTTCCAGCTTATGCTCCGTCTGCAATCGAACTTTGGTGATGCAATTTTTCTCTATTTGTCTTTTTTTTCATCTTCTTTTTCAGATCTACTTCTTTTGCTTCCCAGCTTAGTAATTTGTTTTGACCATCGATCGTTTAGGATGTTTTGTTGAATCTGCCGAGTTTTCTTTGAAAGATTGATCGATCAGATCGTCACAGATTTCTGGTTAATTTTCAAGATGCATTTGTTATTCTAGATATTTTTCCTCTGTTTTCTGCGTATTGGACCTTACAGACCTTATGATCACTTTTCGTCGGAACTTTTTATCTCTGGCGCTGGTCCGACCTTATTGGATTAGGCTCTTGTGTTTTTGTTTTCTTGTGTCTTAATTTTCTTGATGTTTTTTGGGGTTCGTCTCCTTTGTGGAGACAGTGTTAAACAGAGATTGATGCAGCACGAGCTTGCTTCCTCAACCAATGGCGACTGTCTCGGCTCTTCGAGCGCATCTGCGTCATTCTCTTTTCCAGATCATCAATCCCTTTCTCCTTCATACCTCAACGGTGATGGAAATCTCTCTTGCCCGTATTCTATGCTCTCCAACCTTGAGGATACCAATTCCCATTTGGACCCTCTGCTCCCTGCCTCTGGTTCTGTGTCCATCTTCCCTTCGCAGATCTCCTTTGACAATCCAGATGAATCCGCTTCTGGAAGCGAGGACCGCTTCTACCTCTCCCGCCTCACTCTCCAGTACCAGCAGATGATCGAGCGCTATGACATCTGCTTTTCCCACCTCCGCGACGCTACCGAAGAGGTGAAATCTCTTCTACGAGAGAACGCCTCCCTCCGTGCTGCTAATGAAGAGCTCGCCAGGCGGCTTGGCCTCTTCGTAGGAAAGCAATCTGGCGGTCGCGCTTCAGCATCTGCCGATGCAGCACTCGCTGAAGAGCTTCGTCGCCTCGGTTTGGCGGAACAGCCAATCCCCGGAGAGAGCCCCACGAGTGTGCTTGCCTTCCAAGCTAGCGGAGGGGGTGGCGGCCAACACTGGTTTACGCGGCCACCGGTGGCGGAGAAGCAGGTCTCGCTGCCCAAGAGCATCTCGATCCGGTCGAGCGGTTATCTGAGGCTGAATCAGGCCGGAGGTTCGAGTTCATCTTCGAGTCGCAACTGCCGGTTTAGAACCTCTAATACCTCGATGGTTCCTTCGGTGAGTATGATTAATTATTCCCTATTATGCTCTTTACTTCTGAAATTTAGCATTTTTCCACTATATATAGATAGGATTATTTACTATGCCATGGTAATGTCGTTAAAAAAAAATTACATTTCTATTTTCGGTGGCTTGGTAATGATTTGACTAAACCTTAAGTTCTAGGAGTAACTTGAACTTGTTTACTACATTTGAACATATTCATTATATATATATATATATAAGGAATATTTTGAGAGTCTTGCATCGTATTTATTTATTTTTGTTTTTTTCGTGTATATGCTCCATGATAGTCTCGTAGGTCCATATCTTGCCTAATATTAGTTTTATTTGCTTTCGGAAACACTTACTTTCTTTAGCATTTTTTTCGTTTTTGTCCAAACTTGTCTAGTAATTGTTTAAAACAATTTACACCTCGAAGGTTGTAGCCTTGTATCTGGGTTAAGCAATTTAAATGGACGGCTGTATCATATACATAGAGTACTAGGCTTATAATTTTGTTAAAAACAATTTTGATTAAAGTTTTAGATATTAATTAATAATCATAATTTTTTACGTATTTTATAAGAATGAGACTTCTAAATAATATAATCATATATTTTTTGAGACTCCTAAATAATAGTATCTATTGTTGCTATTATTATTTCATTTGAATTAACTGATTATAATTCAATACGGTATGTCGTTATTACTGTCACAATCCTGCATATTTTGCTTAACCTCTCTTTGCATGTTCATTGCTCGTTTTCTACCTGGCTCGCTCCCGAATTCACTATTTTTGGCCCTATTACAAAGCAGCAGCAAATGTACGTCGATGAAGGTAACAACAAGAAGAAAGCTGAGAAGGGAGGAGAGAACCAAGAAGGTGGAGAGGGAAGCGGCAGCAGTGGATCACTGGAGCTGGAGGTCTACCACCAGGGTATGTTCAAAACCGAGCTCTGCAACAAGTGGGAGGAGAGTGGGTTGTGTCCATATGGCGGACACTGCCAGTTCGCTCATGGCATCGCCGAGCTCCGCCCCGTCCTCCGCCACCCCCGCTACAAAACGGAACTCTGCCGCATGGTCCTCTTCGGCGATGCCTGCCCCTATGGCCATCGCTGCCATTTCCGCCATTCCCTCTCGGCTGCTGACAACCAGCGCGTCCTCCGCCGCCCTAATTAGAACAAGATCTATTCAGCAGTATATCTTCTCAAAATTTCCCTTTTTACGTGCATAGTAGCATAAATCCGAACCTAATTAATGGCAATAAATAAAACAACGAGGAGACTCTGGAAGCGTAGCTTCTTTTCCTAGAGAAAGTTATAGCACATGCAGAGGAACAATACAATGATTTGAACGAATTAATTGGTCAGGTGATCATGCGAGTATAATCAGAGAACGAAGCGCCAATCGGGCAGATTTGTTTGTATATAAGATTTGTTCAGCACACGTTCTTGATCAGGTAAACATATGTAGTTATAATCATGAAATATACATTCTTCCTTGTAAAGCAATGGTCGATGAGATCTGATGGTGGTTATGTTCATTCTGGAAGAGACGTAGAGACATCACATCATTGCAACATTAGCTGCTATTTTTCTTGTTTTCTTTCAATTCCCTTTTTGCAACTACTCAAACTTCTCCACCAACCTAGAGTAAAGATCGAGACATGTTGATTCCCTTTCACGCAATGTATTTGTAATTCCCTCTTGTACTTGCACGATTTTTTTTAATGATATGGGTGAAGCCCCCTACCTTTCACCTGCATCTTCGCCACTAACCAGCTTTTTGTGTGTCAGTCTGCTGACTGTTCGAAAGCTCTGGAGTCTGTGTTTATCGAGACCAAAAAGACCTTGCCCTTCGAGTGTTTAAACAATGACCCAATGTACGAAAGGATCCGAGATGATACCAGATCCAGATTTGTACGACTTGGAATCAAATATCGGTTGGTTCAATTAGACTGTAACATGGGTAAAGAAAGCAGTACAGTAGCCAAAGTAGATTGACCAAAATGAGCTCAATTCTTAAAAGACAATTTACTAAATAGTGCATTTAAAATTTGATATTTCTTAATTTAAAAATTATTAAAGGATATATTTATTTTCTGTATAACTTCTTCATTAAATTTTAAAATTATATGGTTTCGATTTAAAAAAATCAGTATTACAATTAATATTATTATTATTTTAAATTTTTGAACATCCTAACAGGTTTAAAAGTAGGGTTGTATATTTTCTTTATATTTTTTAAGACTCTTCTCTTTAGTCCTCCGGGCTAATCTAGTTGGTCAGCACAAGCATGATATGTCTGTAGTGGACAAGGGGGTCGATCCTTGAAAGTTCACTGCCTTGGACATTCTCTAGATCCTCCCATCTTGTGCTGGCCCATTGGATTCGTGATGTACCCTCTTCCTCGGTAGGAGCAGCTAAGTGGGGCTGCATGTAATGGTTTCATATTTTTTTTAAGATTCTTCTATTTTATTTCATGTCATGATTTTATAATTTGAAATCATATAGATTCATCAATAAGATTTATTCAAAATTCATTGATTGCCTTAATCA
>JBAMHZ010009496.1:0-19532 GCA_037177395.1 Alpinia galanga
CTCGGCTGGAAACTCGCAATCACGCTACTCCGAAGGTTTTCTTTCTATATCATATATTCCAATCAACTATCAGATTCCGATAAAGGGTCCCTACTGTCTACTATTTCTAGCATTTATGAAGGAATGTCCCCTCACGAGGGGTGTCTTAATGACGATATGACATTCTATGCCCATGAGGGTTGTCAAAACATGTTATTGTCAGAAAGTGTTATTGTCAGAGCATGCCTCTGTCCGGACAACCTGCTGTCAAAATGCCCTTATATAAGGGACTCCAGGTTATCGAGGTAGAGAATTCTGATTTTCTCTTCTCTTTACTCGTTTCCATTCATCTCTTCTCTCTTCTAACTTGAGCGTTGGAGTAGCACCGCCGGACCCCTTCCGGCGTACCCCAACGCTCTTTTTGGTCTATTTCAGGTGCTCTTCCCGAACGACGTCTCCGTGCATGTGAACAACCCTGCTCTCTTCTTGGATCATTCGGCCAGCGACAGTATTAGTTCTTAACATGCACAATATTAACATGTTTTGATAGGCTTGAATGAATTGACTTGTAGATTGGTTGAAACGGTTACCCCAGATTAGGAAAAGGTTAAGCAAAGTTAGATCCATAGGCTATACATTATATGAACCTCGAGATAATTTCTTCCTACAGCTTAGACTTCATGTTTCTGGAAATGGTGAAATGTGTTTTAGATCGATCATTGTCTTGGTAAACTTACCAAAGGGATCTCTGCACATAAAAACAATTCCTAGAACTTTGTCGCAAACAAGGTGCAAAGTTTCTGTATCCTTTTGTGATCAAAATGGAGGGAGAGGACAGATTGAAGTATGAAATAGAAGCAAGAGTTTGACATTCAAATAAACTATGTATAATACCTTCTCATCGCTTGTGACATGGAAAGTCTCATCGATGGACTGCCAACACAAGCAACATCAGAAACATATGTTAATACCCAAACTCCATGAAAGATGGTGCAAAATATTCGAAGCGTAGAAATGAAGAGCGCGTCGTACTCTTAGCTTCTTAAGGAGCCCATATGTCACCTCCTTGGCCAGGTAGGATTTCGGATGCCACTTTCCTTCAGACCAATCCACATGTGTCACTGACCAATTTGCAATGCCAATGGGATCAAACATCTGTGTAGTAGAGGCCAATGTTAGACTAGGTACCAATCTCTGTCATGGCACAGGTGCCGATCCAAATGTTTGACATTGTTATCTCTAAATTTTTCTACACGCGATCAATATAGATATCGAGTGACCACTCAGAGTGTCAATGTCCAAATCAGTATTTGACACGGGTGCAGAGAGGACAGACGAGGAGTCCAAGAATCAAAGATAAAGATATGCAAGTGAAAGCCAAATTGTCAGATAAATGGATATTTGGTAGGAATACAAATGTTGATGAATGCTCACCGTGAACAGAGTTGGCAGGTAGTGTTCATCAGAGTAGCAATTGTGTCCTTCAAAACCTGGCTGCAAGTTTGAAAGATGTAACAGTTTGATCATTGTTACTACCTTTCTTTATCGTATCAGTATCACATGTCATTCGTGCATTGAAATGGATATGCATATAACATACTTCCAAAGCAGCTGTTTAAGTGATAGAACCAGGTAGTCAAGAACCTAAGACTAGAATTGTCAAAATTGAACAAAAAAAATATAAACTTTAAAATCGTATATTTGCTATTAATTTCATAAGTCACAAATAATAACAACTGAAAAGAAACTCGTGAAGTGGCCACTATGGATGCGTAGTCCAAACATTGCTTATTTTGCCTAAAAGAACAATTAAATTACCTATCTACGCAAGCAAGCAAGCAAACAGAATGTTTGTAAAGGTTCTCATAACAGATAGACTACATCGAAATGGTTTTTGTCAAATTTAGAGTGAAGAAAAAGTTGAGATTTATTGAAAATTGCAAAGGATACTCCAACAGTTGTGTTTCTTTATTTGAAGTGTGGTTGGAAGATTCTCACTATCTTTGGAGTGATAGAACTTGAAATAAATAGCAAAAGTATTGATTTAACCACAGCATAAAGTAAAAACTTAAATCATATCTTGATCTATCAAATAAAATTACTAATCTAGTTTTACCAGAGCTCACCTAACAAGTAACAACTACACATGACACGATTTCATGAAAGCAATTTTCTGCCTATTATTCCACCATTAAGGGCATTAACCCCATATAAAAAGCAGAAATAGAGAGGTAGGCAACTTAAACCTTGCAATAAAATCTGAACTTTGTGAAATAAAGGTTGTCTGCCATCATTATTAATGCGTGTTGACGCTTCATTGAGAACCACTGCAATAGACTCAGCAAGTCATAACATAAATAATTTTGTAAATATAATAAATACACACACATAAATATATATATGTAAATTTTCAGATTTAATATATATATATATAATTACTAGGAAAAGACCAGTGCAAAATTAACATTGGACAACAATAGTCCACTTGCTCTCCTGCCCTTCTTATTAAGACGTAATTCACCTTCATTTGTTGCAACTTGTGAATGAAAAATAAGCTTACTTGTGAACCCTTTCTGAAGTCCTTCTGTTCAATCTCAGGCATCATATGCTCACTATATCTACCACTACCGTGTGGCCCAGGATCCCAAAAGCTGTAACAATACCAAACAATTTACTGGAAGTACAGTGAATCAGTGTGCCAAAATCAAAGGAGGTCATAACATCTTTATGAATATAATTTATATGTTGGTTTCGAATAGTCTGCAAAATTTGGCAGGCTCAACTTGTTACATGATAAACGGTGCTAAAATAGTTAAATGGAGAAAATCTCAGTAAATCCTTTTGCGTTTGCAGATAGAAACCGTACTTGTCAATGAAGCTGACATTTGTTCCCATCAGATACTTGTACACGTAATCAAAGTTATGCAATGGGATGCAACTGCCAAAAAGGATGTCAGTTTGCACTCAGCACTAGTTGGATAGGACTGTAAAATTACTTCAGAATCACATAATTCAACTACCTGTCAGAAAGCAAAACAAAGTGTTGATTATCAGGGTCTTGTAGTGCATATGCCAGGAGCCTTTTTTCTGCCTCGGCCATAGATATTTTACCCCATAAAACCTGGATGCACAAATAATCATTTAAAATATGACCTGAGGGTAAAATTTGCTAAAATGTGAAGAGAAATTGTATCAATAATAAAAGCAGACATTTTTTAGCAGTTGACAGATCAGAGTTTCTAATTTTTTTAATGAATAGAAACAAGGTTATCCTTTGATATCAAAGGTGGAAACCTTAATTTTAAGAGATTCCATTAGGAAAATAACAAAAAGGAACTTTCCTGATCACAAAAGATCAAGTTTACGGATTGACTCAAGCAGTAAACTACATCCTTAAAATTTCCAGTTGGCAGTCCAAGGCATGTTGATTCACTTATGAGACTGAACATATGGATTTACAGACTTTCAGCATATTAGCTAATAGCTACAATTATAACCCAAGTTTCAACATAGAAAATGTGCCAAAGTTATAGTTTAGATACATTTTATTCCACAAAAGTTCTACGACTTTCATATCAGATTTCAAAATGCATATAAAATTGGTATGCATAGACTCATTGTATAGTGATGTGTGGTATACAAAAACATGAAGTGCATACATAGTCGATATTAAAGATAATAAAAATATTTATATTGATAAAAATGACTAACATTCATGCAATAAAGTAGATTTTACTTATCTACGTGTCCAATTCATACTTTGACAACAACAACAACAACTAAGTCTTATCCCACTATGTGGGTTCGGCTACGTAGATCATTCTAAGTCATTGGACTCTACTCCTACTATATCATCATACTTTGACCTAGAAAAAAAATTAAACATATACTTGAAAACACATGAAACATAATAACAAATATTAATCAACAATGTAATATTGATCATATATAAAAAGTACACATGTTATCAATATCAAAAGAGTTTCACTTGCAAAACAAGTGTTTAAATTTCACACTTAAGAGATACAAGCTACAGATAGGTAGGTAGCTTAAGGTTTTATGAAAATTGGGTTCAACCTAAATTGGATCCAAACACCAAATAAGTTCCATTAAGAAAAACAAAACTGAAAATGTAGATTGCATGTGCCATCGGCAGCAATATATGGCCTTTAAAAGATCTTCAAAATATCAGTTGCAGTTGCATATGGAGCCCCAGCAGTGGCTTTTTCAAAGTCATGCTTTTGTCAATGGTATCAGTGAAGTTTTCCACATGGAATTTGTGTAGTATAATTACAGCTATTAACATTTGCACATAAATAACAGGTGGTCCTTATGATGTAGCTTCTCTACCGTCATTCTTAGCTTCTAGATAAAGGTTTTATCAGGACAGGAAACATCATTTCAGGCATTATGATGATCATCTTACTTGAAGGGACGTGTATTAAACATTGGCATGTCACCTACATAGATTACAAGCATAAGACAAGTTATCAAGATTATTTGGATTCATATCTTTATTCTGTATTCAACTGTAACTCATGTGCATGAAAAACATCAGGTTAAGAAACCTTTGCACTCCGAATATCTTTGCCAGAAAAGAAAGAATCTGCATGTGCAGATTTCTGTTGCGATGAGTGAACATATATGGAAAACCTCCCTTGGTGGCCCTGTGGAGAAGATTTAGCCATAAATATTTTTTTTGCTGCTGCCAATTTTAAACAGTTATATGTCATCTTAGATTGTCTAGAATAATAATGTGAAGCGATGTAAATGAACCAAACATGCATATGCTAGCTTGATAGTCAGTAGTAAGAGCTTGTTTATGTTCCACTCACTATTAAGAATGAAATAAAAACTTTAAAATATTTTTAACTTGTGTGCACAGTTTGTTAACATTCACCAACAAAGCTTGCAAATAGCTTAGACTAGGTTACAAGGTAATTATAGCTTATTTATTAACTACTTAGCTTGCTTATGCAAATGGAAAAAAAATATGGATGTGAAACATATAGCATAAATAGCATCTGTGTCGATAGATATATAAAATACTTATATCTGTAATACTCCTTGTATGTATTCCTCAATACTCAAAAAATTCTTAGGATCTAAATTATCTATTATATGAAGCACACTATAAAGAAGGGAGCCTTGGCGCAACGATTAAGTTGCTATTGTGTGACCTTGAGGTCACGAATTCGAGTCGCGAAAATAGCCTCCTACGTTAATATAGGGTAAGACTGCGTACAATCCAATGTGATCTAATCCTTCTCCGGGATCTCGCATTGACGGGAATTTCGCACACTGGGTTGCCCTTTTGAAGCACAATATAAAGGAGATAAATTCCATTTATGAATGAACATGTTCGCTAATTTTTCACAACCTTGTCTCTAGTGGAGAGTTATGAGATTTTAGTTAAACATTCTTGAAGATAAAATTTTGAGTTAAACTCAAGCTCCATTTTTCTGATAACAAGCTTGAATATACTTGAGCATGGTTCTACTAAGCTCAATTCCTTTGCATCCTTACAAATTAGAACCTGGCTATTGAGCAACAAAGAGCCAAATAGCATCATAAGTAAAACTTGTAACATGTCGTCGGGTGGTTGCAGACTAAATGGTTCAGAAACGAAAGAACTGTCAATGAAATGCAAAGATGGAAAAAAGCATACCAACAAAATGTACAAACAAATTAATGCAAGTGCAGAGAGAAGATACACAAGATTAATTGTTGGGATAAGACTGAATCACAAAGGGATAATTTTTTTTAATTTTATTATAGAAAGTTTCATCCAATATTTTGTAATAGAGCTCACCCAATTAACGTATTAGCATTTTACTATGTTAATTCAGGTTGAAACTTGGAAGTGTTTTAGTAAGCTTAAATATGTAGAACACTACCTAAAAAAAATACTGATTCCCATTTCTATGAAAGACACAGCAAGGGATTTCAGTCACGGAAGCTGAAGATCAAATTAACAACACAATTGGCTTACATAAAAATAACTGCTTTAACAACTGCTCATGTCTAAAATAAGACCTAGAGGACAATATGCAAATTTTCAATGGGTCTAATTTCATTTTTTTTTAAAAAAAATTACTATTATTATTTTTTTAAAGGCATTGTTTTCCATATCCTCCACAGATTTGGTATTTACAAGAAATGAAGAACATGTATGATTCATTATTTCTGGAAGGCAAAAATAGAATCTTGGTGTCTGATACATTAAAAGTGTCGGGGTACTACTGGCTCATCTCTTCTCCACAATGCAGTGTCGGGGTATTACTCTCTATGAATAAATAGGCACTATTTCCACACCATGAAAAAATTGAATCAAGTAAAGACCGTTTGCAAAGAATATGAATTAAGTAACACCCACATAGATTTCAGTTAATCACTTCAACAAAAAATGGTGAGGTAAAAAGACACATCGTCTATGTCTTGTCTTTCAAAATGGGAAAAAATAAAACTATAACACATCACTAGTCAAGGAAAAGACAGATTAAAATTAGAGATTTACCTGAAAAAATTTCTCCCAAAGCATTTCTAAAGGCAATGAACTAGGCGTCAAGAACATGAAAGCAATCTTGGGATTCTTTGGTTGATGTAGTGGCATAGAGAGTATATTCCTAAAGACAATATGCGAGACAAGCTCACGGTCAGTAAATTCCCGTGCTACAGGAGGCATCCAATCCTCAGAGTACCATCTAGGAGGGTGGACATATGCACTGATCAAGTAGACAAGAACCAAACATAATAAGATGATTATCCATTTAGGTAGCCTTGCAGTGGATCTTGTGCGTGCCACTGGCATAAGATGCCTCCCATTGCCTAGCTGCCATGACACTTTCATCATCTTCTCATTAGAACAGTCGGACTGTAATTATATCTTTGTTAACCAGAGCATCAATAACATTTGCATCTGGAAGAATCAATAAAAAGTCATACTCTACTGAAGAGCTTTAAGTTACCACCTTCTCACCATTCTGCTGCAAGCACCATTTGCATGTCAAATAACTGAATTATAACTATTTGCTGCAGGAAAGAAGCAAAATGTGTGTTCCACACGTATATTTTAACTACCAAGCCTCACCGAACACATGTCACAGACAATTCAATAAGATAAAGGATGCCATCATAGGCCAAAGATTAAAACTTAAGAAAAGAGATTTAACAAAAAAGGTCCTTTTTTATACTTCCAAATCCATTTTTATATAGCTATAAATCATTCTATTGCTTATAGTGCACCTTAAGGAAGTACACAGCTAAACTTCAACTCAATGATGAACGAAAAATGTACGTTATTAAATGTAAGGAATCAACGGACACAATACATTTTTTTTTTCGCCTCGAAGCTATAGTGCAGCGGCAGGGAATCGAGAATTAATCGGGCCAAGGACATGATACCTGGTGCAACTTTAAAAAAAAACATATATTTTCCTCCCTCGACTCTTTCGGTTTTACGACCTCACCGGAACTGTTTCCAATAAATTCCTATAAAAAAGTTAATTAAAATGGAAGGCAATGAGAGAAACTCGATGAAGTCACATCTACCGTCGGATTTCCGGGCATCAAGCTCAACGGCTTTGATCGCTAATCCAAGTTAATAAGACCGTAGGGCGAAAAACAAGTATGGTTGCCGGAAGCGATTATACAAGCAACTACCGAAGACGACAGCCACGGAAGAAGCGAGCCTTCGCCGGCTCTCCCCATTCATTGTCCTCGAAACTTCCAAAATACAATCCGCTGACCGGAAACAAATCGAAATCAAATAAAACCAAAAAAAAAGTAACGGAATCAAATGAAAACACCAAACAAAAATCCAAAGCGCAAACATTTCATCAAAGACACGAAGAATTACCAAGGAAGACCGCAAAGCGATCGCAGCTAAACTAGTTCCGCAAACCGCAAGGGAATCGGGACAAGCGCAGATCCAACGAAGGCCAGAAGAGTCGCGAGGAAGAAGACGATGAAAAAATAGCACAAATGGCGATTAGAAGAGGTAATTAATTAAAGGTCGAGGATTATCACTCTTTTTGCGCGTTTTATTTATTTTCATCTTATTATTATTAGTATTATTTCGGAAAGTAATTATTTAATAATTTCTCGGCCTACGACGTCTTTAGTGTCGTAAACTATATTAAAAATCTAAAATTAATTAAAAACTCAATTTTAAGTTTGTAATAAAAAAATTTATATGAAATAATATTTATGTGCTATTCTGAACCTTCATATGTAATTTGCAAAGTTTAAAATTATAATATATAAAATATAAAAATTTAATATATTGATATATAATGTTTTAGTAAATGGCTGGAAAAAAAATTAATTCAATATTTATTTTTATAATAAAAATAGTTTTATTATTGGAATATGTAAATTATTTTTAATTAATTTAAATGGGCTCCAAATCAACTATTTTTTTTTCTTTCACAGTCAATACGAAAGAAATAAATAACAAAATACACTTTATACCCAACCAAAGACTAATATGATAGAAAGACAAAGACCTCGAAAAAAAACTTTTACTCTCTTATACAAATATACGGTTGCACTAACCACAAAGAGACAATAATATAGTCATTAGAAAAGAGTAATATTCTAATTAAACAGGATAAATTAGCCATCAAATAAATAAACAAAAATTCATTACCGGAAGCAATACACAAGTTTATTGTACATCCTTTATTCCAGGCAAGTAACTCCAATGCACTGAAACAAACTATTTATGGCAAAAAGGGCAACACCATGGTGTTTGATTTATTACAGTACCTCAAGAAATTAGGGTTTCATCCTTATTGTGAATAACACAATTTTGCAGATATTGACAGATAGCATGCTCAAGAACATGCGAAAATTCTGAAAAGATGAAGTAGAGCAACAGGGTGTCTAGACAGGTTAACTGTCTTCCGAGAATATAGCAATCGTCCAACAGCACAATCGGAGTTATTTCCACCTCCCCTTGACTGCATGGGAGATGATCATCGCATTTCATCTTCGAGGTTGCGGAATCCGATGCTAAGATCGTCGTACAGTTTCTTGAATTTTGCCACGAGAGCTTGCTCACCTTCGGCGGGATCTTCAAATTTTTGGGACCTAAGCAAAGACATAGTCGATCCATCGATTGATAAGATCTGAAAACTTGTGTGAGCGTTTAAGTTTACTACTTACACTAGTCGATAGAAGAGGTCGCCCAACCGATGCTTGATGATGGTGTAAGTGATTTTTTGGCCATCAGAACCTGCTCCTCTCTCCACCGCCTGAAAATTTAATGAAAAATAAAACCTCAGGGAATCTAGATCCAAAGGCATTGAAACTCTTGTAATGCCAAAGAAAGGCAAATGGATGATCATAACACAACTTGTTAAATGGAATATCAAGTGACAACTTAGTTTAGTCTCAAATGGTGATTTGAATGCTAATAAGTAAAATTTAAATTTTCAGAAAACTATTAACTGAGATTATGAAATCTGGGCAAGTGGCAGGGTTTGACAAGCAAGTCATGATAATTGGCATTGGTGCCGAGCTAATTCTAAGTATAGTGAGGCATCAGAAGCAGACGTAACCATTAATGACTTCAGATTATGTGAATTAGGTGGATTTTGGATTATGATTTGGAGTCGTTATGTCTTAAGTAGAGTAGATTGTTACACCTCAATTTAGCCTCACATGTAAGTTATGGACTAAAAGAAACTTTTGTTTAAGATGAATGCGCTTCTATTATATTCAGCTTAAACATTTTGAAATAATGGTTGGTTAGTTCTCTCATCTAAGTGAGTGAGTGACGTCCTTAACCTAACCGAACTACCTATTTCTAAAATGCATGATCATAACAATTGATAAATAAAGGATACTAATATAATCTTAGAGTCACAATTGAGCATTGAACCAGAGCAAGAAGGATACAAGCCCTAATGAAATCGGTATGCCATGAATTACCAAAAATAGTAGAACGGGGTAGGAGACTACCTGATTTGCCAGAGTATTAAAATGGATAATGTTACGCATCATCCAAACTGATTTGTAGAAGGGGCAGAATTTGTCATATCTATTGCAGAGGTTGGGGATTGGTTAGCTTGAGGAGAAAACAATTTTGAGGTAAAGCTGCGTCAACAACTGATTATGTCAGATACAACTTACGGAGTAAATGCATTCTGGGCGAGATAATCTTCGCGCAGAAGCTTTGCTGTCTCCAACGTAATCTTATCGGTTTCTGCTAATGCATCTTTACCAACTAGCTGCAGCACCAGAAGCAAAAAATCAAAATAATTTTTTCCATGTGCAGGTCTATTTGTGGCACAAGGTATTATTTTTCACAGATTAGTAAAAGAAAAGAAGCACCATCCACAGCTATGTAAAAAATTCCACAAATACGTCATTTTGAGTCATTGATATATGCTGAAAAGAATTACCTGCACAATTTCATTGAGATCATCTTCTCTCTGTAGCACCTCTCGAGCCTTGGTCCTAATGTCAATAAAATCTTGATCAAATTTCTCATAGAAAGACTCCAAGGCCTGCATTAAACAGGTGAGGAATTGGGGTTCTTGATATTGCTTCGACAGAATTTTTGTCACATTTGCATTAAACAAAGAAACTTCAAGTCTAGTAATTTTCAAAACTGTAACAGTATGAGGCGAACCTTTGAATACTTGGAATATGAAATAAGCCAATTCACTGATGGAAAATGCTTCCTCTGAGCAAGTTTCTTATCTAGACCCCAAAAGACCTGGATAGAATGAAGAGCAGGGGACCAATGGTACTTGGAAGGATAAAAGGTACTTAATGTCAACGGAGAACATGAGAAAAAAAAAAAAGACCTTCATACCTGAACAATACCAAGTGTTGCAGACGTAACTGGATCAGAGAAGTCACCACCTGGAGGGGAAACAGCACCAACAATTGTGACACTTCCAGTTCGGTCTGGCCCACCCAAACATTTGACTTTACCAGCACGTTCATAGAAGGAAGCTAAACGTGCAGCAAGATAGGCAGGATAACCACTGTCAGCTGGCATTTCAGCCTGAGAAAGAAGATATTAGCCAATTACATAGGAACACATTACAAGTAGAAACCAATTTCGGAAGTGGTTTTCTTAAGAGAGAGCACATTGGCTTTTGAATTCAATCTCCTCTTTTAAAACAGCAAACATCTGTTGCCCCGAATCATTTGTCTTCACCAGTTTTTTGTATTTGTTAATCATAACACAATAAATTTGCAAGAACAGTAGTTGCGGTCCAAAAGTTTTACTTAATGTGAAAATTGAAGGATAATAAGTTCAGATTCCAGAATAATTTCCTATTAATAATTGTTAAGGCTAAGATTGGGTAAATTTCCATTCTGCAAAGTTTCCTTTGGGATACAATTACTTGGATGGAAGATACAATGGAAAGGTGTCAAAATAATGTCAATAAATGATGAAGCTCCCCCAATGTAATTTTGTGATCCTTTTCTTCCTTTCCTTCGTATCTTCTATCCAAGTAATGAGAACATTTAAGGTAATAACAAAAGATTAAATAATTTAGGTACAAGGAAATAAAGAAAAATTACCAGTCGTCCTGAAATCTCACGCAAAGCTTCAGCCCAACGGGAAGTAGAATCAGCCATCATACTAACATTGTAGCCCATATCTCGGAAATATTCTGCTATTGTGATTCCTGAGGAATTCCAGGTTGGTACCATACATTACCTTAGAATATCTGAAAAAACTTGAACACAGACGACATAATGCATGGTGCAAAATTATAGATTCCACTTTGATTTTTTTCAATATAAGAGATAGAAAGAACATTTTTTAATATTATTATTCATCATTGAGTTCTTAATCATAGGCATGGTGACATGTTGGAAGGTTTGCCTGTGTGATCGCAGAACTACCACTGGACTCGTGTCATCAATTAGGGATGACCTAAGATATGAGACATTAACCCTTAAGTAGACCTAAGATATGATACATTAACCCTTAAGTAGGGTTGATTGAGATACCCAGATAGTCACATTTAATGAGTTGTGCGGCTATTGTGATACCCAGATTAGTCACTTTTAATGAGTTGTGCGCTAATGAAGGGGATTTATAAACTTAAATTCATGAGCTACCAATAACTTGGGCCTAAAAGATTATGTGACAACGATTGATTCTATCAAATAAATAGATTAGTTGTATCATCTAAGTGGATTGTGACAATTTTATACATATGAGAAGCAAAAGAAGTTTGAACCCTACTGTATCAGGGGGAACTCATAACTGAAAAAGCTACAAGAACTCTAGGAAAATACACTTCTAGATCAAATGAATCCACATGAGATTCTATTAGCAGGGAAAAATATTAGTTTTTATTGTGTAAGTGGAGTACGAATTCCTATTTCGGCTAAAACCTATACAATAATGGCAGTCAGAATATTGATGATGGCAATGATCAACTTGAGTCAATAGTGACGCTATTATTTTCAGCATATTTCAGTCCAGTAAGTTCACTTGAGAATAATGATAAGAAGAATATTTGGTTTCAACTCAAGATACATACGGTCAACCCAAATATCTTTATGCAGATTCTCAAGAAAACCAAGTTCCTGACTAGAATGTATATATGGCAACTATAAGATGGAATATGGACATACTATAACCATCAACAAAGCCTGATATCCTCGTGTAGAACTAGTAATCTACCACAATTGCTTTCCAAACAGTTATTGACATCTTCAATTTCATTTTATTTTACTATAAGCCCACCAAATACTAGAATCAAATTCTTAATAGTTATATTAACCATATAACAGCATATACTTCTATATTCTAATCTCTTTCCATGTGATCCATCTAGAAATTTTAGACCATTCAAAGACATTTGGCAATGTTGATTACTAAGTACATGACTGAAACAAACATGAATAACGTGCTAAACAGATTCAGTTCTTGAGATGAGGAAGAGCATAATAAACAGTGGTATAGTCAAGAGACTAATTAAGGGGCGTCTTAGTCTTAGTCAAATTCAATTTTGAATATCTTATATTACCTGTATATATGGAGGCTTCACGAGCAGCCACAGGCATGTTTGAAGTGTTTGCTACAAGTGTTGTCCTCTTCATCACAGACTCTTCACGACCATCTGGTAATGTCATTGTCAGTTGTGGGAAATCCATAAGCACCTGGAGATTGTTGTATGCGAAGTCAGGTAAATTTTATGAACTATCAAGTATAATACAAGGACATCAGCAACAAACCTCAGCCATTTCATTCCCTCTCTCTCCACATCCAACATAAACCACTGTCTCAGAATTAGAGTACTGCAGAAGTAGATAAATATGAGATCAAAATTACAAAAGAGAAACAAATTACTGTTTCAAACATAATTACCTTTGAGAGTGCCTGGCTGATGACTGTTTTTCCACAACCAAAGGCACCAGGTATAGCACAGGTGCCTCCAAGAACAGAAGGAAAGAGAGCATCTAGTACACGCTGGGAAAAAGACACAACTTAGTGTGTTAGGTACAAGAAAGATAGAAGAATCCTTTGTGGTAGCAACATACTAAATAAAAGCATAACATAATCCATAAAGGAAACAATAAGTTATTCATGGGTCAAAATGTTACTTGTCCAGTTAATAAAGGTGTATCAGCGGCAAGCTTTGCTGAAACTGGCCTTGGACTACGTACAGGCCAAGTCTGCAAAAGAAAAAAGTGAAAAAAAATATTCTTCTATCAGAAAAACAGAGAATGGAACAAAAATTAAAGTTATTAACCTGGAGCATAGTGAATTTCTTGTTAACCCCCTGAAATTCCAGCTCCAGTACTACATCCTGCAAGTACAGTGGTAATTAGAAGAAAGAATTCAACAGAAGAAGCTAACATAAGTTGATTGATAAATGAACAGGCATATATAGACAAATTCATGGTCACTCACATTCAGGTTGTATTGACCAACTTGGGCAATATAACTTATTTTTCCCATCGAACCAGGAGGAAGAGCAACATGATGCTTCATTAGTGTATTCTCAAAGACAGTCTGCATGTTACATAGTGAACATTAGAAGATTGAGAATCTAAAAGAAGCACAAATAGCTAGTCAATTTGTCCAAATTGCAGGTACTTACTGCATATAAGTCTCCTCCAGTCAGATGATCTCCAACACCTGAAACAAGAGCAATAACAGATCAAGCTAGAAACAATCAAGCTACTTGAAATAAGATGATAAATGAAGCAATTTTTGACATGGGTTATTGACAGTCTAACTACCTAATTTCCCAGGCTCAAATTCCCACAATGTATCTTTGTCCAAGGCAGGGACAGAAACACCTCGAGGGATATAGACATCGCCAGATTTTATAGCAATAGTCTTTAGTGGCCTCTGTAAATAGGAAGGAACATAAAGTATAACAATAGAGAAAAAGTACACAAACATGATAATAGCAGAGCTCTATAAATCAATATGGTCACTGATAACTTGAATCTTTTCATATGTAAGAACAGAATCACCAAAATTTGAAACCTCTAAGAAAAGAGAGGCAACCATTGAACAATGCTTATGAAATGTAATTGAACCAGGAAATATAACTGGCAATAGGACAACACTTGTCGTATCCAGCCACAGTTAGATAATGGACAAACATGCATCTTTAAGTGAATAGACAAATCACTGCAAGCAACAATACTGAAAGTTTTATCCAACTGAAGAACCTGAATTCCGTCAAAAATGTTTCCCAAGATTCCAGGTCCTAACTCGACTGAGAGAGGCTGCAAGGTAGCAATAACCCAAAGGTAAACTCAAAGAATATTTGTATGCATTCTTAGTAGTTAAAAAAAAAATCAGACTCATCACCTTTCGAGTACGCAAAACAGGGTCATTGACCATCAAACCAGCAGTTTCTTCATAAACTGAAATTCGATATCAATAAGAGAGAGAGAGATAAAACATCTACTATATCTGATAAAACAGAATACTATATGAAAGAGGCAATAAGGAATAGAAAGTTGAATAAAAATCAAAGAAATTACCCTGGATAGTAGCTGAATCACCCTCCAAACGAATAATCTCCCCGATAAGATTATCATGACCAACACGAACAAGTTCATACATGGCAGCACCACCCATGCCATCAGCCACGACAACTGGCCCAGAAACCTGAAATTTTACATATGTGAGGAGTCAAAAATAAGTCATCCCTAGTTCTCTATGACCACTCGTTTTAGAAGAAAACCAAAAACATACATCCATTTAAGGCCTCCTTTGAAATATGGAAGAGCATGTAACTAACAGCAAACAAGTTGAGAAGCAAGTATGAGATATCCATTGGAAGATATTAATTTCAGTTTAAAAAATCAAGTAGGTAAACCCAGTTACAATTAGTCTTGACAATAGGCTAGTTTGGAAGATGGGTCAAGATTTCTAGTTTGGATGAAACGTGAACTTAGCTTTGGTATACAACTCAAATAAATATTTGGAGTTTCAATAAGACTGGACATGCAGACTATGCAATGGAAGTATTATTCACCTACACCCAGTCATCCAAAACTGGCAAACAATAGTCATATTAAATTAGGTTTCATATGAAAAACGTGGTCAGATTTTCATCTCTAGACCTTTCTATCACATATTAAATTAGGTTTCTTATTTCAGTGTAACAATAGTCACATTTCAATTAGGACACATAAATATGGGTAGATCATTTATCCTGAAAACTCAAGCTATTAGGATTGTTTACTTCCTTGTTATGGGTGGCTCAACATTCCTAATTGTCTATTCATGCCCTATTGTCCTTGATGATGTCCTAACTCTATATAAAAACTGAAGCATGCTTGCTGTTCCATTCTAACTATCCTGAGGCTTATATTACCTCCAATTCTGCTTCTATGAAACCAGCTACAGAAACTTATTTGTGAACTATTTCCTAATCTTAGCGTGAATTTTTTTTATTGGATTAGCCATTCCCTCTTCACATGTGGATGAGCACACTAGACTAAAACAAGTTTAGCCCAAACCTATCATGTAAGTTGACAAGTATATATTACTGAAACAAGTAGGATTTGAACACAGGACCTTGTGGTCCCGTATTGTGTCAAACTTTATTAGTTAAAAACTTATCATGATTCACGAAAACTTCAACTACAGGGAGAAGGATTAATCAGTGCATAAATTCTTAACAAAGACTGCTATCTGACCCCTCTTCTATCCAGACCATATCCTATCACAAAAGATTCAACTATTAGGAATAGGAGAAATCTGTGCATTTGGATTCTTAACAAGGATTACTATCTGACACCCCCTCCGTCCCAGACCGTATCCTATCGCAAAAGCTCCAATTAGAAAAAATATCAATTTGTGCATTTAGATTCCTACTCCATCAAATCCTGTGTACAACGGCATAGAAAAACGACTAAAAAAACGGGGAAAAGCAAAAGAAATCCCGCAAAGTTGCAGAATCTAATATCATAAGAACCGTAGCTAACAAGACTCAGTAGAATCACACACAACTTTTTTAAGGAAGCGAACTCGAGCGACTGAACAAATCGATCACCTTTCGGACGTATCCATACTCGCTCTCCTTCTCGGAGTCCTCGAACGTGGTGAGACGATCGCCGTAAGCCATCTCGGCGGAATCGATGGAGTGCAAATCGAGAGAGGTATGAGATCTGGAGATCGCGATGCGAACTGAGACAGATCGAGCTTGAGAAAAAGAGAGAGAAGAAGACCTAGAACACCGGACGTGTCACAGACCCACGACACTCGCCGTTTATGAAAGGCGACATCCTTGCGGCACGTCACATGAACGCACACCCGTCTTGTTATTGGCTTAGATCAGGTGGAACCCACTAATAAAGAGTGAGGTTTGATGCCTGAGCAAAGTCTGGGGGGATGAATAACAAGCAACCTCGAGGCCTAGCTGTGAAACTGGGCTGGCGGAAGAAGATCCGATATCACCCGATCCGATTTGATTCGATTGAAAGTTAAAATTCTGTGTCAATATTATTTTTTTTAATTATTTAATTATTTTTAAATGGTGTAAATTTATATTTCAAAGAGCATTTTGAAAACAAGATGAAATTGAATTTTTTAAATCGTTGAATGGAGGACTTTTATATAAAAATTATCAAATAAATACCCCGTTTAATTCTAAGAATATTCTTATTTTCAGTGTTCTTATCAATTTAATTCACATGTATTCATAGTGGTATGATATTGTCCACTTTGAATCTAAATCATTATAATTTTATTTTTAGATTTTACCCAAAAGACCTCGTACCAATGGAGATATTTTTATCTTATAAGTTCATGATTTTTTTCATGTCTTACCAATGTGAAACTTTGATTGTATTCTCAATCCTCCTCTCAAACGAAGGACTACATTATGCCCTCCTCTCAAGTCGATCCGTCTTTGAAAGATTTTCTCTACTTGATATTTGATCCTTAACCCATTAGGTTTTTCTGCTAACTGTCTAATCCTCCTGACCCAGCTAGATTTTCTGTCAACTATTTGATCCTTTGATCTAGTTGGACTTCTTGCTCGTTGTTCAGGAGTTCTTCTGACCCAGCTGGACTTCCTGCTTGATGTCTGATTCTTTTAATCTAGACATGGGAGCTTCACTTCCAACTATTTGACTTGATGTCTAATTCTTTTAATCTAGACATAGAAGCTTCAACTTCCTTCATTCAGGGTGCATAGCTTGATATGGACCATGACTCTGATATCAATTGTTAGTACATATAAGATTCACATTTCTCCAACATTATATGATATTGTCCACTTTGGACCTAAGATCTTATGGTTTTATTTTTAGACTTTACCCAAAAGGGCTCATACCAATGGAGATATTTTCATCTTATATGCTTATGATCTTTTTCATATCTTATCAATATGAGATTTTAATTATACTCCCAATAATAATTACCCACTACAACGCTATAAAATATAACGTCTCAAAATGATATCAAAATTCTTTAGTAATTTGATCGAAATTGCTCAAACTCTATTAAAATCATTTAAAATTTTTATAACAATTACTTAATAGCTACTACAACATTGTAACTAATGCAACACTGTAATGATATCTAATATAGTATTCTAATAAATATTAAATAGCTGTAATAAAAAAAATAAAATGATTTTAATCAACTTAAAATAATTTTAATGAAATTTAAATATTTTTAATAAGTTAATAAAAAATATTTATGTAAAATAATTTTGGAAGCGAAGGATTGTCCCCCGAATAATCGACCTCTACAATTTTCATCCATTGCAATCATATGTTGGTTGAGATTTAAATTGCTATTGAAAATCCATCAAATACTTTGTTTAGTTGATTCTAAAAATAATTATTATCGACGAGAGCTGCTTTTCCCCCTCCCGTCTGACAGCACCCCCTCCCATCTCCTCGCTCTCTCTCTTTCAAATGACGATTCTGTCCTCTTTCTTCTTTTTTTAATTTTTTTGAATTTTTACTTAATTTTATTTTTTTAATTAATTTTGTTTAAAAATAACTCTGATACTTATATATTTTAAATTTTATTTAGTTTTTATTTAGTTTTATTTTTTATTTAATTTAATTTATTTTTTTCCTCAATACGATATTTTTTTCAATTTTATTTAATTTTTATTTAGTTTTTTTAATCAATTTTATTTATTATTTTTTATCAATACTTTATTTTTAGAATTTTATACAAATTTTATTTAGTTTTATTTTTTAATCAATTTAGTTTATTATTTTTTATCAATACTTTATTTTTTTAATTTTTTATCAATACTTTTTTTTTCAAGGATTGGAGGATAGATAATTTATAAATAGTGAAGAGTTCTGACATGTGTCAAGAGTTAGAAGTAAGATAATTTAAATGGATAAGAGATTTTGACATGTGTCAAGGGTTAGAAGGGGGTAATTTAAAGTGATGAGAGAATTTGACATGTGTCAAAAGTTGGAATGAGGGGTAATTTAAAAGGATGAGAAATTTTAACATATATCAAGGGTTGGAAGGGGGGTAATTTAAAAGAAAGAGAGGTTCTAACATATGGCGTTGAAGATGGGTAATTTAAAGGGAGGGAGTATTTTGACAGGTGTCAATGGTTGAAGAATGGGTAATTTAAAGAGGGTAAGAGATTTTAACATGTGTTATGTGTCAAGGTTTAGAGAGAGATGATTTAAAAGGAGAGAAGATTCTGACAGTATCAAGAGTTGGATAGGGGTAATTTAAATATCAAATTATGAAGGTAATTTAAAAGAAAGAAGAAATTCTTACCTATGTTAAAAATTATATAAAATAAAAAAAAATTGATAAAAAAATAATAAATAAAATTTATTAAAGAAATAAAACTAAATAAAATTTAAAAAATAATAAACATAATTAATTTAAAATAAAACTAAATAAAAATTAAAATATGTATATATATATAAGTATTAATGAAAATAATAATAAATAAAATTAATTTAAAAATAAAACTAAATAAAAATTATATATATATATATATAAGTATTAATGAAAAAATAATAAATAAAATTAATTAAAAAATAAAACTAAATAAAAATAAAAAAAACAAAAAAGGATAAAACCGTCATTTAAATGGGAGAGA
>JBAMHZ010009699.1:0-19512 GCA_037177395.1 Alpinia galanga
AAAGAAATGAAAAAAATGAGATTGTGCGATACAAAGCTGTACTAGTTGTACAAGGTTTTTTTGCAAAGACCTGGAATTGACTATGAAGAGACATATTCTCCTGTAATGGATGCTATTACTTATCGTTATCTTATTGGTTTAGTAGCACAGAAAAGACTTCATATGAAAATGATGGATGTTGTTACAACATATTTACATGTGCATTAGATAATGATATATACATAAAAGTCCTAGAAAGACTAAAATTAGAACATGCTATTCTCAAAAAATATTTTCTATTAGATTAAAAAGATCTTCGTATGGTTTAAAGCAATATGGGTGAATGTGGTACAATCGTTTTAGTGAATATTTACTAAAAGAGGGTTATACAAATAACTATATTTGATCATTTGTTTTTATAAAGAAGTTCAGATATGGTTTTGTTATAATTGATGTTTATGTTGATGATTTAAATATTATTGGCACTCCTGAAGAAATTTCTAATGCGATAAACTATTTAAAGAAAGAATTCGAAATGAAGGATCTTGGTAAAACTAAATTTTGTCTTAACCTACAGTTCAAGTACTTAAAGAATGAGATTTTTGCCATCAATCAACTTATATTGAGAAGATTTTAAAATGATTTAATATAAATAATTCATACCCATTAACTAACCTAATGGTTGTTCAGTCACTTAATATACAAAAGGATCATTTCTGTCCTTGAGATGAAAATGAAAATATTCATGGTCCTGAAGTGTTATACTTAAGTGCAATTGATGCTTTAATGTACCTTACTAATAATACCCATTCTGATATTGCTTTCACTGTAATTTTTTTAGCAAGATATAGTTCTGCTTCAACCAGAAGACATTGAAATGGAATTAAACATATTTTTCAATATCTCCATAGAACAATTGATATGAGTCTATTTCACCTTTATGAACTAAATGCACAATTAATTGGGTATGCAGATGCAAGATATTTATCAGATCCACACAAAGCTAGGTCACAAACGGGGTATGTATTTACATATGCTGGCATAACAATATCTTGGAAATCTATGAGGCAAACTATAACAACCACCTCATCAAATCATGTTGAAATAATTGCAATTCATGAGGTAAGTTGTGAATGTGTATGACTTAGATCAATGACTAATCATATTCAAGAGTTATACGATTTGTTAATAAACAAGAAGATTCCCATGATACTTTATGAAGATAATGCAACTTGCATAGCTCATCTAAAAGGTGGATATATCAAAGGTGATAGGATAAAACATATCTCTCCAAAATTATTTTTCACACATGATTTGATACAAAGTAGAGATATTGACGTACAAAAAATTCAATCAAGTAAGAATCCTGTAGATTTATTCACAAAAACATTACCCACTGCAATATTTGAGAAGTTGATCCATAAGATTGGAATGCGGCGTTATAGAGATATTAAATGATGTCTTTAACAGGGGGAGTATCATATCAAAATACGTGTACAAAGAAGGATGTACTATTTTTTTTTCACTAGGGCTTTTTATCCCACTGGATTTTTTCCTAATAAGATTTTAACGAGACATATTCTTTATACAATAGATATCCAAGGGGGAATATTATAAATGATATAAGTTATTATTGATATATATGAGTAACCTTTATTTTCAAATAGATAAACGTATTCATATTAAATAGAAATATCGTTTCATATATCAAAAATGTGTATAAATAAATTACATTTTATAATCTCATGATACATGAAGATAAGAAAAGAGATTAGAATAAAATTATTCTTCTCGTTCTTTTTAAGAGATCTCCTATTTTAATATTTTATAATAAAAGCACTCTTTTTTTCAAAAAATAAATAAAATAAAATAAAAAGGGTGTGGAGTAAGAATTTGAGGAATATGTGGAAGTTCTTCAAACAAAAAGGTGCTAAATGACAATTTCCCAAGCTGTTTGGATTAGTCGCGATGACTCCGCTTTGCCTCCGGCTCGCTTTCTCGCTGCCTGCCTTTCTCCCCTTTACCACCTCGCTCTTTCTCCCCGTTGGTCCTCCGCTCCTCCGTTCCGGCGACCGGCAGTCTCTGCTCTGCCATCGTAGCAGGCGCCTTTGATCTTCCCGATCTCTAGCTGTCTCCTCTCGCCAGGCCTTTCGAGAGCTGGTATACTCTTGAAGGTTTGCTTTTTGATCTATTTCTTAGTGTTCTTCTTCGACCCTTACTTTGATCCTCGTTTGGAACCTTAATATTGGACTTCTCTCTGGTGCTTTTGTCGATGTATTTTCCCATTTACCTTGTGCTTCCTCAGCCGACGCAAAGGTATGACTTTGGCGTCGATTATCGCAGCTTGTGTCGTTGACTTTGTAAAATCAATTTTACTTTTGGTCAAAGCAGTTGGTTTGCCATGCTAGTTCATGAGATAGGAAGAATCAGGGGGGAAGAGACAAATCGTTGTTCTCTCCAATGATTTCTTTTGGCACAAAAATGTTTGCTGCGGTAGTAAGGAGACATTCTTGGCTAGTATGCTTGTATCAGTAGATTGTTAAGTTATTGACCATAACTTCTATTAGTTAATGCGTCCGTGCGACCATAAACCTTCTGAAATTTGCTCTTCATACTGGATTGGCATTCAATTTACTATAAAGAACTACGATTAAATGCCACTAAACATTGTTTATTCTCCTCGACCATTTGTTACTTGCAACTATTTGTTGTTGTAAATAAGGGAGATACAACTTCTCCTTTCACTGGAAACGATACTCTTATGCTGAAAAAAGATGAAATTTGAACTCCTCTTCTTAGACGAGGAAATAAACAAAAGTGGAGTAACCTCACTGGAAATGGTTTTTTTTTTTTACTTCTTCTCCATGAGTTAGTGTTTATATATTACAACCATATAAAGGAACTTCAAGTATTGAACCTGAGGAATCCAATCTGAAAGGGATCGTGCTTTTTAACATTTTTCTTAGTAAGGTAGTTAATCATTATGGTAGCTTTCATGGTTTTGATGAAAATTGGTATTGCTCCAGCAAATCACCCTTCTCTAGATAACCACCTTTTATTCCCACTTTTGAGCATTACAAGAAAGACATTGTTGGTGAAAAGTTGTGATTCTTATCTGATGTCCATTTGTACTAGATAGTTCTAGATGTTCAGATGCTGAAAATAGCATATTTAGGGTGTGTTGGAATTCATAAGCTTTAACTTGCCATTGAAAACTTGTTAACATTCAAACTATTATAAATTAACAAAGTGGTAAAACATTATTTTGACTCTTAAGTACTAGATTTGATTTGATTTTCTTTATTTAACTTTCTTGGTTTAGGATGAGAAATTGCGACGTATGTTGACACCTTGGAAAATAGTTTGCTCAACTATGTCAATCTAGACTTAGATGCTTGACAAGATGAGTAAGATAAACCATTATTTTGACCCTTAACTTCTAGAATTGATTTGATTTGATTTATTTAACTTTCTTAGTTTGGGATCAGAAATTGCGAGATATACTTGTACCTTGGGAAATAGCTAGATCAACTATGTCAATCCAGACTTAGATGCTCAACAAGATGAGTAAAGTCTTAAATGGTCCGACAAAAAAACTAGAGGCAAAAGGAATTGTTTTGTTGATTATTGGAACTTATGTTGTGCAACATGATTTGGCTGATAACTTGCTAACCTGCTTTGGCAGATGTACAGTAATTATACTATTCTTTTTTCCAACAGGTAGGAAGGGGCACCCCAGCTCCCCCTTATGGCTGTCCCTGCCTCTCGTTGGTTTCGTAGTATTACGTTGTCATTTCTTCAATCACTTTAAATGTTATATCTTCCTAGCCAGTCCTTGCCGTTAGAAACTATAAAAGTATCTTAAGGATACCACGTGTCTATTGGAATTTGTTGTTTTCTCATTTTTGAAACTCGTGTTGATTTAAATCTAGTATTAGTTACATAGATGTGTGTCATTAACTATAATTAGCTGCCTCTTAAAGAAATTTTTTAAGCATATGTACATATTTGAGTCAATATGGATTTTTACAATTGCTTCTCTCCGAAACAATCTGGAAAGGGTAAATTCTTTCTGATCATTGTGCAGGCTGGCATAAGTTAGAATAAGCAGCATGGAAACCAAACTTCAACAAACTGCAACAGATTCCCACAAAGCTGAGATAGACACAAGTGCACCTTTTGAATCTGTGAAAGCTGCTGTCAGCCTTTTTGGTGAGGCAGCATTTACATCTGATAGATCGACAGTGAGAAACCCAAGTCCTCCATCTATTGAGGTATATTTTCCCCTCTGTTTTCATTTTGGATAGAGAAACTTCATTCTGTAGCATCACTGTCAATTTTTTTACATTCTGCATCCAAACTTGAAGGTATTTTAAACTGATTTCATGCTTCACCTTAATGTTGATCCATGATGTCATCATTTATTATGTTAAGAAGATTCAAAATAATCCATTTTTGATATGTTTCATTCATTTTAGAGTTTTTATCCATTTCCATATGCATTTCTGGCAAACATGTAAATGATTTGTGAGTCAATCAAATTTTTTAATCATTTTGTTCATTTTAGAGTTTTCATCCATTTCGATATGCATTTCTGGCTAACATGTAAATGACTTGTGAGTCAATCAAAACTTTAATCATAAACAATGTTGTCACTGATAAAGTGGACATTGTTACTAGATAGTACAGACCCAGGTTTTCCTACAGTTTGTTTGTCCCCTTTTGTTATAGTATGAGGTATCCTTTCCAAAAAACATATGAATTTTACAAGATCTTTAGGATGTCTTGTGGCTGCTAACTTTTAGCTTTAATCTCAAAATGCCAGATTTTCTGTCAAAACAAGAGTATGTTTTACTGTGACTGTCATTCAGTATTGCTCATCACAAAAAAATTCAAATTTAGGACACAACAGTCACCTTTTTGTAAAATATTTTGTTGCAAATATTTTTAACCAACTTTCATCATTTGTCAGAGGAGTTTAGCTAAGGAGACGCAGCTCCACTTGGCTAAAAAAGAACTCGACAAGTACCAGGAACAAATTAACAATGCCGAAACAACTAAGATCCAAGCACTTGCTGAACTAGAAAGACTGAAACGAACTGTTGAGGAACTGACCAACAAGCTAAATGCAATAAATGAATCAAAAGAATTGGCACTGAATGCTACTGAAGCTGCAAAAATTCAGACCAAGAAACTTGAAGATGCGAATTCGGTTGAGAACATTGGCATCGATGGTAGCTGGGAAAAGGAATTTGACAATGCAAGAGAGCAGTATGCAGTTGCCATTACAGAACTTGATGCAGCAAAACAAGAACTTAGAAGGATCAAGAAAGAATTTGAGACATCAATGGAGGCAAAGGTCATGGCCTTTCAGCAAGAAGCTGAAGCAAAGAAGTTTTTAGATGCCAACAATTACAAGGTTCTTCAGCTTACCAAGGAGATTTCAGCTACTCAGGAATCACTCATGCAAGTGAAACTTGCTACTGATCAAGCTCAACGAGAAGAGTTAAAAATTCGAGCTGAGAAAGATGCTGCCAGACAGTCCTACAAACAAGCTCTAGAAGAAGCTCAAAAGAAATTGGCATGTTTAGAGAGCGAATTCAATCCTGAAGATAAAAAGAAGCTTGAAGTCAAGCTAGCTGAGACTAATGCTGAGATTGCAGCTGCAAAGAAGGATTTGGAAGATGCCCGAACATTAGATTTGGAGTTGGTGATGACTGTTACTGCTGAGCTTGACAGTGCTAAAGATATGCTTCAGAAATTTGCTGAAGAAGATAATTCACTCAGAGGTTTGGTGGAGTCACTGAAGATTGAGTTGGAAGCCGTACGCAATGAGCATGCAGATCTAAACAAAAAAGATGCAGAAACTGAATCTGCTGTCAGTAACCTTCACCTCAAACTTCAGAAATGCAAAGCTGAGCTTGAGGCAGCCATGGTTGCCGAATCAAATGCAACTTCAGCGTCTGATGATTTGGTGTCCGCTCTTCAGCAGCTATCATCTGAATCTCAGAATGCACTGCAGGAAGCGGAGGAAATGAAGAAGAGTGCCGAGGAGCTAAGGGCTGAAGCTGAGATAGCCCGAATGGCCTTGGATGAAGCAGAAAAGAAGTTGCAGGTTGCTTTGAAGGATGCTGAAGAAGCAAAAGCAGCAGAGACAACAGCTCTTGATCTGATCAAGGATCTATCTGAGAAAACAACTGTTGCTCGAGCTTCGACTTCAGACTCTGGATCTAACATAACGATCTCAAAAGAAGAGTATGCATCTTTAACTCGAAAAGTGGAAGAGTCTGAGAAACTGACGGAGATGAAGGTTGCCGCTGCAATGGCTCAGGCGGATGCCGTGCGAGCCAGTGAAAATGAGGCAATCAAGAAACTTGAGGTAGCTAGGAAGGAGATAGAGGACATGGAAACCGCTACAGTGGAGGTGCTGAAGAGGGCAGAAATGGCTGAGGCTGCAAAAAGGGCTGTTGAGGGAGAGCTAAGGAGGTGGCACGAGAAAGAGCAGAAAAGGGTCGCCGAGACTAACTCAAGAATTCTGGCTGAAACGCCGATGTCAACAGAGACATTGCCGCCAAAACCCATAGTTCACAGTTCAAAGATAACAGAGAAGGCTGAAGAGAACCATAAGGTTACGCGGCCGTCGACTTCCAAAAAGTCACTTGTGCCAAACTTCAGCGGCATATTCAATAGGAAGAAGAGCCACTTCAACGGTGGTTCTCCATCCCATCTACCATAGGAGAAGCTTGTATGATCCTTGCACCGGCACACCTCGGCTTGTACAACATGATAGTGTATTTCTTAAGAGCTTTTGTTAATGTATAGTTTGCTTCTCTTTCACAATTGCTAAACTTTGTCCTCCTTTCCAGTCGACTGCCACAGTTTGTTTCTGACTATGCTGGATTTCAAAGTAGCACTTGTATTTCAAAGTGATGGTTGGCACTCTTAGTCGATGTTTATTTTCCATCAACTAATATTGAACCGAGCCATATCTCAAGTGATACAGTCGGCTCAATCCAATTCTAGTCTAGCCAACTAGCATGTTTAGGCTTAGGGGAGTGCTTTGTTCGACTAGATTGTCGATAGCCAACAGTATCGGTGACTCATGGGTAAGATCTATTGCATTTTGGTTTTCATGTGATAAATACCAATAAAGAGGTGCTTAATAAGAAAATTGCTTAACTTAAGGTGCCCTTTAAGATGCATTGATTCAGGATGATTATTGATAACTTTATTATTTATTGAAGTTTATATTATTTAATCCTGCTTGATTTAAGTATTAAGTGATTCTCAAAAACATGCCCGCTATGCCATCAAATGAGATATATAATTTAAAATCATATTACATCGGATTTATCAGAAGACTAAGATTTTCTTTGATTTCGAAGTTAACAATTTTTTTTATTGCATTGTTTGATATTGAATCAAATAATATTAAATTATATTTTATTCCTCGTAATTTTAGTTACGTAATCACTTGTATTAATTAGCAATGAGGATGAGTAAAACATGATAAAATTATCAAAATTCTCTTCATAAAATAATGTTTTTTATTGGAATATTTTTGTTCAAAACTAAGAAAAATAAAAAACACTCTTTTAAATTATTATTATTTTTTTTTATTTTCAAAAATGGACTAAAATTAAAATAATTTGTTAGAAATCAAAATTGTATTGGGGAAAGGGTAGAGGAGCGAGCAGCCGTGGTTGACACTTGACAGCTCCATTTTGGAAGCCCTCCAAAATTGTTCGATCGGAACGACGGACGAAGAAAAGAAAGAGGACGACGATGAATCAGTTCCCTGGTGAGATCCTTTCCTCGTTTCCATGGAGATGTATGTGTTTTTTTTTTCTTCTTTTTATTCTGTCGTTCTTTCGACATCAGGCTCGTCGATTAGCTGCAGAAAAAATTAGTTGTGGCATTGTGGTTGGTGTTGAGATGGGGTATTTGAAGAAATGGTTTGCCTCTCCGATCAAGTTTAGGGAAGGAATGACTTTTTTTGGCTCTTGGAGGAACCAGACTGCTGTTGTATTGGAGAGATTTTTCGCGAGCAGCAGTTGCCCTCCGCCAGGATATGCCTTTGCTGAAGTCTTGCAGCAATTTGGCACGGGAATCACAGCTATGCCGGATTGTTTAGCCGGACCAAATCGTGAAACAGGAAGTCCGCTAATGGCCTTGAACAGTCGCCTAAACAGTCGTCGTAGGTTTTCAAATTCTCCAGGGGAAGAGCAGCCTTCGAGCAGGAACTGGTTGGCAGGACTTTGGGTTGAAGAGAGGCGAAGAGTGAAAGTATGGAATGGAGGAGTAAAGATACAGTCCGCTTCAAATGCTCAAGACGGTGCCACTTTGCTTTATAGTTTCGCTTCTCAGCTTTCTTTTCTCAAGTCATTTCCTTCTCGTTTCCCATTTTTCAAGTCAATAGGAGATCCAGATCAGGACGACCAAGATTCTGTTATTAACAAAACCATGCATCAGCCAACGATCAGTCAATATGATGGTGATTTTCTGCCCCCAAGTTCCCCAGAGGAGGTGAGTGATAAAAAAAAATACACAAATTCTCTCCCCAATATAGTTGGTGATAATGCTTCATCTATCATCTTTCTTATAGCTTGCTTTGATGTATGCTGTTTTAAGAACCAGATCGATGCACATCACTCTATGGAAGTCTATTTCCCTGTACTATGGTTTTTATGGATGATCATTGTATTTGTTTTTCTTAGTAACTTGAGATAACATTTTGTTAATTTCTTGCCTCACAGTTCCACAAGTAGTTTGACACAATTGACTAACAAAGACATTCTCGACTGCGTTATAGTAATCTTTCTTTTAGCGTTTAGGAATATCTCATGCTCTTTTTAGAATTTCCTATATCATAAATTATTATATCAAATATTTCTGTTATTTTAATGGATTTAGCAGAATGAATAGTATTGACAGGAAAAAAAAATTATTGGCTAGTATACCACTTGACCAAATCATAATCCAGTATACATTACCAAAGAGCTTGACATGTTACTTATATAAGAAAACTGCAGAGTTGCAAGGTATCCAGGAAAAGATTATTCCCCAAAAAAGAACTCTGTGTTAACTGACAAATTCTAAGTATCTTTCATTAGGAAACTTAATTAGAGCTGAGGATTCTGCTACAAAACTGGGATTGAGCTTGCCTAACCACCTCTTGAGTTACTTTGCTGGGCGAATATGAACTATGTCAATGCTGAAGAATCCTTTCTGTCCTAACATCTAGCTGTATTAATAAGTCATTTTTTGGTATATTAGTTATTTACTTGACATCAATTTTACGTAAACACTATCTCAATGTATTTTCATATCATATAGATTTGAGCGACAACTGTTCTGTAGATTCTGAGTTCTCTCCCAAGCATAGTGCTGCATATGCTTCCCCACTTGTTGCCTGGGTTGATGCTTTCAAGCTTAGCTCTTGATCATTTGTTGTCATTTTCCCCCATGTTTGTAGGTCAAACTTGCACCTCTTCTTTCCAGAGACAATTTGGTTATAATTAGAGACATTGAATGGGCAAATATCATGTTCGCATTTGAACAGGTAACGAGAGCAAAGTGTGCATGCGTGTTGTTCATTTTTTGTTCTTCATCATGCTTGTGAATTACATATAAAATTAAATAGTTTTTTATGAAGTTTGTCATCATGCTCTCTATATGGTGACCAATTGAGAATTGCAATTGCAAATAAAATGGATGTCAGAAGATCAAAATTATGGTAATTACATTTGATGACTCTACATACATGGAAAATGAAATTATGCAATGTATTGGAATGCAGAATAAAATGCATGTTGTAATTAAAGTGCAAGCTAGAGTGGAAAACGCTGCGTTGGAGTTATAAGTTAGATATTTGACTCTTGATACAACCTAGTGCATGGAAACAGGAATAGTCTTTTGTCATTCATATTTTATTGGACATAGAGCTATGATTCATCATCCCACTCTATTTGATGGCAAAACATCATTCTGGAGCATCCAAATCAGATGGCTCACTAACAAGTCCATGGATCTGGCCCAACCATAGTGTCTAAGATTCTAGATCATCTATCATTTTATAAGGATTATTTTTGACATTTTTTCTTCTTTCGAAATTAAAATCCTTATTGGTGTATTTTCATGTGTTGTAGGAGAGCCGCTATGTAGTAATGGATGCTTGTTATCCTCAGTCAGTATGTAAAAAGTTTATTTTTTACTTTGAGAAACCAAACCTGGTAATCTTTATTTTATTTTATGCAATTTTATGTTTATTAATTATCTTGTTTTCCTCAGCCTGTGGCTTTCATTCGAGAGAGAAGTAATATTATCTTTAGGCAGGTATGCAGTCTTGAATTCAGTAGTTTCATTGTGGTGATGCCTGTGTGCCAAAAATGGTTTCTTTGTTGTTTACATATTAACTTGTTGCACCACTTCATACTTCTGAAAGCATCACTCATTAGGAATGAGTTTTTTTTTTCCTTTTCTATTTGTGTTCATATTACTGTTCGCAGACAAATTTTTGTACTTTCTTGAATTCTTCTGTGAACTCATCATTTATATTACTGTGCACAGATAATTTTTTGTTCTTTCTTGAATTCTTCTGCGAATTCATTAGCTATAAGGATCAGTGAATAGTTTGGTGTATTTATTTAATGATCAGATGAAAGAATTAAGAAGAATTTTTTTCTGAAGTTTACATGGGTTGGTTAAAATTATATCGTGTTTTTAATAATTTGATCTTTAACATCAACTTATTATCATTAGGTTTAAAATGTTTAAAAATCATATTTTGTCATCTAGTGACAGTTTGAATAGAATTGATTGAATAGGCTAATAGGTACTCAGAATTCTGAATATGACTACAATAAAAGAAGGCGATGCAAATTAGTAATTGCTTTGAATTTTAAATTGTTATTGAATTTTGGTGTCAAAAGGATTGGTATATTTTAGTTTGGTGAGTATTGGGCAGAGGTGTCCAATGGAGGCACACAATCTAGAGGTGGCACTCTTGATGGTTTCTGGAAACAGTCAGTTGTCATTGCAGATCTGGTTGCCTAATCTTGGTTGATATTCCATTGTTGGACAATCTGTGGGCTATATCTTTAGCATGCTACTATAGAAGGCTTCTAATTGTTGAACCATTGGCCTGGAAGCTTGAGTTATTACACTGGACACATTCTTGCTCACATAAGTTGTGGTTTATATTATTTTCATGCTACTTTAGAAGGCTTTGAGCCATTGACTTGAGGAATTCACTCCATAATTGGCTTTGTTGTCAAATTATAAGCTGCTTATCTAGAATTGCATTGACAGTCATTAATGTGAAGGGATGAGATCATTGAATGAGTCCCCTGTCAAAATTTCCATCAATATCCTAATAGTCCCTCCATTTTTCTATCTATATTTACTGTGAGCTCATTGGGCAGATAGAAAATTTTTCAATATCAAATATTTAGTTTTTTCATGATAAAAATCATATATACCTCTTTATATTGTGAAATTCTTGATATAAAGATGCATGCCACTACATCTATTTTTCCCATTGAGGTTGGCGACTTTGGGCTTATACTGTATAGTCCCAAGTGCTTTACCGCCATCTGATGTCAGTACCTGGAATAGGTTGTATAATAGTATTCCCGTCATAATAGTCAATGCATTTGTGGAGAGCTGGAAATTGGGTGTTGCACCAATTCTCTTTGTTGTTGAAAGGCATATACTGGCCATACAGGATGTCATCCTACTGTATTTTATGTTCACTATTCTTCCGTAAGTTAGTTTATATGGATCTTGTTTGATTTTTTTTTTTGTTTTTATCAATTATTGTACTTTTCTTTGGTATTTGGATACTGGTTGGATTTATTATAATGTTTTAACTTGCTTTGAAGCTACTTCGTGGGAGGCGCCCATTTGTTGCCCATATGTTTGATGCCATGGGCAACGAAGTATTTAGGGTATGAAATTACAGTACTACACTAAAAATATCAAGAAGTACTAAATGTGTTTTTTTTTAAGTTTATTGAAATGAACTTCCACACGGCATTTACTTTGTTTAGGTTCATAGGCCGTTTTGGTGGATAAACAGCACCATATATGCAGAAGTAGATGGTAAGGTACATAATTTATGTTCAATGTAATGTAGCATGTAAATGATCCCCATCACGGTGGGTAGATTCACACATAACTGAGCAGCTCCAGTTTCTTTCTGTTACAGGAAATTGGTGTAGTTCACAGACGTTGGCATCTTTGGCGGAGAATTTATGATTTGTACTTGGGGTAACATTTCAGATTAATTACTTATTGTATTCTGATGTTCTTGATATTTCATTCCTTCCTTTTTTCACAAGGAACTCAAATATATGGGCCCAAATGAAAATGATATGTTCATTAGAAATATTTCTTTCTGGATAATTGTTGGTGCATCATGTAAACATACAGTACTATCCTCGGGATCATTAACTCTTATTCAATTACTTGGAACTCGAGATCTGCCATCAAACATGTGCCCAAGGTGTTATTGACAATATTAAGGAGTTACGGTGCTGTAATTGCCTATCAAACATGTGCCCAAATGAAAATGTAATCTTATGTAGTGGCCTACGTGATGTAAATTTGGGAGGCATACATGATAATGATCAAAATTATAGTCAATGCTATGAAGTCCAATAGCCAAAAGGTCTTGCCAAATTAAGAATTGTATATTTATGGTATATTATCAGGATCAATAGGATTATCTGATTGGCTAGTGGGATCTGATGACATCATAAACAAATTTAAACAAAGATTATAAGACAAAAGAACTATTATAGGAATATATACTGACTAGTATTTACTGTTCAGATCAAGAATTTTTTTTGGAAGATCATATCTGCGCTGCTGAACATCCATTTCATGTGTTTTCTTTGTTGCATTTAAGTTTCCTTCTGGTGCCAAGTGTTTCCTACAAGATGTAATCTGAAAATTATTCTCAAAAAACAAAATGATATTAATTCAACCAAATGTTTAAATATTATCATGTAACAAGTATTAATTTTCTAAAAGAGGAATGCTTAAAATAATCAAATATATGAATTCGACCAAATGTTTAAATATTATTCTGTAACATTCTGATTGTAGCTGCAGTTATGGGAATGGGGTGACAGATAGATTATAGATAAATTAAATGGTGTACAAAATAGGATTTACTATTTTTTAGGATTCAAAGTCATCTCGAAATCCTGTTTTTCTTTGTTTTATGAAATTTGATGACCATAGTACTCAACTATTCTTGTTATTTCGAACATCTAGAAACAAGCAATTTGCTGTTGTCGAAAACCCTGGTTTCTGGAATTGGACATTTACGCTAAAGGATGAAAATGGCAATGTGCTGGCTCAAGTTGATCGTAACTGGAGAGGTATTGGTCTAGAGGTAATCTTCACTTAATGTGTTATATACAAAGAAATTAGAGGTAATCTTCACTTGATGTGTTTATCCATGAAGAGATTATCTTCCTACTAATTTGCTATTCACTTCTCTAATAGCTTTTGGGATATTTTTTAAAGTCAAGGGCATTTTATTCTGAGAAAGTGCAGGAGGGAAGAAGTGAAAATTTCATTCTTTAAACATAATTATCCTCCAATGTCAAATTTAGCAGAATATTAGGATCTCCATATTTGCGGACATGTATAACATTGTGGTCAAGTCCTTACATAACTAGACGTCCTTTTGTCTCCCTTCTCCCCCTATTATGAAACTGTGGACATGCAAATAATTGATCTTATTCTTTTGCAGCTGTTCACAGATGCTGGTCAGTATGTGATACGATTTGGGGATGCCGATTCACTTCCTCATATTGAACCTGATAGTGTTAGTGCAACTATATTGCTTGCATATCTACGAATTCCATGTTATATCACCTATGTTTTCTCTTTTCAGATTCAAGAGTTTAAAGTTGCTCGTCCACTGTCTCTTTCTGAAAGAGCTGTCACTGTTGCTCTTGCTATTTCTCTGGATAATGACTACTTCTCCTCCTATGGAGGCTGGTACGCCAATTACTTCAGTTGTGTTTTAATTACTAAAGAATCCTGAGTCTTGCTTTGAAATGGTATTTACAGATTATTTTTTATTGTGGGTTTTGCTGGACTGGTTTGACAAATCATAACTAACAAATGAAAGTTGTTTTGTAAACTTGGTAAAAGTTGGAAAAATTATTTCAGAAAACATAACTAGCTGAGAAAAAAACTGAGTTACAGGCACACTGCCCCTGCACGATGGGTTCCTGTGTTGCTGTGCAATCCAGGTAGGATTACTCCTTGCTGCCTCAATGTGGATGGCTGGGATTAATCCCTCACGGATCATGTGGCAGTGCAGACCTGCTTCAGGCAGGGGCAGTGTTCAGGGGGCTTGCACACTAGTCGTGTCCTGACTAGCTAGTGAATGTCTTGGTTGTTGTTGCATAAGTCTGAGGCCAACTTCCAGCTTCACCACCTACCTTTGCAATTTAAACTAGAATAAATGCATATATTAGTAAATTCTAAATAACTGATAATATCAATGAAGTTGAAAAAATGAAGAGCCTGAATCCAGATTCGGCGCAAGTTAAGATGCCAACTATACTTAGCAATGTAAAAATAAGTATACAATCTTTTTTAGAGGCTTCTTACTGAGTGCTTTCAGATGTCCATTCATAGAAAGAGCCTGAAAGGTTTATCAAACTTGGGAATATGTGTGTAAAGGATGAAGGCAATATCATGATGCTAATATAGTTCTCAAAATATCATTTGCAAGTGAGATTCATAATTGATTACCTGGAGTAGAAAAGTTATTATACCAACTCTAAAATTCCTGCACCAAGAAAGCGTGACTCGAATCTATCAAAGTTGAATACAATTCCAAAACATCTCTAGCCTTCCAGGGATCTTTAAACTTCCTTATATCCCCCTTGATTCATGAATGGGCTTGCTAGTCTGGAGGCCTTCTTGGAGATTCCTGATTAAAAATTGGTATGTAGATAGTCTAAACAAATTACTCAATTACATGGAATTACTTGATTACGTAGACCCATATATGCTTGCAAAGTCAGTGAATTTTGATGAAGGTAAATAAATCACATACCCAAATACTTATTTGTCAATTGATTTATAGTTAGCTAATATCAAAATTTTTTGACATGCCAAGTATTTAGCTGCTTTGATTCTACTATAACAGCCTGCGGATTCTCAATGAGTAGGAAAAAAAACATTTCTTTCTTGTGAAGTGAACAATTAAAATCTTCACCTTCAATGGTGAGGGTGTACTCCCATAGTTGGGAAATCTCTGTTCAATTTTAATGTTGGTCAATACTTCATGATATATATATATTTTTATTTTGTATAGGCATTGACAATTACATAGAAGGTAATCACAGTGGAACCTTGTTTTCCACTACTCACTGCACCACTTTTTGTTTTCTTTAAATAATGATCATCCTTTTCTTCTCCAATGCTATGGCCTGCAAACAGTTTTCCTTAGTCCAAACCCTAAATACACGGGTATGTGGATGATTTAAGTAGAAAACTCCCCTCTTTTCCTTCTTCATTGCTTTCACCCCTTTGTCCTACTATAAGGGGCACAACTCCATTGGAGCCAGCAAGGAACAACAGTATCATGAGCTTGTGTTGCGATCAATTGAGTGCCATGACTCGTTCAGCACCAAGCAGCTATCCTTATCCTGGTCTCACCATCACTCTTCCCTTTGCATTCGCCCTCCCTCGCGGTTCAACAACTGCTAATATCTTCTTTCTACTGCATCATCATCTTAGATTCTCAGTCAAACATGGTTTCTGCTTTCCTTAATTTGGGTTATAGTTCAATCAAGTTTCCTCTATCAACTTACTGTCACAAGCTTAATATGCAGGGTAGAGCCCTGCCTGAAACCTGAAAACCGACGTATAGAAAACCTGAACTCTATTTTTCAGTTTGGATAGTATCAGATTAGGCTTTCTGTTTGGAATTTGCTGATCTTCTGGGTAGCTGAAAGCCCAGGTTACAGTTTGATGATTGTCATTCAGTCGACAAACGACTAACGAATGTGCTACTCCTTGCAGGGGACTCCCCTTTCTCGTTGCCGGCGAATAGGAAATCAAATCTCGCGACTCTGGTTCATGTTCAGGGAGCTGAAAGTATGGACTCCTGCTTTCGAAACAATTTACTCTGTCTTCTCAATAGCTTTGGTTTTGTATTTGTCGAAACTGATCAGTGCATTTTAACCTGTGCGGTTGGTTGGCCTGTACCAAGTACATGATAATAATGATAATAAGCACACTGGGTAAATAAAAGGGAGGATCGTTAAATTTAGCGTGAATTGGCACCCCTGAATCGCGCGAATGGCTGCATTCTTGCAGCAGCCATGGAGAGGCTTCGAGCTCTGCGAATCCGCACAGCCTCATCGCGAGCTGGAGTTTGTCGTCGTCGCCGCCGATATCAGAGTAAACGGGGCATTAATGTAGCCTCACAGAGAGTTATTTTAGTTGGTGGTAAAGAATTATGTTTAAAATGCAATTTTTTTAAGTATGAGGAGTAAAATAATAAAAAAAGATCAATCATGGGAGGTAAAATAAATACAATAGATAAACTATGAGGGATAAAAATCAAATTATTCAGTATCTTATTTATTTATTTATTTATTAACATGTATAAGTAAACAAATTATTCAGTTTCTTTCTTCTCCCTTTTCTACACAAAACTTTTATTTTTTTATTATTTATTTTAATCTTCCATTGTAAATACTGTGTAACGATTGGAATCTATTAACTACCTCTATCAGGGAGATAAATTATGATGAGTTTTTGACTCTTAAATTAGTAATTAGTGCGTGGAGAAATGACACTCATGTTTATGAACGATTAATTTTTATTTATTATACAACATCCAGATGCATTAGCTATTAGGCTATTTTATTGTAAATATGCTTTTGGATTTTACTCATTTTAGCTCTTAGAGTTAGCTTAGTTGGTAAATATACAGAGATAATTTTTAAGTGGACATAAGTCAATTTCTGAAGAGATCAATACCATAAGTCATAGATCAACTTCCTTTTTTATATTTGCCACTTGAGTTTTGATTTATCCTTGTTTTTGTAGTAGCTGAGGGCCGTTAATGTGACGGTTTTAATTTTTTTTGTTTTTTTAGATTTCACTCATTTCAGTCTCATTACGTATTTATACGATGTCATATTGCATCAAGATTCGAGTCGAACTCACACGATAGATGGACGGCAAGATTTATTCTCTATTCATCCTGGTGCGCATTGTAGCCCTTCCCTTTAGTCTACGCGGCCTCACGGGCTCAGACGCCATGGCGGCCATCAGAACGAGCGTAGCCGTTTCCATTCCTTCACTTCTTGCTCTCCTCCGAGATCGCTAGATCGATTCCACGTAATGGGGGATCGCCTTCCGAAATCGAAGCCCTAATCCTCGGCTATGGATTCGTCGGCCACCTCGAAGACGGGAGAAGGGAGAACCGGGCGGATCTGGAGTGCTCTCTGTTTCAGTGTGACATCCTACTTGGTGGCTTCCTTCTTGTCCTCGTTCCTTTTGGGGCTCTTCGGGTTGGCAATCGACAGATTGTCTGCTTCCGCGGTAGTCGCGATACCCTCCTCCTGTAGAATTCTGTCGAGCGGTGAGAGCTTCATGTCATTTTCATTTCCCTCCCTTTCTTTTAGGTCTTCCAGTTGTGTTCGCTTATACTTTTAGGTTGAGAAATTAAGCTTTTGGATCATTTTTCTGTTGTAGTTCATAAGAGACATCACAATTGAGTTCCGCTTGTTAAATATTGAAGGAAATTTCCCATCATGGTTTAGTGTACAAGAATTAACAACTATATGGAACACAGGAGAACTTTGACACAAGATGCTGTGATTTAAGTTTTTCATAGTTTTTTTTTTGTTCTTTCAGAGAGTGATAGACTGATGGTTCATGTTTTTTCAATAAACATAAAGTTAATCTATTTTAGGTTTTCGTTTAGAAGCTCAAATTTGAAAAGCAGCCTTATTGAACTCTTAGGTGGTTTGGCAGAATTTCTTGAAGCACTTGGGTAAATATCTTGCAGGTGTAGATCTAAAAGCATCCAAGGTTTGCAAACTTGGAACCCTGAACCATAAAGCTAACAGTGCATTCTATCACCTGAAGAAAGCAAATTTTCGCTGTCATTATGATTACTATTGGGCTTCAATCTTTGAGGTGATTACTTATCTTTCAACTGGTTGCTTAATTTTCTATGTTCTTATTACATCTTCGCTGGGAACTATTCCCACTCCAAATGTTTTGCTGATTGAGAAGATATGCAAGTGGAATGACATGTATTGGATAACTTACTCCCGTGCAAAATAAATGTAAAAAATATAGTTTATTTTATCCATTTTCCAAAGGTTTACGAGTCATTTCTCCAAAAAATTTGGTAGTTGATGCTTGGCGAAGTGGATTTGACTTCTAAAGTATGGATTCTCTTCAAACTAGTTGATGCTTGGTAGGCAAGCTCTAGAAGATCCTGTGTTCTCTTCTTGAAATGAACGGTAGTTACACCTCCCGGCCATGGATAATTAGTGAGCCTGGATTTTATATAGCTACATCGAAATGTTCTTCACTTGTACATCAAAAATTTTCACCTTGGTGTTTTCACTTGAGGATGATATACTTAACAGGTATCTGTGTCATGTGAATTGAGGATGTTAAGTTGTAGTTATTTGAGAAAAATTTTAGATGGTCCTCAAACCTACTTTAGTTCCTGTCCTTATATGTTTATGTTTTGCATCATTCACCTCGATCAAACGTTCCATCACATCAAAAATAATTTATGGAACATGGGTTGCAGGTACAATTTGAAGAGTATTTTTCTGGCCAAATATTTCATGCAGTGGCAGAAGCACCAAAGGAGGCTCTTCCTCATGATTGCAGGCCCGATTTTGGTACTGCATGGTTAACAACTATGAAATTCAAGGTAATAGTTTGAATTTTATGCCAAAATGTTTACAGCTATATTTATTCAGAAATTTGAAGATCACCTGCGTAGCAACTCAAGGCGTCTAATTTTAATGTCCAACTTGATTGAGCTGATATATCATTTTTTATTTAGAATAATTACATGACAATCAAAAGTCAGAACAAACAGATTTCAAAAAATTTGCTGTTGCAAATCAAAGAACAGTTATAACAGTTAATGCTTTTACTCCTGTACATACCTTTCAAAAGCAAAATCATGATTCTTATATGCTTGAAGTAGAATTGTCTTGCATTTTGGGGTTGTGTGAACGCCATACAAAATACCAAGAGACGCTTCTTTGATGCAAAGAGCAGATCCAATTGAAATATGACATAATGCATCAGTTCCGGAAAAAAAAATGTAGAACCGTCATATTAGTGGCTCTCCACTGCTGTTCCTACGTGTGGAGGGGGGTAAATCAGGAACCCAGGGCGGCCAGCGCAGAAATGCAGTCATCGGTAGCCTGGCGGTGAAACCTAAGAATTGACCCCTTGCCCTTTCGGACTTTAACACGGCTGCGCTGGCTGTCCGAGCAAGCCCTG
>JBAMHZ010009906.1:0-19503 GCA_037177395.1 Alpinia galanga
GGGAGTTACTCATGGATGCTCACATAATAATTGTGTAGGATAGCATCCTCTCTCTATATATATATGTATAGAGAGAGAAAATTTTGATATGGTAAGTAACTCATCCGTGAGCATCTCCATTATCCACCGTTTGATCCCTTATGGTTTAAAGATTGAGCTATAGTGCTTACCCGATTGGATGATAGACAATGTAGGTGCTTATGGGTATTCACGGATGAATTGCTCACTATATCAAAACTATACACACACACAGAGAGATGATCTCTTGCACGAGAGCCATGTGCATAGCTATGTGCGATGCTACTGTCAGTGACCATTTAAGGTTTCCAGTATCATCAGTATATATTTAAGACTCATACATTTCAACTAATGTCAACTAGGTCATTAGATAAAGAATTTTTTTGAGTGCATGCCCCTAATATAACGGAGGTTGTCAACTTTTATTGACTCAGAAAACTAATCAATTATTTATATGATATAAACGTAGACACAAGTGTGCACAAGATCAATTCTCTCTATGTCTTTTTCTCTCTCTATATATAAAAGATTTTGATAATCTGAGCATCGATTAATGTGCGACTATGCATGATGAACAGTAATTTCATTGAAAATCAGTTGGCATTGCTTGAAATTGGCTGGATTCCAATCGAATCGCGGACGAAATCCAATTAATTTTGGCCACCAATGGCCGCGATTCAGCAGAATTTTGACCGCAATTGGATAACGCCGATGTCTCCTAGGATTCAGGGGTTGAATTATAGTATCATCATTATTGATGCTGAAAAAATCAACTGTCGATCATAATATTGTGCAACATCGCACACAAGCACATATGACATACGAGTGCTGAAGAAAATTTCTCTTTCTTTCTATATATAATAAACATAATCAATTTATAGGAAAATCATAACTTCAAGTCATCACAGATCTCTTTCCATTCGCTTGACACATGGATTCTAATTTACCCCTTTTCGGTGGGGCCAATTGGGGGCGTTAATACGGCGGTTCACTGGTTTTTTTAGGGGTAGTTCATCAGAATTCAATGCAAAACTGATCAAGCCTGGGAAAAGTGATTCATTAGAACCAAAAACACAAACATTCAGACTCTCCTCTCCTCTCTCGCTCGCTCCGGTCCTCCAGCCCCGCCCAGACCTTCCCTTTTTTGGAAGGCACAGCGCTACTTCACTGCTCGCCACCGATGGCCTCCTCCAGCGGCAACCCCAATCTTTTCAATCTTTCTACACCTAACAACCCTAGCACCGCCCCACCGCCATTCTCCCAGCCACCAGCCTACTCCGCCCCGCCGCCATCGTTCCCTTCTCCGCCGCCCCACACGGCATACTCCTATCCACCTGCTTCCTCTCCCTTCCACCACCACCCATTCCTCCGCTACCCTCAGGACCCTCTTCACCGCCCTGCCATATCTCACCCCACCCCCAGCCCCCACCTACCTAGCCCTAGCCCTGTCCCTAACCCTGCCGCCAACACCAACCCCGGCGCCAGGCTCATGGCGCTGTTGAATCCCTCGACCCAGCTAGAATCCGCTGTTTCGATGCCGCCTCCTTTCTCCATGCCATCCGAACTCTCGCCGCCTGCCAACGCAGCTATACTGCATCAGACCCCGACGGCACTTCCGATGACACTGACTGTGACTCAGACAGTCCCGACCAGGGGATCGAGCAGCAAGCTGCCTCGAGGGCGCCTGGTGGAAGAGGGACACCGGACTGTATTCGATGTTGACTCTAGGTTGCCAGGGGAATCGCAACCGCCCCAGCTGGAAGTCACACCGATTACCAAGTACATTTCGGATCCGGGTCTTGTTTTGGGCCGCCAAATCGCTGTTAATCGGACATATATATGTTACGGGCTCAAGCTTGGGGCAATTCGCGTGCTGAATATCAACACAGCATTGCGTGCTCTTCTCAAGGGGCATTCCCAGGTTGGTATTGCTTGGAACTTCTGATCACTTGCTCGTTATAGCTTCTTGGCAGCTAATATTCGGTAGTTGATTAAATGGCGACTTAGCACATTGGTTGATATATTATTATTATTATTTAACAAAAACCGGATGATACAATGATTGTGCTATGTTTAAGTAGACTGTCATGATTATTTGTTAGTCTTTTGCTTCTTACAGCAAAGAAGCATCATAGATATTGCTATATTCTGTCAGCAGAATTTATTATATTTATGGAATTTGTCCAAACTTCCAACTAAAATTTGTTAGGTTCATCGTATCCCATGTTGTTGTCTATACATGGATTTTGGATTTTAATATTGTTGATTATTTGAGTGGATTCAAGGACAAGTTGGTTATAACATTGCTATTTAGATAAACACCTCCCATTCATTCTATAGATTACTGTTGATTTCTTGTTATATCATATTAAAATTCTTGATGCTGAATTTCTAACACGGTTCACTTTTAGATTTTTTTGAATTATAGCAGCAAAATCTATTGTTTGGTGTTTTGGGTTGATGTGGATCTGATACCTTAGTCCATAGTTATTTTTTGTGGGTTGATGCGGATGGGATACCTTAGTCTATAGTTGTTTGTAACTTATTCAAACTTGAAGATTGAAGTGTTCAAGCTCTGTTGATATTTTTCATAGTTGCTTGATTGATATTTCCATTCAATAGTTAACAAACCAGGGTTTGGCTGATTTGTTTGTTCTATTAGTTTAGCTTATGGTGTATTATAGACATTTAACAAAGTATGGCATTAACTAGTCATGAAAAAGTGGTAGGTTATGGGGGGTTCAATTAGACTATTTTACCTAGTGTAGTTTATGCATGCATATATATTTGACAAAATCTTCCACTCCATTTAGAACGACTGTATCTTTTAGGTCATACTACTGATATTCAATTAGCTGGTTTATTCTTGTGGTAGAGTGCTGTGGTTAAGCATTATATGCTCCTGCATATGAGAAGGTGGTAGATTCTTGAGATTAAGCAATGAAGTTCAGACTGATTATTTTACCTAGTGTTGTTTATGCATGGATATATATTTGACAAAATCTTCCACTCCAATTGAAAATGCTCTATCTTTGAGGCCACACTACTGAGTCTATTCTTGCAGTGTAGTACTGTCATTAAGCATTACATGCAGCTGACATAGAAAGATGATTGATTCTATAAATCAACTCTCATCACTTCATATGTTAGTTATTTTGTGAGATCAATGATGGAATCCTTGTCTGAGGAATTGTATTATGGACTCGATTGCAAGAACTTGAATTGCTTGCTAAATAAAGGTTAAGTGGAGAATATTTAAACGGGCATACTTGGAAAGCTTATGAAGAATACAAATGTATACATGGACGCTTGAGTTTGAGTAAGAGACGAGGAGGTAGTAGCATGAATTTAGATCTACTACATCTTGGAGAATCATTAACTGTCAATACTGACTAATTATATTAGATTCATGTCTTAGTGATTGCAAGAAAAAAATGTTTATAATATTAGAAGACTAGGTGATGGAATTTTAAAGACATTAATTCTTGGATAGCTGAAACTTAGAGATGTTAGTTGAAAGTTGGTATAGGATAAAACATTTGCTAATTCATATGGTAATCTAGGAACTAAGAATGGGGCGAAGAATCTTTATTGAAGTGCTAAAGTTAGACAAGGAAACACAAGGATTTAGGTAACATTAGATATGTAAAAACTAAAAAATTGCTTGTTGATTACAACGCAATTAAGGAAAGATGAAATATTAATTTTACCAACTAGTCAATGTGCATTGTACAAAAATCTAACTTTAGAGATTGTAATTTATGGTCAATAATCATAAGTTTCTTTTGTAATATCAAATCAAATGGGGTCAAAGGAATATTAAAGGAAATGAAGCGGGTAAAATATAGGTCAATTTTTATTTTCTATTAATGCTTTGAAAAGTTAGGACATTAATATATAATTTGGTATTTTAGTCAAGTATTTATCGAAACAATTTCCCCACCTAGTGGGATAAGGCTTGGTTGTTGTTGTTGTATTTATCCAAACAATTTAAGGTAATATATGACCTCTTACAATGTAGAATAAGATTGTGTATAATAAACTCAATTATTAGGATATCCAACCCACGAGATTTGTACTCGGTTGCGTTTCATAAGCGCTTGCAACAGAAAACATATAAAAATTTTCTAAATTTATTACATTACACACACACACATGCCGGTTACAACACATGCGGACATAGCCGCAAAATAAAATGTTACAAAAATTAGAATGACTTTTACTCTAGTTATACTTGTAGTATGACTCGTAGAGGAAAGATCATCAACTGCAAACTCGATGGAGTTTGCCTCTACTTATATCCACGCCGAGCTCCCTCGAACGACTTCCAAAACCCGAGTTTTGTCATCGCAAGAAGTACTAGGTTCGCGTGCGAGGACAACATTTGTGCCCAGCGGCGTACACAACCCGACGGCACAAACGCAGATAGAGAATCAAAGTGGACAGATTCTGTCTACTTGATTCAAACTTGGTTTCCGACGATTATAACTGGCGGCAACACTTGCTACCAGTAGGGAAATCGCCAGGGAACATTCCTCTATCAAAGAGGAGGTCGGAGACTCATCGAAAGAGACTTGTTGGCCCTCTCCGGACAGCGAAAAGAGATGGCAGCAAGAAGAGGTGGGCGACAGCAATGAGGGAGAAGAAAAAATCTATTTTGTTTTTTATCTCATGACTTATATTTATAAATCTCTTAGTGGGTTTATGGATAGAGTTCCAAACCTGTAACCATTAATCCAATAATCTGGCCCATTAGTTTAATGGATTAAGAACCAAACCATTTGGCCTATTAAATCAAACCCTTTAATTGAACCAAGCCCCTATTGAACCAAACCAATTTGATTCATTATGGGCTCAATCCGTCTTCATAAGATGTGACTCACTTTATTTTCTTTTCTGGGTGAAACTCTTTTCATCCTTACCCCTTGTTTGGTCCAACCAAACTTAACCTCTCTCAATCTGAGAATCCAATTCTCAAACTCGCTTTAAGTTCTTAGGAAACCACTAATAGTGCGTGTGACCTTGTAGGTTCTCAGTTTATGTTGGCTATCCACAATTAACAATTAATTATGTAAACGATCATGAGTGACACCTATTAGTACATCATGATTTCCAATTAACCGAAAAATCAACTGTTGATTTCAGAACCGCTTCTGAACCTTTCAGCAGCTACAGTGAATTGTGCCTTGTTCCTTTCACTTGTCTTATACCCACTTGGTTTAGAACATGGTTTATAGTGTCAGTCCCCACTAGGTTGACTATGTCATACCTGACCCAAGTAATACTTCCTCGTCTTGCGGATTTAAGTTACTCCGACATGTGTCAAATAGTATCATACTAATGCTTTGGCCAAAGACTTTGAGTAACAATTCTAAAGAGTGGTCATAAGATATACATCTCCTCGAAAGGAGCGATGAATCCTTTGTTGGCCATCTAAACACCTTCGGGCACTTCAACTTATACCCAATTATCTCGAGTCCACACGTCGAAAGAGATGTTTACTTAAGATGTCAAAGTATAAGTTTCTATGACCAAGATGACTTGGATACTCATGTCAAAGGCAACTCGTACTCAAGCTGCAGTATGAGCTTTATTGACATATCTATATATGTAAAGAACCATATGAAGTCTTTTGACAGGTCATTCCAATGAACTGGTTATCATAACTAGCATTCACGTTTAACTCTCGACATCCCAATGCCTCTAGCCAGTGAGAAACAACTGCTTGGTTAAATTAAAGAGTATAATACGTGCTAGTCTCTCAGAACCGATGATATTTGTGCTTATCGATTCATCGACTAGGGAAGATTTTAATACATTCATAATTACACATGTAAAGATACTCACTAGTTGTGATCCAATCATAAGTTCTCTCATGTTATGAATCGTATTGTGAACATTTAGTAAATGAGTTTAAGATCCAATTAAATACATAATCATATATAGTCAAACAGTGAATCAACTATTTATTCAATAAATAGTACAAACCATAAGACAATTGTCTTAGGTCACCTTTCAAATATAACATCAATATGGTCCAATCTTTCCTTGGGATCCCACATTGGTTGAAGCTTTGTGCATCAGATTGTCCTTTAATGTTTGAATGTGGGAAAAGCCTTTTAGTACTAATTTATAAGAATAAATGTGCCATAAAATGTTTGTTCTTTCTTATTATAGACAAAATAAGTTGATGAGTTATACCTTGAAATTTTGAGGAAAATAAGAGAAAACAACAAAAACTCTGAATGTCAATTTGATTTTATCCTTATTAGATCAATTGTACATTTTTTTTTGCCTTTAATAAGACCTCTTTGATTGGAACAAACTTCCTGAATTGTAGAAATTTTCATTCCTGAATTGTAGAAATATTGGTTGGTTCCTCAACTCTCAAATTGAGCAAACATGAGAATTCCCAAATGAGCTCAAGTCCTGATTTCTTCAGCTTGACATTCTTATATGCTGATTTCTTCCTCTTTCATCTTCTGTTCTTGTTGTTTGGGGTTTGGAGCAGCACCAACAGGAATTGACCTTTAATCTATGCTTGAATTGATCTGCATGCTTGGTTTTGCTTACGTGCAAAAACTATGCTTTAATTTCATAGTCATGATTTTCATTAGTATTGTCCTTTTATGTTTACAAGGACTTTTCTAGTTTATATTCCAAGTTGAAAGTAGATAGTATCTATACTTTGGCTTCAGGGGAGTGTTAGAAGTATTAGTACTAATAAAGCAATCGTTGTGAGTTTAATCTTACATTGGTATTTTTGATTTAGTGATTTGTCTTTTGTGTGATACAATATTTGATTGTCCCTTAATTCATTAGAACATAACCTTACATAGATTACATTTAAAGTTGTTAAACATGTTGGACCATCCTTGACACAACCCAATTATAAATTTGTCTGGCCATGCCTAGCATGACATGCAAATGGGTTATGGTAGATGATGCTTGATCAACACGTGCCCAGCTTGGTATGACCTGTGGTTGGCCATGCATGGTTCAATATTAAATTAGGTATGCTCTGTGTGCTAGGCTTGATCTTTACATGGTCAGGTCATGACCCTTGGATTGGGCTTAGTTTGGCTTGCATGTTGAACATAGCCTAAGCCAAATGCAACAACATTTTCCCTTGAAATTCCCAATAGGGCCTTCAGAAAAATTTAAATAATAGGGACATTGTGGTAATTTTATTATTAAAATGATTAGATTATCCTAAAAATGTACAAAAGATACTAAAATATCCTTAAATATTATATGTTAACATCTTCCCCCCCTCCACCTCTCATCCATCATACCCCTCACTCTATTCTCTTATTCTCCACTATCATCTATAATTCTCCATTTCTCATCTTTCTCAAGTCTCAAATTCCTTATCCATCTTTGATCCTTATTCCTCAAAACCAAATCCCCGATCCTATTTCACTATTTGATTGGTGTTGAGTTGGCATCATTGACTAGGATGATGTGACATTGATGGACCATAGTGGCTGGTGAGACCTATGGTCTCATGGCTTTGACTAGACCATCGCGGTTGGGAGTCTATGATCCTCAAATCTCAATCATGTTGTGGGTGATTTATCCAAGTCTTCAAGGAGGATATGTTTTTCCACCAACTGTAGTTGAACCAAGTCTTTCTAAGGTCGTGGCTTCATGAGTAATCTACCTACATCGTCATTTGGAGACATATTTGTATACTGATTACTGTTGGAGCTAAACTGATAATGTGCAGCTCTTTTCAGGTGGTCAAAGGTTGCAACATTGACTGCCAGTCTTTCTCCATCATTTCGCATCAGATTTCAGGGACCAAAGACACTATCCTAGCAATAACACTTCACACTGTGTGTGTGTCAACCAATCAGAATGTGTGTTCATTAGTACATCTGTGCTGTGTTTATATGTTTTTTTCCTTCAAAACCATGTAATTCGTTGATAATTATAATATATTTTTAATGGTTTATATTTTATATTTAATTTTTGATTTTTTCCTAGCTGTGCTAATCATGGCTTAGGATGGCCATGCCTGAGCCTATGCTAGGATTGGTTGGCACCATCCCAAGGCTGTTCTTGGTCCCATTAATGCTGGGCCATCAGTTTGGGCCTGAACATGGCCTATTGACACCCCTAAGTTGAATGGCTATTGAGGTTGGTGAAGCCAACCGCAAATAGTTGGGTTTAGCACAACTTATTGTTTTTGTTGTACAAAGATCAGATGGACAACCCATGTTCTATGGCTCCTTTTCTTGCCTTGTCTGCCATAATGGTCCACAGCTTAATCAACTCACTACCATTTTGATACTTTGTTAGTGCACTTCAGCTTGCAAGTCTAATTGCCCTGCTAATATGCCATGTGCAAAATGTAATCTCATCAGGATTCTCTGGTAAAAAAATCCCTAGCCAATGCCAATAATATGATTCCATATTTTATCTTCTTATAAAACAGTTATTTAATTTATTTAAATATAGATGATGATATAGTGGGAGATTGAGTCTAATGGTGTAGAAGGATCCATATAGCCGATCCCACCCAATGGAATAAAATTTGGTTGTTGTTGTTGTATGAAACAGGTATTTATGCTCTCTTAAGGTTACTCTCCTTATGCTGCAGAAGTAAATGATCTTTTTCCTGCCACCCTCACTAGTATTTAGTACTTGACCATGTTCTTTCTTTTCCCATGAGTTCTTTCCTTTTATTTTAATAGGAATTACCCATGCTACAATGAGTGGTGACTTTGCAATCCTAGACTGCTTGTATTTTTTTTGCTCATAAACACTTATTACATTTTTTATTTGCACTTCAGCGAGTAACAGACATGACTTTCTTCGCTGAAGATGTTCACCTTTTGGCAAGGTACCTACTATTGCATGGTTCATATCTTTATTCTTCATTGTCATTCATATAACTTTCTTTTTCAGTGCAAGCATTGATGGAAGGGTCTTTGTGTGGAAGATTGATGAGGGACCAGATGAAGAAGAAAAGCCACAGATATCAGAAAAAATAATAATTGCCATTCAGATTGTTGGAGATGGGCAGTCTTTTCATCCGCGAGTTTGTTGGCACTCTCACATGCAAGTAAGTTCAACTGATAATTATTACATGAGTTATTGGAAAACATAGTTTTTGTATCTTCATTGTCTAATTTTGTTCTTCCCATATAATTACTGCTGTCGAATTCATCTTTTGTTGGTTTTTTTTTTTGGTGTGAATAAATTTTTTTGTCAAATGATCATGTGAATCTAAGTTCAAGTAATCTTTTTGCAGGAGATTTTGTTTGTTGCCATTGGGAATTATGTGCTAAAAATTGACACAATTAAACTTGGAAGAGGAAAAGAATTTTCAGCAGACGAACCTGTCAAGTGTCCTGTTGAGAAACCAATTGATGGGATCCAGCTTGTGGGAAAGCATGATGCTGAAGTGACAGATTTATCTATATCCCAGTGGATGATAACTCGATTGGTGTCAGGATCAAAAGATGGCATGGTTTGCAACTCACCATTCAATTTTCTTATCTTTGCAAGCTAATTATTAATATCAAGGAGAATAACGGAGTTTACTTGTTTGAATTAATTCAAACTGCTTTCTATTGATTCCAAATTGCTGTTTAGATAGCCAATAGTCATTCCATCCTTTCTTATGTTGATCCACAAGGAGGAACTTACTCTCATACTTCAATTAAGATTAGTCTTCTTGATAGTTGCGCTCTTCGCTTCTAGATGTCTATGTTTTTGGTGGTGTTTTTGTCGTAGTGTGTTCAATCTCAATCATGCAATTAACTAAAGTTTAAAGGCAGCCAATTTGCAACTGATACTGTAGTTCTGACAACAATATGAAGGTTTTTCATGTTTATTTCAATTAATATTTAGGTTCCATCTCAATTTTTGTAGATTGGGACTTGAATTCGATGTGCTTCATTGATTACTGATCACTTGGTTTCATAGTTTTGGAAGAAAATGTTGGATCATAAAGTGCCCTAGAGGGGGGGAGGGTGAATAGTGCAAATCATTTATTCGTTAATATGTAGTAAAATGTGCAGCAGAAATTAAAAAGGAAAAACACAACACACGAAAAACACAATATTTACTTGGTTCACAGTCGAAGGCTACTACTTCAAGGCCCACGATCCGTGATCACCTTGAACAGGCAAAACACTAAAAAATTTCTTTCTTCAGAGAGAGAGACTCATCTCTTTTACAAGATTAGAGTAGGATAACAATCTTACCATCCCTTAGCAATTTAATACAAAAAGAACAATTAATTAAAGTGATTATACTGATGAATGATGAGTAGCTCGAAGCTCGGTGTCAAAGTAGTGGCAAAGTAGTGCTGAGATCTGATCATCGAACACAAGTATCGAAGGCGTATTGGAGTGTGAAAATTAATTCTTGAGTTTTCTATTCGAGGTCACTTTTATAGACCTAATCCAGTCGCTTGGAAGCCTGCTAGGTGCCTCTAGCTTAGTTACGATTAGATCCTCGTCACTCGAGTCCTATCTTATCCCTAGCGCCTGGACACCTTTTGGGCGCTTGGACGCTGACGTGACCTCCTCTGTTCAAATCTTAATCTCGCCAATTCAACCACACATTATCCCTATCCCGGTCACCTAGATTCCTTCCATGTGCTTGGGAGTTGACATGACCGCTTTTTGATCAAAACTTGATCTTGCTAATCTCACCACGTGCCATGTCACCTTCTATCAAGACCAAAATCTGACTGGCTCTGTATCTAGACTTTAGTCAGCTATATCCCTTCTAGGCGTTGGACATCTAGTCGATTAGAACCTATCCAATCGTCTTGATTGCTCCAACTCCATTTTCTAAGTTCTACATTATAAAGTTAGCAAAACACATAATATATATCAGTTGACAGCCCTTCAACTGTTCGATCTTGACTTTGGAATTCTCTTGGAATCCTAAGTTGATTAATGCCTAAGATTGTCCTCCAAAGAGGATCTGCCTTTATCTCTTCTATCCAGAAGAACCTCTCACACACAAGGCATTTACCTTGCTTCTTTCCAAACACTCGGTCCTCCATAACTGCTTGGGCTTCTTGTTTAGCATCTGATCCCTTGACCCCTATGATTTTCTCCGATGTCCGGTCCTCGTTGACCTATCAATACCTCTGCACCTGATGTCTTTGATCTCTTAAGATTTTCACTCCTGCCTAGTGTTAGGTCTAGCTTGACCTATTAGGGCTTTCTATTTGCCTAGTATCAAGTCCAGCTGACCTACTAAGACTTCCTTACCTAATAACGGACCTAGTAGGACTTCAACCTGTTAAGTCCTGCAAACTTAACAAACATTATTTGATCATAACAACACTTAACTTTGAATATTTGCCAACATCAAAACCCAGGTTCGATCATATAATGCTCCGTGCACCAACAAAAAAGATTGCCGAAGCAAAAAATGGGCGATGTAGTCTGTTTTTTAAGTATGGAGTTTAGTCCTTTTATGGTCTCCTCATTTACTTTTTTATTATGCAGGAGGGTAATTTTTCCCTGGCCATGGTGGTTTTTTTAAAATGAAAAGTTTGGTTTGCAAAAATCAAAAGGGCGCTCCTCCTCTCTAATATGAAATCTTTATAAGAAAAATAATTTTCGCAATTAAGATTTTATAAATTCATAACTTATAAAAATTAAGGTTCTATTAAAAATATTCGAAAAATTGGTTTGTTGAATTTTGTTATAGAAATTCATAGTTTATAAAATTAGTAATCAGGTTTTCTAAAATAAAATTTTGAATTTTATAAAAGTTGATTGTAAAAATTTGGCTTTTTAAAAATTGAATCTTATAAAATTTACCAAATTAAAGATTGGATTTGTCCAAAATAAATTTATAATTTTTATTTTATAAATCTGGATACATAGTTCTTATAAAACTTTCAGTTTTATAAAAATTATAAAAATATATTTTATTTTATTTTTTGAGTTAAAATCTAGATTTTATAAACTTCTATTTAAATGGGATGGAGGTAAAAAAAGGTTTTTAGCTATTAGAGGAGCCCCCTTTTGATGATTTCGAAAAGGGTTCCATTCTTTGTTTTTTTTTCTAACATTCTTGGACATTGGATTACATTGTAAAGAATCAATTAATTTCATTGCTAAAATTTTCAGGTCAGTTGGTTTATTTATTTATCTCTATCTTTATATTTCCTCCTTTTTATGCAATGGTATCCTGAACAACTGCTCAGCTGAATCTTGCAATCTGTGAATGACTAATACACCATTTCTGTGACTTCCCACCATTTATTGAATGCACACATTTCCTCAGGACTCACTTGGTTTTAATATATGAGGTATCCTAATCATGTTCATCTACTGACAGAGTGATTGGTTTGTTATATCTTATTATGAGATGCTCTTGCTCCGTTTTATTTTCCTTTCATTCTTTTTTATTTTTTATTCTATTTGTTTTGATTGGGAAAGGATGGTAGGATCTTTTGCTGTGGGGTTGAAATCTAACATTCCCACTTTTGCTAAGGAGTGATAACAATTGAATTTTAATAGTTAATTAGTCACAATTTTCTGTATTTCCTGATAGTCTTTCTTTAGTTATTAAACCCTTATTTTCTATCCCTTCTCATGTCATCACAGGTAAAGATATGGGCAGATCGCAAAGCAGTACCACTTGCCACATTGAGACCACACGATGGCCAACCTGTTAATACAGTTGCTTTCATCACATCGCCTAATCGGCCTGAGCACATAAATCTGATCACTGCGGTAGCATACTATAGTCCTTGTGCCTTGATTAGTATTTGTGCAACATATATTTCCTTTGTTATCGCACTATTGATTTTTCAGTGGAGGTGCGTCATTGTGAATAACATTAGTGTATTGCTTGATGCATATGTTGGCCCTTATTTAATAGTAATTCTTTGTGCTATGCTTCATCCATTGGCAACTTTCGGTCTTTCTCACATCATCTCATCTGTAGTGACACCCTTATGTTGTAGGGCCCTTTAAATCGAGAACTAAAAATCTGGACTTCTGCTGGTGAAGAAGGTTGGCTCTCGGCTACTGATTCTGAATCTTGGCAGTGCAGTCAGATTTTGGACTTAAAAAGTTCTTCAGAACCTGATGATGAGGAGGCATTTTTTAACCAAATTGTAGTTTTGCGTAAAGCAAATCTAGTAGTTATTGCGAATGCTAAGAAGAATGCTATATATGCAGTGCATATAGACTATGGCCTGTTTCCAGCTTGTACACGTATGGACTATATAGCAGATTTTACTGTTGCAATGCCTATTTTGAGTCTTACTGGTACAAGTGACTCACTTCTTGAGGGGGAACAATTGGTTCAACTTTATTGTGTCCAGACACAAGCTATTCAGCAATATGCATTGGATCTGACCCAATGTTTACCACCACCATCTTCTAATGTGTTGGCAAAAGATGCTCTCTGTTGCCCTTCTGATTCACGTAGTTCAGAAGGATTATCTATGTCAGCTTCATCTCTAGGACCTTATACCAGTGAACCTATCGGTGTTAATTCCTCACCACAACTGCACCCTATAATAAGCAGCCATGGTGCATCAGCAACTCCATATCCTACGAACTTGGTTGCTTCTGTGGTCACAAGTACATCTCAAACCAATACAGCTAAACTTCAAGACAAAACAAGTGTCCCTCAACCTGCTGAGAAAGATACTGATGCTCAGCATGTTTCATCTTCTGTATCTGTGAATCCAGACCTAGCAGGAAGAGCAAGCAAGAATATCTCTGATAAAGGTTCTAAGCAAGGAGTGACTATTAGTGATCATGTTGTGGATCAATTAGTTTCTGATCATTCAATTGACAAGAGAATTGACTCAGTTGTCAAGAGTCCGCCTGATGTTCCTTCCATAAATAATAAGTTGCAAAAAGATGATTCTAAATCTGGAAAGGATGACACTTCTATAGCACCAAATACTCGCTTGATGTTTAAGCCTAGTGGAAACATGACACACCTAATTACGCCATCAGAAATTCTGTCAGGTATCATTGGTTCCTCAGAAATTAGCCATGCCAATCTAGATCCTGTAGTTGAAGATGCCAAGACTCGAGATATGATTGCAGATGTCAAAATGCAAAGTGAAAAAATAGAAGCAAGGTCCACAGGGGAGGACCAGTCAAGTCAAGAGGATTTTGATTCTCAAAAAGTGCTTCAAGCTTCTTTTATTGAGGACAGGCAAATGTCTTCTCAGAATTTAGAAACTGAACTTGAGGTTGACAATGAGAACTCTAGTATGATGGCAACTTTCAATGGAAATGTTTCTGCTGAGACAACAGGTAAGCAACCTGCCACCCTTGAGGAGGTAGACTACAACAAGGATAGAAGTGAAAAGGAATATGCTGTTAATGCAACACCACATTATGTTTCTGTGGATAAAGGAATGCAGCAAAAAAAGCAATATCAAGAAACTGGCCTTTCATCCCAGTTGTCAAGCCCTTTTGCTTCTACTGATTCTTTGAACGAAGGGATTGGTTCTAATGTACCTACTGCTGATGCTTCCATTCCTCAGATTCTTGCTCTGCAAGAAACGTTGAACCAGGTATTTCAACACCTGACTTCATGTTTATTTTTTTCTAGTTGTTAGTTTTATATTTGAAGGGGAGCTTTGGCGCAATGATAAAGTTGCTGCTTTGTGATCTAAAGATTACGATTTCAAATCCTGAAAATAGTCTCTTGCAAAAAAGAAAAAAAAAGATAAAACTATGTACAATGGATCCTTCCCCGGGACCCTGCACGGCGGGAACTTCGTGCACTTGTTAGTTTTATATTTGCAAGCACACAGTTGTAAGAAGGCATTCAACATGCTCTTCATTCTTTCACTTTCCTGTGTCCAAAAATTGAATTTTCATGGCATTTTTTCTTGTGAATTCTCATCTACCAGAAGAAAACATTTCTTCAAATCTTTTTGGCTAATATTTATCTCAAGAACCCTGTCTTCATAGATACAATTTCTTCATTTGTATCTAAAATCTTAATTTGGTGTATAACCATTGGGTCATTCATATTTGGTTGTTCATGCGAGTAATATTGTTCTCAATGTTTTTTGGGGGAGTATAGTTTCATCTACTTTGCTGTTGGGAAATGCAATTGGAGCTTTTCAACATGATATGATGAGGAAAAGAGATCTTTACTAGAATACTTTTTCTGGTTTTTATTGGTCATGCGAGTAATATTGTTCTCAATGTTTTCTGGGGGAATATAGTTTCATCTACTTTGCTGTTGGGAAATGCAATTGGAGCTTTTCAACATAATATGATGAGGAAAAGAGATATTACTAGAATACTTTTTCTGGTTTTTATTGGTCTGCTGTTTTGGATGAAAATGCTAGGAATCTTTTCTGATTTTTATTGGCATGTTATTTTGGATGACTTTGTTATCATGACCCAACCCAAACCAAAGCACATTTTATAGGGAGAATATTTGAATGACACGAATGTGATTATGCCATTTATTAAATAAATTAATAGTTTTAAAACATAATGTTGTCTTTTACTATAATTTTATTTTTAAGAAAGTTGCTAATCTTGAATCATATCTTGTAAAATTATTTTTGCACAAAGAATAGTTTAGTTTATATTATTGACAACTGACAATTGGTTTATGACACAATTAAATTGGCACTGTAGTCCCAGCTAATGTAAAATGTGTAAAAAATTTTGTATTGATCCGTGATTTATATGTCACTGGCTGATAGGATATGACACGAACCATAATCAGATAGGTGATGCTTACACCTACAAATTCTAGAACAGTTTAAATAATAATTAGGGTTATTCTAGGAATTGGGGTATAATAAGGGTAGTGTCTTTGTGGGTTAAGTGGTTGGTATCTCAGTGGATTGATAAACTAAACATGCGATGTTAGTGATTATAAATCAATTCCTTGTCGTGTGTCTCGCTCTTCTCTCCCCTCTGTCATCTCTCCTCTGGTGGTTCTGCATCAAGAACTGATTCAGGATGGAAAGGGAGTAGAACTCTTTAATTTGAAACTATTGCACTACTTTAAACATTAGGCATGATGCCATATATAGACATTTGGCATATAAACCATCCACCACTGATAAACTACTCACTAATAAGAAACTAAACAAGTTACCCATCTATATAACAATCATTGGACGAATAACTTACTGCCACATTCTTCATTAGTTATGTAGAATAACTTTCAAATTCTAAATTTTTACTTATAAGGGAATTAGTCAATTTGCAGGTCTCATAGTCAACACCAAGTCAATTTTTTCTTCACCCTTCTCCCCTCTCACTTCTCTTCCTCTAATCTGTGCTTACATCATTTGATCTTTAAGTCAAATTCTTCTGCATCTCCAGTTCCTATTGATTGTGTCAACTCTAGCAAACCTGTTAGATCCTGACATAGAATTCCTAATGAAGCAAGTGTTTGCCATTGCACTACCATCATCACCCTCTATCACTCAGATGCGACAGACTAATTTTTTCCTAGAACACAACACGCCGCCAAATTGCCACAATCAGCTCCCTCCCACCTCTTTTGCAGGCATTTCCTTAGGCATCCTACCCTAATCCTTCAAACATCCATCTTCTCCAGCACAAACTCCGACCACCCTACTGTAAGTCAGTCTACAACATTCCAATGAGAAGGGGCCCATGAGCACCTTGACTTTTGTCGGAGGCCCTTCCTTCCATACTACAGATGAAATTGACACTGCATATGGAGATGTGTTATGGTCACTACGACACAACTAACTTGTAGTGCTCCATTCCTATCCAAATCAGTGACTGCCATTTTGGATCATCTTCAAGATTTGACATCTGATAGGGCTCATAATGTCCAATGGTTGGTAATGATTTGGAAGTGTAGAGGTTTATAGGTCCTGGTAAAGAAAAAGGCATCCTTAAGGCGTAAACAGGAAAAAAGCTGGATTTGTGCGAATTATAGGGGTATTAACTTAATGAATTATACGATGAAACTTTATAAAAGAGTAATAGAAAAAAGACTAAGGAATGACTATGGTGACCGAAAATATAAACTATATATGCTAGAAAGGTTGACAATAGAAACTATACATCTTTTTAGACAATTAATTGAAAAGTATCAGGATCAGAAGCAATACTTACACATGGTGTTTGTTGACCTACAAAAAGCTTACGATAGAGTCTTGAGGGAAATTATGTGGAGAATTTTATAAAAGAAATGTATTAGCGTAGTGTATATTGAAATAATTAAGGCTATGTACAAGGATGCAATGACAAAAGTGAAGATTATAGACGGATTAATCTAAGTGTTTCTTATAAAGATAGAGTTATATTAAGGATCAATTTTAAGTCTATATGTTTTTACATTAATCATGGATGGACTCATTGGACATAGACACTTTCTTATGGTGCATGTTGTTTGCAGATAATATTGTTTTGATAGATGAGACATGTGAAAAAGTAAATACTAAACTCGAATTTTGGTGGGACATTAAAAGTGAAATGTTTTAGGCTTAGCAGTGTAAAGACAAAATATATATAATTTAAATTTATTAATATTAGACGTAATAAAGCAATTATTAAGTAGAAGATGATGAGTTGTTTGTAACTAAGAGTTTTAAGTATTTAGGATTGTTTTTGCAAAATGATGGTAGGGTTGAGAGGGATGTCTTACGTATAATACAAGTAGGATGGTTGAAATGAAGGAGAGTGTCGAGTGTGTTTTGTGATTGTAATATATTTCTAAAAGTTAAAGGGAAGTTCTATAAAATGACGGTTAGACTTATTATATTATATGAATTTGAATATTGGGCTATGATTTGAACACAAGCAAAAGATGAGAGTTGCAGAGATGAGAATATTTAGGTGAATGTGTGGACATACGAAGATAGATAGGATAAGAAATAAGAATATTAGAGCGAAAGTTGGGGTTTGTACCTATTGAAGAAAATTTTGGGAGATATGTTTAAAATTGTATGGACATATACTTTGATAACCAATAAATGCTCTAGTTAGGTGATGTGAAACTATGACAAATATACACATTAAACAAGGAAGAGGAAAATTAAAGAAGACTTAGTTAAAAAAAATAAAACAAAATAAAATTTGGTTAAATATATATGATGATATTGTTTAAATATTTAAAGAGAGGATAGGAGTATAAGTATTAGGAGAAATACATGACGACTCGAATATAACATGAGATAAGATGGTATTAGAGTTGAAAATGGTAGCCAAGAGTGTATTTGGTGAGTCAAAGGGGTATGATGGCGGAATGAGAAAGTATAGGAGAAAGTAAAGGAAAACAAATAGCCTATAAAGTATTCTACACTTATAATAATGAAGAAAATATAAAAACGTATATAGTAGTCAAGAAAAAGTCTAAGAAAGAGGTGAATGAAGGTAAGAAAGAAATTTTTAAAAGATTATATCGATGGTTGGATGCAAAAGAAGGGGAAAGAGATATTTATAGAATCACTAAATTTAATGAGAGAAAGATTAGATATTTTTCAAATAAGATGTATTAAGGATGAATGTAATGGGGTACTATTGAATGATGAAGAAATAAAAAAGCAATAGAGTTTAGGCAACCAACTTAGATAACTTCTTAAGTAGGTTAGAGGAGTATAGAAATATAAATTTCTATTGTAGAATTCAAAGTTCAGAAGTAGAATACGCTTTAAATTGGATGCAAAATGGAAAAGTAATTAGACCAGATGATGTTCTAATAAATATATGAAAGTGTATAGGGAAATAAGGTATTGAATGACTTATAAAGTTATTTAACTTGATATTGAAAATGAAAAAAAATATCTAGTCAGTGGAGGGTAACTAATCTAGTTTCCTTATATAAAAACAAAGGAGATATATAAAATTGTGCAAATTATAGAGGTCTTAAACTAATGAGTTATACTATAAAATTTTGGGAAAGAGTGATAAAAAAAGACTAAGGAAGGAGATCACAGTGACTAAAAAATAATTTGAATTCATGCTTAGAAAGTCGACAATAGAAATTATATATTTTCTCGTACAACTAATTGTAAAATATTATTAATGGAAGCAAACTTACACATGATATTCATCGACCTAAAAAAAGCTTATGATATCGTCCCAAGAAAAATTATATGGAGAATTTTAAAAAAGAAAAGTGTCAGCGTAGCGTATATTAAAATAATTAAGGATATCTATAAGGATGTAATGATAAGAGTGAAGATTTTAGATGAATTAATTGAAATGTTTCCTATAAAAATATGGTTATATCATGGATTAATTCTAAGTCCCTATCTTTTTATACTAACTATAGATGAGCTCACTCGACACATCTAAGACATGGTACTATGGTGCATGTTGTTTGTAGATCATATTGTTTTGGTAGACGAGACTAATAAAGGAGAGAATGCTAAACTCAAATCTTAGTAGGAAACACTAGAAGTGAAATATTTTAAGCTTAGTAGAGTAAAAATAAAATATATGAAATTTAACTTAATAATATTAGATGTAATAAGATAATTGTTAAGATAAAAGATGACGAGCTGTCTGTAAC
>JBAMHZ010010218.1:0-19493 GCA_037177395.1 Alpinia galanga
CCCCTGCTCCCCCCCCCCCTCGCAATCGCTGGCAGGACGCAAGATTTCTTCAGGTAGTCTCCTCTCCTAGTCGTGATTTGTACTGCAACGTTTTGTTAATTTTTTTTGGCGTTATTCCAATATGTTCCCTGAAATTTCTGTTGGGTTTATTTGATTGAAACTGTCGGGTTTCCTACTAGGAGGCCGGTTGTTGGGAGCAGGTTTGGATACTGATCATGGCGTGTAAGGGATTCTGGGAATGTCTGTTAAAGCTTTTGAATTTTGTATTGACGGCCACTGGTTTAGCGATGGTGGGATATGGGATTTACTTGCTGGTAGAGTGGAATAAAATCGCTGCTGGTGGCGACGGTGACGACGCGGCTTCGCCGGTGAGCAACGATTTGGAATTCCTGAAGCTTGGGCGGCCTATGCTCGTCGCCATGTCCTTTTCGTCCAGTTTTCTTGACCATCTCCCAAAAGCTTGGTACGGAATAGATCTGATTCTTATTCTTCTTCTCTCAAGCATTTTGTGTATTTGATATATTTGTTGCAGTAAACATGAAATTTTGTTTTGTCAAGGGTTTATGTTTGTTTAATGATTGCCAAACAAGTTTCATTTTTGTTTAGGCTTTTGTGTTGAGTTATATTACTAGTCATCCTTCTTCTTTTCTCTTTTTTGGAAATCCTGTGTAATGGCAAACAGAATTCCCAGTTTGAATTAGTCAGGAAAATAATAATTGACCATTATGCTCAAATAATGTTTTCCAAATTGGACCAGTGTGCGAACCAAGTCCATTATTAGTTCCTGATGGCTTCAACTAGTCTGGGTAAAAAAATTAGTCATTTATAAATAGAACAATCCAGTGAGACTTATCTAGATTTGACCGTTGGATATGATTGGATTTTGATCAAACTGCCTTTTAATGTTGAACTGGACTAGTTTCCAGTTCAGCCTCTTTGGACTGGACAAGCTTAAACCTGCAACTCAAAGCCCTTTCATCTAGAGCTCCTTTCCAACCTAAAATGGTTGATTTCGAAATAATTTGGAAAATTTTGTTCTTTATGGAACCATCAAAAGACGAATCATCTTATAATGGTTTCAATTTTAGTCCCTTCTTACAAATAAAGAGGCATTATGAATGCAATTTCATACACTGCAATATCATTTCCTGGTTAATTAACTTGATAAGGATGCTATGACAGACTATAACTATTTATTGCTTCTTATCCTACTTTCACACACCTATTCTAGGATCTAATTTAAGTCTAATCTACAGAGTACATGCTGGATATGTTCCAATGTATCATCTGTGCCATTGTATTTGTTATTCTTCTGGGAAACAGTTACTGTACTTGTTTTATGTGCTCTTAGATTTTTGTTTTTCAAGTTTGATTTAGGTACTTATTTGTATTTTCTTTAAACTTTCTTCGATGTTCCATCTTATGATAAAAAAGTTTGTGATTCTATTGTTGTTTCTAATTTTTGGTTATGATTGTCTAGCCAAACTAACATAGTATATCTTGGATAAAAATTTTCTTGCCTTTTGATATATATATATTTTTTGCTTATTATCGTCGAGTCTTTTTCTATCTAATTTGAATATATTTTGTCATGTGCAGGTTTATTTATTTGTTTATTGGCATTGGAGCTGTTGTTTTTGTCATATCATGCTTTGGCTGCATAGGAGCAGTGTCAAGAAATGGTTGCTGCCTGTGTTTTGTATCCCCACACAAACTTATTTTTGGTTTCAAATTTATTTATATCACTTGGAAAAAAAAACTCAATTAAGTTCACCAATTTGAATTGTGGGAAAGTTCTCATTGACATTTGAATGGAATGGCATTATTTTCAACAGCTTAGTTGCCCTTTTTTCCTACACTCTTAAGGTTCATCAATGGCCTTTTCTTTTCTCTAGGGTGCCATCATACAGAAATAGAGAACCTGCTCTGTCACTCTATTGGGTAATAACATAGTTGGATTTAAGTTCGCTCTCTATATATCCTCTTATTTTTAGAGGTATGCTTCATATTAGACTCTTAATATGATTACTTGAGAAGGATGGAGAAAGAACTGTAAGCTGTTAGTTGTTGGCCATATGTTCAGTTTACTCGATGGACTTCAGCTGCAATTATTTGTTCATATATATAAACCACTGCTTATGTGAAATGACCATGTTTTTAATTTTCCTTGTAAGATGTCCTGAGGCAGTTTGAGATTTGGGGATCAATTTAGATTTCCTTTGAATTTTTGAGTTTTAAAATTATGAGAGTTGTTTTAAATATTTGTTTAGATTTTTAAAGGAGTCAGCTAGATATGTTTTTAAAATAAGCTAGGCCATTAGTTTACAAAGAATTGGTCATATTGTCGCTTTATAAAAGGAGCTAGGATTCTTGTAATGGATAACTTAATAATATTTCTTTCTCTTTGGTGGAGTGAATATCAAGTTTTTCGGGTGTGATTTTTCATGCTGCATTATGTTGCTGTGCTAGAAGTACGTAAACATTACAGGTTTGCATTGCTTCTAAAAAAACAACAATTTATATGAACTAATGTCATTTCACCTGTACAAAGTAGGATATTATTGTTTAATCTTTCATGATGTGCAGATCTACCCTTATTCTCAAACATTCTTGAGCTGCTGTTGATGTTTTCCTTAATTTGAATTTAGTACGCTTTCCTAGTATTTTTGTTGATCGTAGCTGAGCTGGCTGTTGCAGCTTTCATATTCTTTGACCACAGCTGGAAGGAAGTGAGTTTCTTCTTAACATCTATAGCTCTCTTTTGCCTTTTTCTTTCTTTCTTTTTTTAGCAAATTCTAACAGTAGATACTCTGCAGCTTATCCCTGATGATAAAACTGGGGACTTCGAAAAAATATATGATTTCTTGGATAATAACTGGAAGATAGCAAAGTGGGTTACTCTTGGAGCTGTCATTTTTGAGGTGGGTCTTGTTTATGAAGCAGTGGAATTATTGGTAACTGTTTGAGCTTTCTATCCTCATTCTCATTTCTTTTATGTTGATGAATGTTCTTTGATAGTGTTGAGCTTTTAATTCACACGTTTCTCATGGTAAAATTATTGTCATGTAGAAATTCTTTTAACTTGAACTATAATTTAAAGTATATGAAACTAATTTCAAATACGAAATGTAATTTCAACAATAAGCGAAGCAAAATAATGGTTAAGACAGATGAATAATATTTTTTTTCAAGAATTTTATATATCTGGATTTATTATTCAACTAAGGATGCATCGATGAGGATAGCATTTACAGAATAAGAAAGAGTAGTTAAAATGACAGGATCTTTTGGAATTTTGGGATTGTGGTGTGCTGTTTGGCAGTTAGGAAACAATCTGTACAAAATGTTAGTATAGCCAAGATAAGATAATAGAAGTATATAACCAATGTATTAGCATCTCAATAGTTACTGTATTAATGTTACTTTTTGTATGCGCTTGTAATAAGAATTTGTCAAAAAAATCCTACAAAAATTTGGCATTATTTGTTAATTTTTGTTATGTTTGTGGGAGTGAGGGAAACTCTGTTATGCTTACCCAATTTTGTTTGTTGAGTTATTGCATCTTTAGAATACCTGATGACATGTTGTCTGCATAGTCGTGATTCTCCATTCTGCAAGCAGCTAGTCAATTTTATCCGTGCTAGTGAATCATCTTCAATTTCAGTCTATTAATCAAATATTCAGATCAACACCGAGGCTAGGCTTACTTGGTTGGAAAGACAGGAAGGGGCAAGGGAAAGATACAAAAGAATCCATGGAGCATGAATCACTATGTACATTTTTGTGTTACTTTTCAATGTCTCCTTCCCGGTCATATCTTTCCATCCGAGTTAGCCAGGCTAAATGGTCAAACTTTCCTTTCCTTCTGCAAGAGATCTGAGTAGTTTCTTTTAGAAGTCTGGCTTTGTTTGGCTGCTTCTGTTATAACATATTTACTTAAGAAAATTTTAACCTATAGCCCTTGTGATTTGTATGGTGAGTTTCCTTATTGATCCAAGAATGATAATACAACCTGCAAACTGCAGGGTTTTGTATTTGTGTTGGCTCTTATAGTAAGATCCGCAAACAGACCCGCTGAATACGACAGTGATGATGAGTATAACATCCGACAGCCATTAGTGAATCGGCAAGGAGTTGCAACAAGTGGAGCGCCTGTGCTTAGCAGTCTTGACCACCGTCCAAGCAGAAATGATGCCTGGAGCCAAAGAATGAGAGAAAAAGTAAATTCTTTCCTGCGTAACTATTTCAATATATTTTGCAACTTAAAACAAATGTAGTTCTTACTGATTTTCTCTTTGCATTTGCCTGTGCCAGTATGGTCTCGATACATCTGAGTTTACGTACAACCCATCAGACCCAAACAGACACCAACAAGCCACTGCATCACAGACAGAAGAAAAGGGCCGCTGTACCATTCTGTGACCATAGCCACTGTATCATTCTATGACTTTCTTGTCCTGGGTGAACGTTTTTGATGCACAGTTTCCAAGTCGCATCTTTCCTATGTGAAGCTTTTAAGATATTTCTCTGTTTCTGTGAATGTGTAGCTTAAGCTTATTACATAATTTCACAACATGAACTCCTTATTTTCTCTGACATAAAAGTCCATTGAACTGTGAAGTTATAGTCATTGGTGAGTTATGAGCATTTCTGCAACCTAATCAAATACCAAGGCTTAATTTGAAGAGCATTCATTATTCTCGTGAGGAGGAAGAGGAGGGGTTAGTTTGTCCTACAAAGATGTTCCCTTGCATAACTTCACAGCAGTATTTCTGAGGCTTGTATTTAGTATCTTAGGTTTTAGTGTTTTTTGGTTTTCATTGCAAAGATATGTTTTGTTTTAGCATTTGATGCCCCCTTTTTTTTGTTTTTTTGTCTTTTTTTTGTATATAGTCAAAACCATGCTGTTCTTAACAGAAGAAAGGAACAAAAGAGACCTTTTTGCCACATTGAGGGTGTAGATATGGGCATATGGAATTCCCCCAGTCATGGAAATGGATGGAGCATTTACTTATGAACTATGTTAATGCCCTGCATTCTTTAGATTAGTGACCTTTTTGAAGACGTTGGTGGCAGATGAGATTGTGAAATATAAATGCATATTGCCCTCCGACCAAACTATTCAGAAACTCTACAACTTCTGAGAAGGTTTCTGGACCCAAGAACTGTCCCATAAAGAATGCATGCCCCTAGGTGGCCATATGGCTAAAGGAACATGAGAGACTATTTTGACTAGTCATGGGAGAGCGATGGGGATGTACAGTGTCTTTGAACGTTGATCAAAATATTGGGAACTTTGACATTGATTTTCATAACGAAGTTAATGAATTGATTTTTCATTTAACATCAAGGGAGTTAATGAAATTTGTTCGAAAGATAGGTCATCATCTGCCCTATCTTAACGACCAAGGGGCATGCTATTCTTGTTTCTACGGTGGCATCATGCTTCAATGCAAGTAACCATATGCTGAATGAATGAGAAGAGAAACGGTCAGATATGTATCTACCCAAAAGATGGGTTATTAGATGAACGTTTCTTATAATTGTCTACTAAAGTTTTATGCTTTTTTTTTTTAAAAAAAAGAATCTTCAATTTGAAACCTTTGATGTCGAAAATATTATTGAATTATTGAGATTCACTGATGTCTAAAAATTTAAAAAAAAACAAACAAACTTCAATTCATAGTTTATCTTAATCAAATTATAACTGAAGGGTTTTAAACCCTTAACTACGATATAAAGTTTAAGATAAAATACATATAATTTATATTTTTAAATAATATTATGCCTAAAAACTTATTTTAGTTATCTAGATCCTTCTAGAGTAATTTTTTTTTAAGAAAAAAATCCTTTAAATTTGTTCTAAATTTATATTATTACACTTAACAATCCTCACTTCCAATTTTTTCTTTTTCAAATTTAGACCATTTTAAATCCACCAATAAGTTTTTAAAATCTGTCAATGACTTTTTAGAGCATAATTAACAATTACTCCTGTGAAAGTGAAACTCAGAAAGATTCGACTCCCACAGTAGAAGACTCGCATATGAACAAGAAGGAACGAAAGCAAGAGCCTTGTGAAATAGCATACAACTCCACACCATGGTGGATGACCTTATATAAATACAGACACACGAGTTACTTATCAATTTAAGTTTGCTAGTGAAAGGACAATCGAAACAACCATGCCCCTATCAGTTAGTTTGAGCAATATACTGTTTGTCGCTGCATAAGAACACATGATGACTAACAGTAGCAAATACAATCACAAGGGTAACAATTAGATCAGCGCTGGATACTGTTTAGCTTGCTGACGAACCCTCTTCTTATATTCAACCGGATCCTACAAATTCCACGGCTCTTATCAAAGAAGCAATCTTATTAAAGACGAAGATAAAATTTCAATGAGAACCAAGGATGAAATATCCAAAACCTGGATAAATAGATGATAACCATCTGTCTGAGCTGGGTCAGCAGGATTTGGCTGATCAAGCAGATCTTGTATCCCCACTAAAATCTGTTTCACAGTAATGGCTGGTCTCCATCCCTGAAGGACAGAGTGCAAATAATTATGCTATTCTCACATCAAAAAGGATAACAGCGTGAAATCTCATTGAGATTACCATGGTTCACTTACATAATCTTCGTTGAGAATGGATAAGCACACAGTTCCAGAAGGATAGACATTGGGATGAAAGAAACCTGCAGGAAACTTGCATTTGGGAGGTTTGCTTGGGTAGTCCTCACTGAAAAGAAGAGTCAGAGGAAAATAACCACCTTCCCAATCCGTCTGCAGCAGTAGACGGCAAACATTTGTTTCACTATATTTGTTTCAGTTGCATGTAAAATTTTGAAAACATAAATAAATAAATGGCAAACAATTTATTCTTGAATGCTAAACCGGAGACAAAAATTGCATTGGTTCAACAGACAGGTGGTACAAAGTTATCATACCAGGAAAAGCAACTTCAATGGAAGAAATTTTAAGCCATTTTAATTGCTCACTAGGATGTCAATTTACAATTGATTGAAGTATCCCATGTCTATGACTTCAAAGTTCCAATGATAAGATCCAAAAGACAAGCATCGGAGACCATGGAATAAAATCAAGAGCCACCCCAACTGGCACAACTAAGATTAATCATTCTGTGCAGGAAACCATAGTAGGCAATGGTTGGCATAAGCAAATACTACTCTGCTGCTCATGCCATCCACGTGGACTGAAACCAAGGCAATTCCAAATGTATCAGAATACCAACCCATTTTTCTCTTATTGACCAAAACAAAGAGAAGAGGTTGGATAAAGTAAATACTCTTACGAGCTAGAAGCAAAGAGTGTCAACTAGAAGTCGAGGAGAGGTGGGAGGGGAAGAGAGATGGTTCTTTTCATCCATCTTATCGATTTAGACTTTCCTTGTTTTCTTCCTTCAATTTGTTATGGGTTCATAAAACATACTTCTCATTGGATTCACGTCACACTGTATGTAGTACCCAAGATTTTGAGTGATATGACAAGGTGAGTGGGGGTTTAACAAAGTTAGAATATAAGTTTATATAACAAATTATTAATATTATTAAATTTACAATATTAATCCTGACTTATTTAATACGATTAAAGTTTTAATTTATAAACTATAGGTGCTTATTAATTAATCCTAACTTGTTAATGAATAAGAAAAACAAAAAAGGCATCTATTTTGAGTGAAGGAAACTTGACATGAAATAAAGTGAGAAAAATTTCCCAACTGCATTCACGTTTCTTCCTTTGAAGGCAAAAGAGAAAGGAAAGGAAAATACTAGTGATTTCTCTCACTTTCTTCTTACTTCACTTCGATTTGAGAGAAAAACAAAACTTCTGCACGCAATGGTGCTCAAATCTTACATTAAATTCAAGATTATTTTTTCAAATCTATTTTTAATTTTTTTACCAAACAAAGTTTTTAAAGTTTTAAAATTTAAGTTTCCTCCAACTTTCCTTCCCTCCAACAGAACTATCTTTTCCTAATCCCTTTCTTTCCCTAGCTATTTTTTTTCCCAATGCCTTAAGGTTATATGTAATAATTAATCAGTAATATTTCAGGTATAAGTTATAACTTGTAAGCTTATAATAGTAAGGTATAGTTAAGTTACAATTCTAAAACAACTATACAGAATAAGTAAGCTATATTTATAACTTTAATATAAACTAAACTTAACAATTACGTTTAAATTTATATGATGTATATAGGTTAATGTTAATATTTTAAATAATTAACTCTATTTTAATAACTATTATTAGTTTCTTATGTTCTAATAAATTATAATTTATGAGTATTATTTTTAACAATAATTATTGAGTAAGATTATACACAAGTAATACTTAGATATAAATTAAAATATTAATTATATATTGTAATTTACAACGTATTATTTGTAATACTCATAAAATCATTGATTCAAAGTTTCAATTTAATGTACTAAACCTCATTTCACTTCATCTTGGCATGCTTGAAGCGTGCTAATGTGCATCATGTGTCCGTGTGGACAACACCAAAACCCTATAGTCAAAAATCAAAATCTGGAATGGTATGCAATTTCAAACTTTGCAAAGAGATATAATTTGAGAAAGCCATCTCTATAACAATGATACCAACTAAATATTTTCATAATGTAATGGCCCCCAATTATGAAGTTGAAAGAAGAGCAAAAAATATTAATGAGGAAATCTATAAAAATTATTATTAATAAAAAAAAGGCATGTGTTTTATGAGTGAAGGAAACTTGACACGAAAGAAAGTGAGAAAAAAATTCCCCAACTGCAGTTTATCTTCCTTTGGAGGAAAAATAGAAAGGGAATGAAGATATTAGTGATTTCTCACTTTTCGTCTATATTATTTCAATTCAATTTGAGAGGAAAACAAATTTTTTGCATGCAATGATGCTCAAATCTTACCTTAAAAAAATCAGTTTATTTTTTCAAATATATTTTTAATTTGAAACGGAAAGAAAAAGACCAAAGAAGACTTGATTAGCAACGATAAAATAATATAAAATTTATTTAAATATAGATAATGATATAGTAGGGGATAAAGTTCAATGACATAAGAGAATCCATATAACCGACCCATCTAGTAAGATAAGATTTAGTTGTTGTTGTTGTAAATATATTTTTAATTTAGTTTTATTTCCAAATAGAGTTTTAAAATTTAAGTTTCCTCCATCTTTCCTTCCCTCCAATGGAACTACTTTTTCCTGCCTTTTCTTTTCCTGGCTGTTTCTCTCCAATGGCTTAAGGTTATACAACACTAATTAATCAGTAATATTTAAGCTATAAGTTATGACTTGTAGGCTTATAATAGTAAGTTATAGTTAAGTTACAATTCTAAAACAACTATACAGAATAAATAAGATATATTTATAACTTTAATATAAACTAAACTTAACAACTAACTTTAAATTTATATTATGTATATAGGTTAATATTAATATTTTAAATAATTAACTCTATCTTAATAATCAATATTAGTTTCTTATTTCTAATAAATTATAATTTACAAGTATCATTTTTAACACTAATTTATTGAGTATGATTATGCACAAGTAATACTTTCAGTTATAAGTTAAAATATTAATCAGATGTTATAATTTACAACTTATTGCTTGTAATATTCATAAAATCATTGCTCTAAAGTTTCAATTTAATGCATTTTTGAATTGTTATAGATTTCAATTTGGTAATAGAAGAGCTAAGTGAATGAGGATTATAGAACAAACTCATTTTATTCATCTTGGCATGCTTGGAACATGTTAATGCATGTCAAGTGTCAGAGCACAGACAACTCAAAACGTATAGTCGAATATCAAAATCAAACAGTATCAATTTCAGACTTTGCAATAAGATAGCTGGAGAAAACCATATAGAAACGACACTAATTGACTAAATATTTTCATATTGTAATGACCATCAATTATTAAGTTGAAAGAAGAGTAAAAAGTATTAAAGAAGGAATCTATAAAAAGTATTCATGAACAAATAGAAAAAATGAAAGCATGTGTTTTATGAGTGAAGCAAACTTGACACGAGATAAAGCAAGAAAAAAAAACCCAACTACACTTTACCTTCCTTTGGAGGCAAAAGAGAAAGGGATGGAAAATCTAGCAAGATGTCTAATAAGGAACAAGCGACATGTACAAGAAATAATCTAGATATTTAACACAACATCCAAATCGAGTTGCGGTTCATCTTATCTTCCATTTAGTTTTATGCATATTCAAATCTGCTAGATCATTTTTTGGGTACCTTAAAGAAAGTTTTCTAGGCCTCTACTTTCTACACCTGCTCTAATCCAACTCCTTTAGCCATACAATCTATTGATTATGTTTGAAATGTCTATGCCATTACAACTCATTTTCTCTCAGTTTATTTTATCAACTAATAGAGCTAATTGCTCTCTAATATTACAATATTTTTATTTTTTTTCATTTCTAGTGACCAAACACATCCATGTTAGGGTTCTCATCTGTATATTATTAACATGTGTATTATTTCCTAGTAGTCTAGCACTCCAATTTCTGGGATGCCATACCACCATCTTACAAAAAATTTCCTCTCTCTTTAACAAGCACATTATAATCACACAAGGCTCAAAAACACCTTTTTGTTTTCAACATTCATTCTTAGCATATTAATGATATCTTCATCAATACCTCCTTATTGAATTATAATCCAATATATATATAATTCTTACAGAAATTTCATATCTATTAATCTTAACCTCAACCACTAAACTCAATCTTAGTTCCACTTAACTTGAAACTTCTGATTTCTGAAGTTTTTTCTTCATAATTCACCATTCAAATTCCTTCTATTTCTATTCTTATTAATTAACACAATAGTGTCTGCAAATACATATATATGGTTGGCGCATTCATCTACTAACATAAAAAATATACAAACCTAAGTTGATGCTGGATGTAAACCTATAGATATAAAAATAAATCATCTGTTACATTCCTAGTTGCTCTTATAGTGATGACTACATAATCATACATATTTTTTATCACATCAATATAATTACAAGACAAAGTTAATCACAATAGTTGCCAAGGATAAATGATTGTTCATTAAAAAAGAAGTGCAATACCAATTAAATATAGGTTTTACATGTGATCATAATACCACTTCATATAATGAACCATGCAACTGGGTAGCATTAGAAAAAAAAATAATATAAAAGATACCATCTGGAAAACCAGCTAATGGACTAGAAACAACCCTTTGATTGAGCTGACAAACACCAACCAACAATTTAACTGATGACAAAATCTAATAATTAAATTAGATAAATAAATCAGAAAATAAACTTCCAGTAGAAAAGTGTTTTTAGAAGATAGAAAGAAGATTAATAAAAAAAATCCAGAGGAAAAAACAAAGTGCTAGATGATTAGTAGGGGAAGTCAGCAAGATACAAGTATCTATGTCATTCAGATGTTTCCCTTATGCATAAATTTTGTTTCCCTGATCCAAAACCCAGCCTTAGTTAAACATAAACAAAATTAAAGGCCACATCATCATAAAATTGGATTGAATGATAAGAGAAAAGTGAATAGAAATGAACTCATCTGAATGTACATTAAAACTCAGGATAGGGATAGAGGACAGGGAAAATTGTCATGGAATTGATCTAACTATTTAGGGTCTAGTTATAAGTGAATACAAAAACAGCATCCAAGTCACATGAGCATCCTTTTGTGCATGTTCATCCTCTTCAAAAGAAAGTCAAACTAATAGAGAAGTTAACAGATAAAATACACATGGTCTAGTGTACATGCATACATGAGGTACTAATATTAGGATCTCTTGGGCATCTCAAGTTCCACCAACCTCTAACATCGAGGCAGGTCAATTTCCAGTTGGCCAAAAGTTATTCCCATGACAGTTTGTTACACAAGTAACAGGCTATTGATGTTCTTAGCAAGACTGAATTAAGTTTGTAATGGTCCTAACTAATTTATCATTCAAAGTTGAAAATTGCTCTCATCTGAAGCAATTTGATTACAGAAGGCATCATATGTAGTGCTCAAGAGATAAACAAAACCAAGAACTCTATAAAGACTTTTGAAATCATTCTCCACCATCATGATAATGATATAAATTACATATCTTAACAATACATGCATATTACAGGAAATAATGTGAATGCCATAACTTTAAAGGGAAGAAAAAATTTCGTGAAATGTTAAACAAAAATGAGCTCAGAAAGACAATATGCTGCAAAATTATTTATGGCTCCTACATATACTATTATCTCTATATGTAAACATTGTGCACCTATAGATGCATGTGGATTGAATTAAGTGGGAGACCAAAACAAAAAATTGACATATAGTAGCAGAAATATGTCTTGCAGCATTCAGTGAAATAAGTAAAAGAATAGTTTGGGTGCTAGTTCCTTTCTCTGCATTGGTTAGTAAAACAACGACGATGGGCCTCCCTCCTGAGTGACTATACCCTAACTTCTAAATTTACAGACAATCATTACCATGATTTTAGGGCAACTAAAACAAAAATATGGTTCTTTCAGAATAAAATTAGTAAAAAAATCCCATACGAGCAGAAGATGGTTCTTCCCTCGTAATCGTCAGTTTTCAGAACATAATCTAAAATGGAAAATATCCAGTTGAATAAAAAGGGTAAAGTTTTAGAACATTGGTCATAACAATCTGGGAAAATACAGTGTAGAACCAAGCTCCATGAATTTGCAAGAGCTTTACAATAAAATATTGATCGCCTAATTGAACAGAAACACATCGATCGATTGCATCTAGACGAACACATAACAATCAATTAATCAAAGAAAGTGAGGATCAGGCAGATTGAAGAAGACTTAGCTCGACATGAAACCAATCTATAAAAAAAATGGCAGCTTTGCATACGGGCAGCGATCAACGAGGAAGACACTTACCCCCTGCTTGCCAGGGATGGTGCACTGCCAAGTCATAAGATTAACGGAGCCATCGGGAGGCGTTTCGGGCTTCGCCACAAAACCCTAGACAATCAGGAACAAGAAAGATCATGTTAAGATCTACGGTAAAAGAAGTGTTGCCCGGATTAGGAGAAGGAGAAGAGGTAAAGGATACACATACATGGGGGTGATTCTTACGCCAGGCCTTGCGCTCCTCAGAGAGCCTACCACGGGCGATTCCTCCGGACATCCTCCACAGCAACCACGCACTTCTCTCCGACGACGACGACTTTCGTTTTCGTTCCTTTTCCCCAGTTTACTCGCTTTATGCAATTCTTTATTTTTTTTCCCTATTTTAAAATTTTGCTTGATCTAAATTTTATTACGGTTTATTTCCTAAAAGCCCCGCAAGATTTAGAGGCGCTCCTTCAAAATATCTTTGGAGTTTTCATTAAAATTTTATGGGCTGAGCCGTTTGAAATAATTTTAAAAAAAAAAACTTGTAAAGGTAAAAATGTTTATTTTTTTCTTATGCAAAAGTCTGGATCTCCGAGCCAGCCCCCTCACTCCGGGTCCATAAGTACGAAATGGAGTAAATCCTGGACACAACGAAGGACATACACTCAACTAATATTTGTTGAAAATTAACCCTTACTCTTCTTCTGTAAATTTATACCGTATTAACTATATGACTTTGCTCATGGGAACAAAAAACCAAAAAAAAAGGTAATTTACATGTAAAATTTTCAGTTAAAAATTAATTTAAAGTAATTTGAAAGACAAAAAAACTATAAAAGTATAATTATTACTAAATTTACATTGGCCTCGGACCACAAATGTAAACTGAGTTGGATAGCCGGTTTAAAAAGATGGAACCTGAAACCTCTCCAGCTCAGGTTTGCCCATTAATAAGTAAACAACATACTGTTTAATAATTTTTGTAATTACAAAGTGATCAATTAGTAGCTATCACTTATTTTAATGCCTGTAAATTATCTTGGCAAAGACATATAATAAATAACTAATACATTATTAAGTAACCTGAGTATGTAATTGAATTATATTTTTAATTAAAATTTTAGTTTAAATTAAACTAAATTGAAAACGACTAAAATTGCAATTCAATTTTTAGTTTTCAATGGAGTTTCAACTGTGCAAATTGTTTCACTTGCAATTATTTACTTTTTTAGATTTGATTTCTTGAAAACTAAAAAGAAAAGAAAAAAAAAAAAACTTCAATTCCGCCGGTTCACCTAAGATATCCAGTATTTGAAATTGTAACCGAGGCCAGCTCTATTTACAATAGTTCATTTAGTAACATGTTTACATATGCATAAATATACATATTTCGCGGCTAGATCAATAACAATAAGAAATGGAATGATATCTAGTTTAGCAAAAGGGCAGAAAGAACATCAAGAAGCTTCTCCTCCCCTAGCGAAGAAATCAAAACGGTAAAAACCAAAATAATAATACCTTCATCTTCATAGTGGATGACATTAAAGATGAGTTTACTTCCAAAACCAAAGATAGAGTATTGGCAATATCTACCAGTGCGACTAAACCCAAATAACATGGCCTAATCAGTCGTTTTTGAACAATATATACTGTTTGTTAGCATCTTATATGCCAAAATGAGAACACATGCTTTCTTGACCCACACCACAACCTAGGAGTTTGATCACTTAACAGAAGCAGCAGGTAGGATCATAAAGGTCAACATTAAATCAGTGCTGGATATTGTTTAGCTTGCTGACGAACTCTTTTCTTATACTCAGTTGGATCCTGCAACGACCGTAAATGTAAATCTTACCGAAAAACCAATCTTGTGAGACCAAAAAAAAAAAGAAAAAACATCAATGAGACAGGAGGAAATATCCAGGACCTGGATGAATAGATGATAACCATCAGTCTGGGCAGGGTCAGCAGGATTAGGCTGATCGAGCAGATCTTGTATCCCCACTAAAATCTGTTTCACAGTGATGGCTGGTCTCCATCCCTGAGATGCATAGAATTTAAATAACTATCATATGTTCACAACGAAAAGGATGCAAATGGCAAGTCTAGTAAATATTTCTCAGCTGACTTACATAGTCTTCGTTGAGAATGGATAGGCACACAGTTCCAGAAGGGTAGACATTAGGATGGAAAAAACCTGGAGGAAACTTGCATTTGGGAGGTTTGCTGGGGTAATCCTCACTGAAAAGAAGAGTCAGAGGGTAATAGCCACCTTCCCAATCCGTCTGCAGCAGGAAATGACAAACATTGCTTCACTATATTTGTTTCAGTCATATGACAAAATTTGAAAAATAAAATAAAAGGCTCTCCAATAGAAGACGCAGATTTGTAACTTAAGAAACAAATCTTACAAACGATTTATTCTTAAAAATTAAATAATTAAAAAAAAAGATATAAGCTCGACAAATGAAATTATCACATGAAGAAAAGCACCTTTAATCTGAAAATTTTCAACCTATTTCTGATTGCCTACCAATAAGAATGTTTTAATTCATTAAAATGATTGCAACTCATAATTTAGAATAACAACCCAATGAAAAAGAATAAAAGACATTCACACCTTCATGACCGCCAAATATTAAATTGAAGAAGAATAAATAGATAACCATTTCTAGAATCTCTCCATTAATTTTGAAGCTCATCCCTTGATTCACTGTACCAAAAGGCATTTTAAACTAGATTCATATGTGGGACAACAGTTCCATCACAGCAAAATTTTAATCCACAAAATCAAATTACATGTATAAGAGATAATATTCCTCCACTCCTTACTCCTTACATTTTCTTCTTTAATAGATTCAACAATTGCTACAAAAAATATGAATTACCTTCGAATATGTTTGTAGCCAGATCAATTAATTTCCTCTCATTATATTATCTATTGTATCTACAAATAATTTATCTAGAATAATAGTATTTCTTTATATATCCTAATATATTTTTTATTACACATTTTTACGTTCTTATTTCTATTACCTTTTTTTTACACGTTACTTTCTACGATTCCAATCTCCAGGGCACTCAGATTCATGAAGTATCAGGACAGTCCTATAAGTTTGTCTTTAGAATAAAGGGACATGCAATGGTCCCACTCCCAAAACTCTAGAAATTAGTTTCTATTTGAATCGTCAATTAGTTATTTTACGAGCAATCTCCTTATCAAATGATAAATCCAAGATACCTAAATTCTTACAAAAATTTTATATATCCATCTTAACTATTTATAACTGCACCCTCAATTCATTTTTTACTATTGAAATCACAATTCATTTATTCAATTTTTTGCCTACTTAACTTGAATGAACCTTTCTAAAGATTTTCTCCCAAATTATACATTCTAGTGCTTCCATAACTTGGCATGTATTCACTTGGATGAAAACAACTAGTAAAAAAATATAGATGGTGAATTTTTTTCGAACTGCCCTTTCCCTCTGTTTCCTTGGGCAGAAATCAAGGATGGAAGGAAAAGCTGAGAAATTCTTTCACCAATTTTCTCCATATTTTATAGATACCCCAGGTAGCCTTGAAAATGGCCTAGTAAGAACCTTTTGATGAAACTCAAACATATAACAAATAAAGAAAATAAAATATATCATAAAATAAACTATAACAGAGAAATTGTTTCTAAAGGAGGATAAAAAATTAGTAAAGGATATCCAGAAGAAAACAACACAATGATATATAGCTAATAAGACCAGTCAGCAAGCTAAAAGCGTCTATGCCATCAAGATGGGTCCTTAATTCATAAATTTTTTTGTATCATTAAGCTACAAAATACCCCTAGGTAAATATTAACAAATTGAGTACCAAAATTTAGTGAAATCAGATCGGCTGATAAGAGAACAGTAAAGCACAACAGAAATCAATTTCATTTTTCTGTCAATAAATACAATGATTTTACACAAGACTTAGCATGCTTAACTGACAAGATAAAGTTTAGTATGGGGATAGAGGATAGGGCAGAATGACATAAAAGTGATTTATCTATTTAGGGTCCAGTTAAAACTGTCAATGGCAAAGCATCTAAGTCACATCAACATTCATCCATGAATCTGCATCCTCTTGAAAGGAAGGCACTACTAGAGAAATTAAAACATATATATGCATGCACAATTGTACTTATGCATGAGATGCCAATAACTGAGCTTGTTAGGCTTCCAAATTCTACATGTCTCTACCATAGAGGCAGGTCAATTGCTATGTTATTCTACCAATCCACTTGGCCAAGGGTTATTCCCATGTTGAATGACAATATAAAGTTCCCAACTACCAAGTAAGAGGTTCTTGACACTCCTAAGTCATTATCCTTCAAAATCACATGGCAAAATCCACTCTCATCTGACGCAATAAGACTACAACAAGCACCATATGAAGTAATCAAAATATAAACATAATGCACGACTCCACAAACACTTCTGAAATAATTCTCCATCATTCTGATTACATGACAATATCCAGAGGAAAAAGTGTGGATAACTTAAGCTTTAAAAGGGAAGCAAAATGTTAAACAAAAATTATCTCAAAAGACAATGTACTGCAATTTCTGGCTACATAAACTAGTATCTTTATATGCGAACATCATGCACCTACAAATACTTGGAGATTGAAGTACACGTTAGACGCCAAATAGCAATTTGGCATATAACAGAGAAAATGTCTTGTAGTGTCTGGGCAGCTAGTTTCTCTTTGGTTAGTAAACCAATGGCCTCAGGCCTCCCTCCTGAATGAGGATACCCTAATTTCCTGAATTCAAGTGCAGACAAAACAAAACCCGATACAAGCAAAACATGGTTCTTCCCCCTGCACTCCACGCTTTCCAGAACATAAGCTTTGACACAGAAGCATCTCGTCGGAAAAAAAAAAAAGCTATGAAGTTTTAAAATATTGAGCATAGCAATCTGGAAAAGTATAATCTCGACCATGAATTTTCCCTAGTTTATTATGACTATTCATAACCTAATTGAACAGAAACACATCAACTGGTAGCATCTATACATACAACCACGACCATGATCAATTAATTAGAGAACGTGAAACACCCTGAGTCGAAAATCTCAAGCGGAGAATCTGATATATTGAAGAAGACATAGTTTGACAAAGAATACAACAAAAAAGACGACAACTTTAAATACTAGCAGCGATCAACGACGAAACTTACCCCCTGCTTGCCAGGTATGGTGCACTGCCAGGTCATAAGATTAACGGAGCTATCGGGAAGCGTTTCGGGCTTAGCTACAAAACCCTAGACAATCAGGAACAAAAAAAGATCACGTTAAGATCTACAGTAAAAAGAGGCGTCCGGATAAGGATAAGGGGAAGAGATGAAGGATACACATACATGGGGGTGATTCTTGCGCCAGGCCTTGCGCTCCTCGGCGAGGCGACCACGGGCGATTCCTCCGGACATCCTTCACACCCGCAACCCCGGACTAGTCAACCTTTTCCGACGAACAATTGAGTTAAGGTCCCCCCCTACTCGCTTTATGCTGTTTACTAGCGTAATCCGCACGCGTTGAAGGGAGATATTATTATTTTATAAAAGATTAATTTTGTTCTCTCTTTTTCTTCGATTTTGCTAAACGATACATTGCCCTAAAATTTATCACTTTTGCCCTTGAACTTGTCAAATAATGGAAATGAAAATTTAATTATATATATATTTTTTATCTTTTTAAAAGAATACCTGTAAAATTTAAAATAGTAGATATAGGAAAATTTACTCGATTTTAAAGTATGTTATGGTAAATCTGGGACACTTAAAATATCAATATTAGATAATAAGAAAGTCGAGCGAACAATATCTATATTAGAAAAATATAAAATCGATATATTAATATTATTTTACAGTTGCCCTTAACCAGTGGAAAGAGATAAATTGAGAAGTGCTCACGTGCATTAATAAAGATATTTTTTAAAATCGACTTCGATATAATAATATTTATCAAATATGATTTTGAAATGCCTAAAAACACTAATGGAGAAGAACTTAAGGAGTATCATTGGACTAAAAAGTAATGAGAGAACTTCACAAAAATAATAAGGATGAATACTATTTATTAAGTATGTTACTCGTGTAGAAAATAAATAAGATTGGTCCATACAGCTCTGTAAAATAACTTTATGAAAAGCTCATTGAGCTTTACGAAGGAACTTTAAAAGCTAAACTAACAAAAAGACACATGTTAAAGAGTCAGCTAAGTTTTCTAAAACTTGAAAAAGGTGAATACATGACCAACCTCCACTTAAGATTAAAGGAGATATTAACAACACCGAACAATCTCAGTGAAACAATGACAATTTGAGAGATTTTAAGAAGTGTCATCGATACATTTCCAAGGATGACACAATGGGTGTCGATAATTGATTCATTTTTCATATCCAAGAATTTAGAGGTATGTACATCAAATGATTTTTTTTTTTTGCTACATTAGAATTACATAAATTATGTGTTGAAGGTTTAGAAGAGAGAGAAAAAATCAACCACAATATAGCTCTAACAGTAGAAAAGAGTGAAAATGACTTAGGCACTTC
>JBAMHZ010010324.1:0-19493 GCA_037177395.1 Alpinia galanga
TTTGGCGACAGGAAGCGGTTACTCCAGGTTCGTACCCTCAAAGAGAATACGTAAAAAGTATACCATAAGTGTATAAATTTTCAACGCACAACCTCTTGAGGAGTTTCGGTTTAGAAATGATTCGAGAGGTTTTTTAATACATCTCGGAGATCTTTGAAAAGTTAATCCAAGAGATTTTTCAGAAAAAAGTTGTTGACTTAATGGCGCACAAAATGTATAGTGTAGATACCGACGAACAAAAGTATAAGTAGAAAGGAGATAAGTGTCGGAGAAGAAAAAAATGGGTAGACCTATTATTGGCGAACCAAAAGATATTCGGCTGACTATAAGGGTTGATGAAAAAACATATAAAAAATCTACATCTGGAGAACTATTTTTCAAATGCTTAAGTTTCTCAGACTAGAAATTCCAAAAAGAACTACTTGATTTAATATTTTTTAGATGTTCCAGAAAGAAACTGAAGAAGCTAAAGGCAGATAAAAGATATAAAAGTCATGCTAATCTTTTCTTAATTCAAGGATTCCTTTGACTTTCCAATTGGATAATGTTTATCAGTTTAAATTTTAGTTGAATTAAAAGCAAACAATACAAATAAAAATAAAAATAAAAATAAAAACACTAGATCTTGAAGAAGATAAGAGAAGCTAAGTTGCGTGTTGGAAAACTTCTCTATCTGAGTCCTTACAGAGGACTTTTGATTCATTTCACTTGTTAAATTTGGTCAAAGGGAAATGAGGAAGAAAAAATAAAGACATGGAACATCACTTGCTAGGGTACTGATTCGGTCAGAGACCAAGAGAAGGAAAAGATTGATTTAATACGTGGATAAGATAAGGTAGCTTCGTGGTAATCGAAAAATGAATTAGAAAAGAACTAGAAGTTATTCCAATAAAACCCCTTCGACACTCCAGTCAAATCCTAAAAAAGAAGATGGAGAAAAAAAAAAAAAGAAAGTTTAGTAGCAAATTTAGAACATACTTGGTCCTTTTTTTTTTCCATCCTTCTGGTCTTATATAAAAAAGATTTAACGTAACTAAAACACGTAACCCTCTGGAGGAGATCATAGATGAATGAGATCATGGGGAGGAGAGTCCTCGTGAAGATCGTGGCATCGTGGGGGAGGATAAGACTATGGAGTTGTGAAGGAGTGTGCTTTCGTGCTCTTATGTAAGACTCCCAAAGATCATGCTAACCCAATATCATACTAGCCTGTAGATCTTGAGGACTTTAAATATGTCCAAATCCTGCCGAGATCAAATGGGTGCAATCAAAGTCCTTGTAAAGAAAACCGAGGTTAAAACCTTATTGAGATCGGTAATGTAAAGTTGAGGTTCGAAGTTGGCGAAGTATAACCGAGGTTCGAAATCGACGAAGTATAACTGAGGTCTGAGATCGGTGAAGTATATTCGAGGTATGAGGTCGACTTCATCGTCTGAGGTTTGAGGCCGATGAAGTATATATGAAGTTCGAGGATTTGTTAAAATGGACTTCCTATTATATTATTTTACTTATACGTGCTGATTGACTCTTGACTTTAACTGAATCAGTGGCCTTACCACATCATCAGGTACCACCCGAAATGCACTAAGAACTTTTTATTAGTTGATATCAATTATTCAAATTTTTTGTCCAATTAATTTTAAGAATAATTAATTTGATTTCATAAAAAAAATTTATCGACGATCGAAAAATATTCACAACGAAGAATCAACAATGATAACCGGAAGACTCAACGCTATGAACACTTTGGTAAGTGAAAGGATCAACTGTTATTAAGTTTTAAATATATATATATATATATTAATGCGTTGTATTATAATAAATATTACTAAATTAAATAATAAAAATTTTGTATTAGGATTTTTTAATTTTTCATTAAATAGAATAAGTTCAAAGAAAATAAAGAATAAATTTGATCAAGAACTACAAATAATTTGAAAGTCTAAAGGAAAATCTTGTTTGATTTTGTACCAAAGTCAACTGAATTTAAAAATATTTGTTTTAAATCAATTACATATAAGTTAAAAATATATAGATGGAAAAAAGAAATACCCCTATATTTGTGTAACGTTGTTGTTATTGGGTTATTAAAACTTTAAAGTCATTAATTTTTGTTAAAAAAATTTAGAACTTTTTTTTTAATTTTCTTCGAGGCTCGATTTATCTTTTCTTTCAAATTTTAAACATTTTTTTATTTTTAAATTAACTAAAGTATATAATTTTTAATTGTAAATATAAAAAACGAAGAGAATTCATTTTTGGTTGGTAACTAGTTAGAGAGGATGAATAGTAATTCACTTTCATAATTTAATTTCATTGATCATGCTCTTCTATACAGAGTTAGAATATAGAAATAAATAAATTATTTTATAATATATCATTGCTTTGTTCACTATTTAATTATTTTGGATTGTCTTGTTAGTTTTGAAAATATAATATTACTTTCTTTTAAAAATTCCAAGAATTAACATCTAAAACTTTCTATGAAATCTTTTTTTATAATCTTTTGCTTAGAACTAATTTCTGCATAACAATTATTTGATACTGTCCATCAGTCATTGCTTCTTTAAATTCAATTATTTTATTTGCATTTTTAACTCAGATTTGATCATATTAGTTGACTATTTATTCTTATCGATCGATTATTGCTCAAACAAATAAGTTCGCAATTTATTATTAAACCTTTTGTTCGTTTGAACAGTAACATTAATTAACTACTTCTCGTAAGCAATAGATTGATAATGTTCAATCGAGTTGGATAGCTAAATTTTAAATTTTCTATTTGTTCAAACAATAACACTAATTGAGTGCACCATTTAACTGATGAAACAATCGACTATAACATGTAGTAGAAATTGCTCACATCTAAAATCCTTGTAAACCCCCTTAAATCTCTCATCTCAAGGTTTATGATTCATTAGTTGATTACTATTCAATAACAGTCGATTGATACATCTATTTCAACCATTCCAAAGCTAAAATTTTACTTTGTATAGTATCAGATTGACCTCAACCTATTAAGACTTCTCCTGTTTATTATCAAATTATTTTTGATCTATTAAGACTTTACTCACATAGTATCTGGTTAATCTCGACCTGCTAAAATTTCACCATTGTCAAACATTCAATCCTCTTTGACATTTTTGAACATCTCTTCTTGTGTCAAACATTCGATCAAATCCTAACTTGCTAAAATTTCACCATTGCCATACATTCGATCATCATCGATATGTTTGAACTTCTCGTCTCATGTCTAATATCTAGTGCTTCCTTTCTAATATGTTAGAGCTTTTATCCACGTGCTTAACATCCAATACTCTGTGATCTATTAAAACTTTCATTATAAATCAATTGTCCGATCCTCCATGATTCACTTGGATTTCACTTATCTTATGTCAAATGTTCAATCATCCGTAACCTATTTGGATTTCACATCTTATCTTATGTTAAATATATGATTTTCTATGATTCACTTAGACTTTATATCTTATACAAAATATTTGATCTTTCTTAATTTACTTGGGACTTATTACTCAATCATTGAACTCACAACCTCTCTCTAACAAAATATTCAATAAACTAAGCTTAGTTATCATCGACCAAAATTCTCCTTCCTAAGAATATTAAAATTCCACTTAAATTTAATCAATCTAATAAGAAGTCAATTGCACCAACACTCATTTTTGTGACTTCTAATTCCATTGTGTTATTTTTAAGACAAACTTATTCAAGTTTACCTTATTATATAAATAAAAAAGGACCCAAAATGAACTATATTCAACTTTTATTTTTTTTATATTAAATGAAGTATATAATTACAAATTGTGTGGGAAAACACTTAGCTAAAATGTACCTCTGTACTATATTTATTTCGTTTCTATCCAAGTGAGCAATGAAAGGGACCCAAAATTCTTTTTTTGACAGACACATTTTAGTATCCCTTCTCTTTTCCTTCACTTCTCTTGTCCTCTCCCTTCTTTCCCTTTTTCTTCTTCGCAGGTAGAGCGGGTCCCAAAGTAGCAACTTTCTCCCAACCCATAAATAGTTGAATAGGATGACCTTTGAAAGAAGGTTTGACGAGAAATACACAACAAAAGTCATTCACGGGCGCTGACATTTCTTCCGTGATGAAGAAGTATTCATCTGAATTTCCAAGTCTCATATAACAGCTTTTCCAGAGTTTAGTTGAATTATGATATAAAAACAATTCAAACAGAGTAAACTATCTTTGTAAGTTCGAACGTTGAACCAATTACTTTAATTTATTTGAGTTGTAATTTTCTCAGTCAACATAATTCCAAAGTTCATATCTCGTCACAATCATAAAATTTGAGGATAAAAGAAATATCTTATTCACACTCTGCATGACTAACTTCATAAAGAGTCAAAGAAAGGGAAATTTTCTGAATCAAACATGAACTGATGATTTTAATCAGACCCCACATCTACCCCTCTTCTTATCAAGAACTCCTTGGCTTCAACAATGTCCTGGATTGAAAGAAATTTAAGTATTTAACGTTTTCGTATCGAACATAATGTATGTCAAGTCATAAGAAGAAAAGGTTATGATATTAACCAGAAACGCCAAGCATCTACAAGTAAATAAGGCATTTTGGTTGCAAGTAAACTAATTTTCTACTGAATGGCAGGCACTGAATAAAATGCTATAAAAACCATTTGTTCTTCAATGATTAGTGGAATATAGACCAAGAACCTTCGTGCAGATTGCTGATCAGAGTGAAACAGTTTTGTTCTCAAACATTTTAACATATCGAATCTCAGGTTTTCTAGATCAATTGTGCAGGTTAAGTATCTAGAGAGAGTATGATCAAGGTAAATAGGTGATTGTAGTTGGTAAAAGATCAGAGAAAAGGAACCAACCAAGAAATGAAGCTACAATTGCATTCCCCTAAATTTTAAACAATGCCAAAGATCAAGAAGCATAATGCAGATCAGACAGCAGCAAATTTGTTCTCAAACATTTTAACAATGACCACTCAGTTCTTCGAGAACAATTAGTACAGGCTTAGCATCTAAACATACAGTCAAGGTAAATAAGTGATTGTCGCTGGTAAATGATCAGAACAGGCACCTAGAATTGAACCTATAGTTACATTCACCTAAATTCTAAAAGAGTTATATATGCCAAACAATGGTAATCCATCAAGATTCAAAATCGGTATTAAGGCTTGGTAATTTTGGTAAAGAGAACTTTGCAAAAGGGCTCAAGTATGAAACATATCTAACTTGATTTCAGAGATCAAAACATGATTGAATAACCTGCATAGAACATGGTAAAAGGTAGGAGTTGATTATTTTTTTGGCAAATACCTTAAAAATTTGGTAGTTCACCAGCAGACTATACATACAGATGAAGATATCATAAACCATTTTTTAAAATCAATTTTGTGCTATTTTAATGATAAATGTAGACTAAGCGCTTGTCATATTCAAAGTTATCTAATGATGGCTTATTACTCAACAATAGTTCATCAACACCAAAATTTGTTCTAAGAATAAGCCACAGACCAAGAAGAGTTGGCATGCTTATCCCATTAGTTAAGCTCAATCAACTTTATTCATATCCAAAATTTCCTAACTAGGGTTTGAATACTCTTTCATTTAAACAGGGGGCGAAATATAATTTTGCTATGCTTTTCTATCACACACAAAAAGCAGATTTGCTACTAAATTTCTGGGGACTGCAACAAGGATTCCACTCTTTAGATGCTAGTAGGGAGGTTTGACCTAGTTATACCTTTGGAAGTAGAACTGGACTACCCTATGTCCAAGGGCCAGATTCTTGCCTTGAACGAAAACTACTCACCTAGTTCTTTATCTACTACATTTTCTTTCTTTAAAAAAATTTATAAATTGTTGCATTATATATATATATCTTTGTTAGTCTTTATAAGACAATTACAATATGTTTATCATAAAAGATCTAACAAGAAACACACCAAAGGAATAGAATGAGAATATAGAAAGTTGTACTCATGTAAGCAGGAGCTCTTCAAAAATGATATTATGTCTAGGTTGCTTGACCAAATCCTTTTGACCTGTGGTACATATCCACGTTCTAGCTAACATTTTCCTTTTTGCTTCCCCGTAAGCAGGAAATAGAGGCCATCATCAAGTTGAAGTTTGAACTAAAATATAGCATGCAAAATACTAAAATGTTTGTTCTGAGCATAATTGAAATTATAGCATTTAAAAAAAAAACGACTGTTGTGTTGTACAACTAACACAAGCAAGAATCTTTAGATGAAAGATGAGAAAGTTGGATGAATATGTCAAACGATTCTTGATACCATCAATATTGGAATGAATCTTCGAGCATGTGAAAGGGAACAATTGCTTGAGGATCTTGTTTCTGGTAGTACTCCAAAAAAAAAAAGGTGAATCGTGAAACTTGATTTAGACAGTCTCAAGCAATCAAAGAAGCCATCAAAAATGGGAAAAACTAACTAAAATTAATGTAAACATAGGTGGAAATTAATAAGACACAAATGTTATAGTCTTAAACAACCTTCTGCAGTAGCACAGCTTCCTGGGGACATGTTGGAAACAGCATCAAACCAATTCCCACCATAAGAAGGCCATAACAGCCCAAGGAGATAATTAGATAAACTGGAAGCTGGAAAAAGAAAATGGAATTGTTAATACTTTGTAGAAAAACTCAAACATTTTGGAGAATAGGAACATATGACAAAAAACTGACCAGCCAAGTGTAGTGATGAGGAACTACTGATGTTTCAAGTAAGCTGATCCAAATGGCAGCAACAACAACCAGCAAAGCCAAGATCTTTAGAATGTGCTTCATTTTTTTATCTCAGAACAATTACTTGTAATTGTGATCTTTTTAGAAAAAAAAAGTAGTGTAAGCATTTTAGTCATGACAATTTGTGTCCCTTTTATTTAATTAGAGAGTGTATACACAATGACGAATTTGTTCTTGAGGTGGATAAATCACTGTGGCATGTTGACACATCAACAGCTTGACAGAAAATAAATGGTGTGATAGATTCATTAAGCACTTAATAGGTACGTCATAAATTTGTAATTTAAAAGCTCATGATAGATTCATTAAACCAGGTAAAGCTCATGGTAGATTTAGTATTTTATCCTTAAAGAAAAGATCAATGCAAGAGGGGAAATGTGAAAAAGAAAGATATAACCTACTGTTAAATGATAGCTTTAAGACATAAATAGGTGTTCCGCTGTTTCACATATTGCAATATTATTATACATGCCCAATTGGCCAGCTTTTAAAACTTAACTGTTAAAGATCTATATTTAATTCTTTTCCCTTTTCTCTTTGATCTGAAGTCCCTCTTCTTCAGTACGGTGATCCTACCCTTCCCCTCACAACAAAATCCTTCAAAACTACACACACATTTATCATCTATGGTATGAGTATTTTTCTCACAAATCCTATAAGATTATACTCTAGGTCTGCGCATGAATAATGATGATGACTACTAGAAGCCACTATGATGCGAAACGGATAATTCTATAAAACTTAGTCCGCATGGTGGATGCCTCAACCCTACTTATGAACTAAGAATTCAGGGTTGAAACTTGTCATATTCCGTTCTGTTCAAAATCAACACAACCGTCAAATCTAACACTTATGCCCTTAACATCTATCTTCTGGGTACATCTTCTCCTCTATTTCACCTTAACTCTCACAGAACATATGTCTCAGCCTTTTTCATCTTCCCTATTGGATAGCCACAATATTCAAACAGATATTGTTCTGTCATTTCTAGTAGATTGTTGGGCCACATCCCAAGAGGAAGAGGAACCATCGCCAGTAGTTGAACTTGTCATATTAGAAAATCAAAAAAGAAATTCACTTCTACCTAGCTGTGTAGAGGAGACAAGGGATCGGAATAAGCAGAACAAAGGAGAAAAATACGGCAACAAGGAGGTGCTAGAAAAGAAAATTCTTACTAGCGAGATAAATCGCAGATAGGTGAAGATCCTGAAGAGGTTCGTCGTCGGTGATCGCCGAGCGGCGGCGACTGGCACGGGAAGAGGACCAAGGGAGTGGCGTGGAGGCTCAAGGCACATTCGGCTGCGGCTCGGTTAGTAGGGTAATTTGTAAAATACTCCTAACATTACTAGATTTTTAAAATACCTGCGAAAGTTGGATTAATATTAAACTATTCGGACAACTATCTTAACACAATTAAAACATTTTATTTTTTTTTTAAAAAAATAATTTTATAGTGCTAAAAAATAATTAATAAGACTACGAATTGATTCCTAAGAGCATAACAAATTCAATTGTGATATTAAAATACTTTAATAAAAATATTTTTACATTATTATTTTATTATTATAAATTTTAGCTAAAACATTCAGGGATTTTTATCAAAATAATAAAATAAGATATTTTATTAAGACGGGCTGGGACTGACTTAACTACCGGCCCATCTATGAGTTGATATAAACGGCCCATTGTCGTGCTTGGCAGGCCATCCGGCCGTTTGGCATCTCTAGGTCTTCTCTTTCCAGGTAATTCTCGTCGACGCGAAAGCAACTGCTCGAGTCGTCGCCCCTCTTGCTCCCTTCTCCCTCGTCGTTATCTCTGTTCCACTTCGTTATCGATTTTTTTTTCTCTATTTCGCATCCTATTCTCCCGTGATCTACACTCCGTGAGATTATTTTAAGGCGACAAAGTGATTCGCTAGTTAGTTCGGTTGGATGGAGGTCAGCAGTTGCAGGCTGGATCAGGGGGAGTCATCATCCGTGCCAAATGGGAACTATGTTGACTGGAGGACCCAACTCGGTCCTCAGGCGCGGCAGAGAATCGTCGAGAAGATGTAAGTGTGGTGCCTTATTTCCCTCCACGCGCACACACGTGCAATTTTGCTCCTTTCTGGTGATTGGATGATCGGCATGGATGGTGGCTTCCATTTGATTGTTGAATTAACCGATTTTTGGGATGGAAATATTATTTGGGTGAATTAGGTAGTGTGCTTAGGTTTTCTGTTAATTTCAAGAATTATGCTAATTGAATTTCACGCTCTCCCCCTGAATTTCGCTTCTTTTTACTGATTGGGTCGTAGCGATGGATAATAGCTTCGATTTGATCATTGAATTATACGATCTTTGTCAGGAAAATGCTTCTCCGGGTCGAATAAGGGTGCGTGCATAGCTTTTCTGTGAATTCAGAAATCTTGCTTGCAAGATGTCCTACTTCCAACTTCTCCCGCAAATTTTGCTCCTCTTTGATAATTGGATCATCGGCATGGATAATTTCTTCGATTTGAGTTATTTTATCTTTGACATAGAAATATTATTTGGGGTTGAATAAGGGTGTGTGGATAGGCTTTCTGACAATTTCTGGATTTTATTGGCAACTATTTTCGTTTCTGTATCAATTATAGCTTGATGCTTCGCTCGTGATCAATATGCTGATGAGATAAAATAGTCCCAAGGCTTTCTTTCTGAAGGGGAAGCGGTGCTTATAGAATTTGTTCCTTTCGGTCAAGTGCTTGCTATTCAACTATACTACTACTGTATCTGAAGCTCAAGAGCTTTATCTTAAAAATTAATAGATTATTGTGCTTTATCATTTGTATATATCTATATCTATCTATCTATATATATGTGCCCAGAAGTACTTGGATTTCATGTTCTACTATACCTCTAATATGGAATCTCTGTAAATTGTATTACTGAATTTGATTTTGCATATGCGTCAAACTTGAGAGTTTGGATTTTGGGATTTCTGAAACTGGGCTATCATATTTTAAAATAATTTAATCTGAAAAAAGATGCACATTATTGGAATCTTATTTGATTATCCTTGGAACACTGTCCATTCCATTTGAGTTCAGATGTAGACGTTCTAATAAGAGGATGCTTTTTTCCTTCTGTTTCTTTGACCTTATAAAGGCATCTTTTCTTCTTGCTCTCATCATTGCATATGATATATGCCTGTTTTCACCCTTTTCCTGCTCAACTGTACTATTGCTTTTAGAATTTGAATGTGTTTTTTCTTAGGTGATTCCTTAATCTTCAGTGTAATTGTATTATTAATTAAAAATTGAACTAATATTATCTTTCAATAAAATAAACCTACTCTGCGGTGGTTTTTTATACATATGGTTCTTTCTTTAATCATTTTATTTTGGAGTTTCAGTTTCTAAATATGTTTTGTTCATTAAACTAGCAGTTTTGGACCATATCTTTGCTATTATATACTGCTCAGATTATCATTGTCACTCATCAATTGTTTATTATTCTATTGGTTCTTGAATCTTTATGCCCATAACTTTTGTAGATAGTGCTTGAATAGTTTATATTTTAGTATGGAAGTTTTGAAGAGGCATCTGCCCATGCATACTCCTGAGGTTCGAAATGATCTTTCGAAAATTGCTATTCGGTTCGAGGAGAAGATGTTTGCTGCAGCTGTAAATCAGGTAGATCCTGTTATCTTGTTCATATGCTTATCTACATTGACCTGGTTGTACTAGGATTCTTTTGCTTTCTTCTTGGTGCGTGTTTAACTGTTGATTTGATGTCATTTCATGTCTGAAGAATGAACACTTTTCTATTTTTATGAGAATTCTTCTCAATGTCAATATCTGAAATTTAACAACGTAGCTTTCTATAATATCTCTCTTCATGGTCACAAAACTAGTTATTTTTGCCTTTTTTTCTGTGTCGCTGAATATGCTCTTTCTAGAAATTATCCTTCATAAAGAACTTTACGGTGCTCACAAGCTGTAGGTTCGTGATCAAACCGGACTTGTGTTGGTTTACTTAGGAATCATTATCTAGAGCTTTTTGGATGATCACTAGGTTCCTGATCAATAAACTATTAATTATCTTTAACTATGCAATTGCAGAGCCCATAGGGAGAATCTGTTCTCGATGCTTTTTTTGGTTAATTTGCTGATGTATTCTTCTAGCACTTGAATATCTGTGTGATTATTTGAGAAAAATTTCTCTAAAACAGTTGTTAATGGAGAATAAGTCTCATCATGACGGGCCTGGACAAAACATCCCATTTTTCAATAAACTTTTAATTATCTGTAACCATGCAATTTCAGAGTTCAAAGGGAAAATCTGTTCTCTATGCTTTCTTTTTCTTGTTTTTTTTGGTTAATTCGCCAATGTATTCCTCTAACACTTAAATATCTCAGTCTGATTATTTGAGAAAAATTTCTATAAAACTGCTGTTAATGGAGAATAAGTCTCGTCGTGGAGGGCCTGGACAAAGCATCCCATTTGTCTCCAACAACCCATATATTAACCGGAACCGTGTAGATCCAGGTATGTAACTTAGAAGCTTTCACGTTCTTCTAAGTTAGGGATTCTTAATATGGACGTGAATAGATTTTGTCGAAAGTTGTACACATATTTTTCCGCTTTTACTGTCTATTTATATGTTTTTCTCCTTCATGACCGAAAGCAAAAGAATTCCTAAATACTGAGGAGTTAATCTTCTTGTTACTGATGTTTCTTTAGGAATCAGGAGTCCTTCCTGGAAGTTGTGGTTACTTGATTTTGAATTGGAATTCTAGATACCAAAGTTGTTTGAGTTGAATTTATTACATGTGGGCATCTTCTGTATTGCTTTTGTTAAATTTGGGGAAATTGAATATAGTATTTGCTCAAGAGATACATAGCACAAATATATGCAGGACTCAAGACATAATCCTAAATTAAAAATATCGATGGAATTAAATTCACTACAGAATAACCTAACAAACTAACACTGTTAACACTCCCCTCAAGCTAAATCAGATTAGTTATCAAAAACAAAATGATTAAGACATGAAAATGATGAAAGCAAAAACATAAAATTTGCACATTGCCAAAACCAAGTTTTGATAAGGTATGCTAGCTTCAATTCCTTGACCTCACACCACAACAGAGAGGATGAGTAGAGAGAGATCCATCAATCACTCTCACGTTGGCTTCTCCTTGTGGTGTCATACAAAAACTTGTTGCAAATAAAAGAAAAAGGAGAAATAAACCACGTCAAGACTAGGGAAATAAAAAGGATCAGTTGAGACCCTAAGCAACAAGTTGCGCTAGTGGATTTCTCCTTTAGGCGATGCATACAACAAGGAACAGCAAACTAAAGAAAAAGAAGAAGAAAGTCACTTTATGAGGGTTTCAAAGTTGATGAGACGCAACAACATCCCACGAACATAACAGTTGGGAAAAAATGGAAAGGAATAAGAAGATGCAAGAAGATATGGAAGGACCAGAGGATGGAAAGGAAGTAGTGATTGCTAAAGGAAATGATGTTGATGAGGGGAAGAGGATGCAAGCACTTCACACTTTTCCATTGTGAAGGGAAAAAAGAGAAGAAAAAGGAGGAGTTTGAAGAAGGAAGAGGAAGTTGTGCCTAGGAAAAAGATCAAATGAAGGAAAAAAAGAGAGATGTCAAAAAAGAGGTCTATGGAAATGTATGTGTTTAGGGCCTCTCCTAGGCTATCAGGTGAAGAGGGATGCTCGAGAATCAGATCTGGAAGAATGATAACAAGCAAATAACAAGAAACGAAATTTGTTGGATGATGAAGAAAACAAATCTAGACAAAACTTGCATGCACAAATCCAGATAAAAGATGGAGATAAAAGGAAGCAAAACTAGGGCTTGGAAGAAGCAAAGTCTAGAGGTAGGGCTGTTAATAAATATGATGCTCGTGAACAAATTTGTTGTTCAATTTGATAAAGCTCATTTATGTTTGTTCAATAGTAAAAAAATCTATAAAATAAACAAAGCTTGAATACTAATTGGTTCCTAACATCCAGGAACAAAGTTCATGAACAATTTATAAATAAAATTAACTTGTGTAAATTTTAATTATAAATTTATTTCTTAATTTTTATTAAATACATAAAAATATAGTAATTTATAAATTTTTATAATCTTAAATTATTTATAATATGTTAAAAATAAAAACATTTAGTCTAATTTATAAAGACAACAACACTGCTAATTGACCCTGATAAAAAGCTCGAGCTTGATAAAGTTATTAGTAAACAAGCTTGATAAGCGAACATAGCTAAGCTCTCTGGCTAGAGGGAAAAGAGAAGCAATGAACTCCTCTTTGGAAATGAATGACCTCTAGCAGCTAGAACAACATGGAGGAAAAGAGCACAACGAAGTGATTTCTTGATGTAGATTTGGAGGCCTAGTTGCAGGCAACAAGACTAGAAGGAAGATATGTTCTGTTGGGAAGTGGTGTTGAATCCTTGTCCAATTGGGGGACACTTGATCTGCGGATATTGAGAAGATGATGGTTTCCTTATCCATCGAAGAGAGGAAATAGATCTGAGTTGTTGAGTGGTTGCACGAGTGTGTTGGTGTACCTTTTGACCTCGGAATGTGATTCTTGTATGCTTGCCTATGCTGTGAGGTGAAGTTGGCCAGTCAATTGGTGGTATTGCCTTGGTTGTCAGTGAAGGCCATGATTGTCAATGGGCATTGTAGGAGTCACTGATAGCAACAACAATCTCGAGCAACAAAGAATCACCTTGGTTACCGATGGATGGTGCACATTGTGAGGTGAAGTTGGATGATTGGTTGGTGGCACTACCCTAGTTTTCGGTAAGGCCATGATCACCAATAGGCCTTGATAAGAGTTGCTCCTTGGTTGTTAGCAGATGATGTTGTTGGTGGCAGTGACAATCTTGAGCAATAGAGAAGCACCTTGGTTATTTGCAGATGATGATGCTTATAGCATGTGTTGTTGTGTACGCAAGAGGTAGAACGTTGCTAGCACGCAGGAAGATGAAAACTCGTGTATCATCTTACAGTAATTGGAAAGAAAACTATAGAAATGTGGGGGAGATCACAAATGATGGTGATGATGATAGCCTAGGAATCACTTTCGTACTTTTTTAAGAACATAGAATTCTCTCCAGTGGGCTGACAAACCTTAGAACGTTAGGTTGCTGGGCCGCTTGCTGCGAGCGCTTCCCGATTTACCTTGGCGGCCGATGACAAACTTCCGTAGGGCTAGGCCGGTCACCCAAATAAAGAAAAAAGAATGTAGAATTCTTCTTTTTCGACTGATATGAGATTCATTTTTGGTATTGTTGTATATAATTAATTGTGTTTTTTCCTTGAAATTAAATCTATCACCACTAGAATTGAGCCATGACTTCTGTTAGTTTGGATACTTTGTCTAGTTTTTTTACGTGGGACATTGTTATACCATGGTTTAAAATTTTGATATGTGCAGGAGTTTCAGTCTACAATCGGAACAATATAGTTTTGGTAATGTATCGTGCCATGACGATAAAGTTTTGATACTTTTTAAAATGTAAAATATATTAATTAAAAATACCATTATCAATATTTTGATTGTTATAAATGTTTATTATTAGTTTAAATTAATATTTTAAAATTTAAGATTGATTAAAAGTTATAATTAATTAAAGTCTACACATGATAATTAGTGTCAAGTAGATTTAAATTAAATTTTAATTTATTTTAATCAATTTAAATTAAACTAAATTTTTATATATTATAATTTAATTTAAATCATAGTAGTATTTAGTAATTATATTATATTTAATTTTTGTTATCTTTTTGTAGCAGTACATCTCTTATATTTTTAGTATTTTTAAAAAGGTAATTTCTTTGAAGAGTTTTTTTAAAACTTTTGTAATTGTCAATTTAAAAAAAAATTAATTTTTAAAAATCTTTTTCACATGTGTTCAAGGAAGAAAAGAATAACAAAAGAAATTAATTACAAGAAAAAGAGAATGAATTAAGGGTGAAAGAAGACAAGAATAACAAAAGAAATTAATGAATGAATGAAGTGAAAAAAATTCACTGTATAAATTTTTTCCCTATATTTTTAAGGAAAAAATAATAAAAAAAATTAATAAAGAGAGAAAGAGAAAGAATTAAAAGAGAGAAAGTGAACAATTAATAAATTTTTTCATAGAAATAACAAAAGAAATTAACAAAGAGAGAAAAAGAAAGAATTAATGGAAAAAAGAAACAAGGAATAAAAATATTAATAAAGGGAGAAAAAGAAAGAACGAAGGAGGAAAATTTTAGAATTTAGGGTTTTAGAATTGATAAGAAAGAAAAAAATAGAAAAAAAGCCCCTCGCAAGAGGTTGCCCACAGCTGTGGGGGCCTCACGCGAGGCGCCCAACGGCCTCATGCAAGACACTACGGCTGTGTGCTAGTGTCCATGCCGTGTCGGTTGGTAGATGAAATGAAATGTTTTGCCTATGTCAGCTGGTACAACACGACATTTTAAACCATGTGTCATACAACATAGCATCAAATCTTGATGAGGGTCTGGAAAATATATCTAAAACTAGACCAATAGTTTCATTCTTTTTGAAAAGCACACTAAGTCCAGCCACGTGCATTTCTCAAATGAGGAAGTCTTTAAGTGAAATCCAAGGAATGCATAATGTGTGCCTGTAAATAAGTAACTAGCTTTGACAACAAAATAATCTAATGGCTCATATACAGTTAAATGTCCCTGAGTAAATCCATTCACGATCATCTTCATCTCAAACATCTTGAAAAATTCATCCACGAGTCAATTGAATCCTATTGCTATGCTCATTTATGTAGAATGCTTACAACATGACTTAAAAGTGTTGGCATGTTTTAGGGAAAAAAATATATTGCTAGAGAAATTCAACCCACCTAGCATGATTGACACTGAGCATCAGATTGAATGAAATTTAGTGTCTAATGATTAAAATGCAGGATAAACTCATGTGGCAGCAGATAATAATGCCAATTTCTAAAAGTTTGAATGATAAGATCATAAAAGGTTGCTCTTCTTGACCTATACTTTGTCCTATTCCTACTGCAAATGCATCACAAGAAACATCAAATGCTTTGGAGCGTCCAAGATGTCTAAAAGCAAGGGGTCTTAGTCATATAGCTTTAATCTCCTGAAAGGTTGGGATTTTGACCAATGCAACTCCCTTTCTTAAAACAATTTGTTATGAAGTCATAATGTTACTGAAGTTTATAATGAAGCATCTATAGAAAGTCACAATACACGGTGAAAGCTTCTAGCCTCTTGAAGGTATGAGGTTTGAGTCATCTGTTGATTACCTTAATTTTAATGAGTTTGTCAAAATGCCATTAGTGGAGATGATAAACGTAAAGGAAGAGTACATGAGATTATTAGAAGGAACACATTCAAATTTATGAACAACTTTTCTATGCAAGTATTGTGCATCTTAGATGTTGTCCAAATAAACGACCAAGAATTTCGCTATGAAGCCTTTTAGCACTTAATTCATTACCCTTATACAAATGCTGGGGCATTCAGAAGGCAAAAGGGCATAACTAGGCACTTAATACCATTTGTCTTGTATCTTAAACGCAAGCTAATTCCACTAGTGGGAATTTTGGTTGTGGATTACTGCATTGTCACTGTTGTGCTTGTCCCAAAATAAAGTATTTAAATTAAACTTATACTGAGAAATGGATCATTTGTTCAAGGAACCTCTTATAAACTTCGTTTTGTGTTTATCTAGTGGCACTGTTCTTTCTAGTTATCTAATTAGGAGCTTCACTTATAGTTGTTGAGAAACAATCTAAAGTCCATGATCTTTTGTTTCTGGTATAACCAAGACGCCGAGGTTGATATAGTTCACCCTGCATTCTAAGGATAAAACAGTAATCCAAGGGAAAATTGAATACTCAGTTTTTTAATAGGTAGACTGCAAAGAGACATCAAAACCAAAAACGAAACAAGATTCTCAATTTGATATTTTTTGTTAGACATTTTGATGTATAAATTCATTGCATCCTTTTGAGGCTTGATATGTACTTTGCAAAGCTAATTAGAGTTTTTTTTATTTGTTTATATATTTTTTCACTTAAAGAAATGATTTCAGACTCTGAGGAGCATGCAATTGAGGACTCCTCAAGTGACGATACATCACATGGAAATGATAGTCTCGAAAGCGAATCTCAGAGTTCTGGTTTGACAGGGAATATGATTACTAGAAAGCGTGATGCTTCCGAATTTGTGTCAGGGTCCAGTGGTAGGAAGAAGAGTAAAAAGGTAGACCATTTGTCCTCATCCTTGATGCTACTCGCAGAAGCAATTTCTTTTAGGGCTGCAGCAAAGAAAGAGCTACAGGATGATAAAAAGTGTGCTAAGCAGAGTGCTCAAAAGGAAGCTGACACTTATTCAATTGCCTCATGCATGGACATTCTTAATAGCATCCCAGATGTTTCTATCAATGCCTATGTAGCCGCATGCAATCAGTTCCGAGATCCAGCATGGAGAAACATATTTGTTAAGATGCCAGTTTATAAGAGACTGCTGTGGCTGGAGTCGATGGTCCACCATTAGTAATGGTGGAGGACAATGTTATATTGGCACTCTGGAGTAGACTTGTGTTTTGGTTGCTTGTGGATCATTTAGGGTGACTACTGCTAAGTATGAAGCAGTGTTACCTTTTGTTGCAAGGACTTACCTTTTCTATATTCCTTAGTAATCTCAATTGTCATTTTGTTGTAAACTGTTCAATCTCGATTATCTGTGATCCTACTGTGCTAGTTTTGAAAAAGTGTTCCTTTTCATCCACCTGTTTGATATAGATGTATAAACATTTCATAACTGAATCTTTTGGGCTAGTAGTCAGATCAGGGTGCTCCCAGTTTGGTTGCTCAGAGATGTTTTCCTTCATTATTTCCTCACATCTTACTTTTTATCCTAACCGTCTTGCAAGTTACAATTTAATGCTCCATGCTCAGCCCTAGCCCCATCCCCATCCCCATCACGAGGGGCATAACAACACTAATTGGAGTGGATGAATGATAATTTATTGAGATATATTATTTTTTTTTTATCCATATTCATAATGTGGTTTAATTTACAAAAAAAAGTTATTCTTTTTCATATGAATTTTTATGGAATAAATATTTCTTAGTTTAGATACAAAATTGTCTTCCAATATAATTCTAATCGTGCTGATTCTATTTTTTTAAAATAATTATTTCTTATTATTTTTATGATAAGATGTTTTGTTTTGATTGAGATAGGGTGATGGGTTAACGAGGAGCAACAAGCTTGGGCAAGTTGAAAGCGTTTTAGCGTGATGTTGAGACCGGGATGAAGACGCATTGTGCTTAAAAGAAGAAAGTTAAAAGGCAGCCGAGACGACGCTCAAGTTGAAAAAAAAACAAAGAGTAAGAAAGCAAATGAGAAAGCTTCTTTGAATATACCCTTGCAGCAAGTCAGCAACTGATACCGTTACCTTATATAATCAAAGAGGAGGCTGAGGAGGAATCCAAGGTTTACTCCTTTGTAGCTATCGTTGTCGTCTCGTGATGACTATAATCGCTATACCATAATGGAGAGATAACTGTTATGTTGTAATTGTCTAATTCAATACTTATCATAACTACGTCGTAACTATGGTTCGATGTATACAGGTGCTTGGGTGCATCAACACTTGAGCTTCAACTCCTTAAGTCCTTAGTTTCTTGGGCAATTGGGATTTCTAGTTTGGGTTCCCGAATTCTCAAGTGCTCGGATGATAGGAAATTGAGGTTCGAGCTCTCGAATTCTCAAGTGTTCGAATGATTGAGAATTTAGTGTTTGCGCATTACCACTTAGCCACTCGAGCGCTCCACCACTCAGGGCCTCTAGCACTTCACTGGTCCTTGAATACTCCACCACTTAGGTCTCGTGCACTTGACTACTCGGTCACTCATGTGCTCATCTACTCAAGCACTTGACCTCTCGACCACTCAATAGCTTGGGCACTCGGCCCTTGGTCTCTCAAGCACTTGGTCACTTAGATTCGGTTACTCAGGTAAGCAACTCAGCAACTCATATGGCAAGCTTCGAGTGGGACCATATGAGTGCGTCCAACTAACATGGAATAGGTCGAATACTTATGGTACCATGAGCCCTCTTCTTAGACAAGTCGAGGAGTTGCAGCACACGAGACTTGATTAGGTCAGCAGAATGCTAAAGTGAGCTTGAATAGCTGAGTTGATAAGGGTGAAGAGTTAGAGAAGGTCTTTCCTTGATAGTAGAATCGAAAAGGAAAAGGGCTGAGCTAGGGCAGTGTTCGTGTGCAGATGCCAACCCATTTTAAGAAAGAGGAGGATGTTGCTAAGGCTACCCTATCCAACATAGGAGATTTCCTGGCGACTCTAAGTGGGACAGAGGAATTTTATGATGACTCACTCTACGAGGAACTTTAAAACAATTTTGTTTGTGACAAAGTAATTTTGAAGCCTCTCTATTTGAGACGATGTGAAAGGAAAAAACCCTGCACCGTATTCAAGGGCGTAGAGCTGTCAAGCGGGCTAATTCGTGGCGGGGCGGGCCAACTCATCGTAAATCCAACATTTAGCGGGTAGAAATAAGTCGGCCCGCCATTTCGGCGGATTGAAAAATTCCCAACCCAACCCAACCCAAGGCGGGTTGCGGGTTAGGCGGGCCGACCCACGGGCCATAATTTTACTATATATCAAAAAAATTTATTCTCATCAAATTTGAT
>JBAMHZ010010845.1:0-19452 GCA_037177395.1 Alpinia galanga
TAGGGCTGTTGCAGCTACATCTTGTCTATGATACATATGTTGTACCGAATGGATCAGGTTAGTATATACATTCTTTATATTTATTACCGGTTAGATGTTATTACCTGAGAGACTGTATGCCTTTGATTCCTTCCATCTTTTGTTGTATATTTTATTATGTGCATTTATCTATTTCTTTTACCCACTGAGTGTTGTACTCACCGCCCAGACCCTGGGGCGTTGTTTGTCTTCTCCCCAGATAACAGGTAGAAGATGTCTTGAAGCCGGAGGTCCTGCCAGCTGGTCCATCTCACATAGAGCCTGTGTGCTCCTCTTCGCTTCGCTCGTATTTTGGATTTTTCTTTGGAGATCGGTGGTATTAGTATTTGTTTTGTTATGATCGGAGTTGTATTCCGAGTTTTGTATATTTTGTATATTTGTTAGAAGTCCCTGCAGGGCATTAGGTTGTACTTGTTGTGTGGTTTGTATATAGGTTTAGCATATGTTTGGTTTTGTTGTGGCCGTGTGGGCCTTTATTTTATTATGGCCGTGTGGGCCTTTGTATGTATGTCAGAGATTGTCATGTTACTAGGGAGATATTGTCGAAATTTTTCGGTTCAGCGTTCTCTCGGGGCGTGACATTTTAATTATATTTATAAAAAAAATTATTAATTCTAGAATTAATAAAAATATTACAGCATCCTTAGTTATCTAGAAATCATTAATTTTTTGAACCAAAGAAGCTTATTAGCCTTGATTGAATAATCAAAATTATATAACCTTCGACCAAACGCTATTATCCATGATAATCTTCGATCAAATGCACTCTGATAACTTAAACATTTGTTCTATGACATTGCTCCCCAATAGCCAATGGTTCATTGCCTCTAGGGCGTCGTCAAGCTCAGTGGGGGCTTGTGAAATCGATGAGTTTCTCATAAAGTGTTGGCGCAAACTAAAATCCGCAACAAATTGTTCATTGCCGTTGCTCTGCACGCGTCAGTTTCGATACGACCTCAGAATCAGTTGGTGATGCTAATAAACAAGTGGCATACAAAAGCAGGCAAAGGATTCGATGAGACCTTAAACAAACACGATGCGACCTAAACAAGTGGTCATAGAAGCAGCATGTGAGGTCTCAACCAGTGCTGATGAGGCCGGCGCGGACTCAACAGCAAAAAGCCACCAGAACAGCAGCAAGAGCTAGTCCTACAATCGTTTAACGAGATATATTTTTAACTTTTCTGTAGCGAACTGAACACTTCGCATCGCTATCAGAGAAATGCCAAGGAGTAAAAATCCATCAGCACAATGCCGATAAACTTTTTACTCTGCAATGGCTAAACAAGTAGCAGTTCTAAGTAAATAACGAATTTACCATGAAACTTTTTGCTAAATCAAACTGGATAAGTTCATTATGCGATCCAAACTGTTCTTCCATTCACATAATAGCAAAACATTAAACGGTCCACAAAAAAAGAACGAGAAAAAAATTGCCTAAGTACAAAGTTAGTAAAAACACGACATGACGTTCCAAAAGAAAGCATGATATGCTAAGGCTGGTCCAGTTCCGTCCCCCATCCAAACAAGTAAAGCTCGATCCAGACTCCCCTACTCGTCATCCTCCTCTTCCTGAATCAAAACAAGAAAAATCGGAATTATTCACTGCGATTCAAATCGTCTTTTTTTAAAGAAATATAAGGAACCAGTTCAAAACATCACATACCTCTTCGCTTCCTTCGGCATCCTCCTCGTCGTCATGCACCTCAGACTTGGATTTATCGGACTCGTCTTCCTCAGCGGCAGCGCGACTTCCGCCCTGAACCTATTAGATTATTCCGTGAATCAGTCGATTGAATTTCAAATTTATACACAACCTCAATTGATACACATACTTGGTTCTTGTTGTACGTTGCTATTTTCTTAGTGTACTCCGTCTTCAATTTGGCTGCCTTGGCAACATAAGGAGCCTTATCCTGCCATACAAGCAAAATATTACATTTCGATTAATATAAATCAATGGCATATGGAATCAAACGAGGATTAAAAAAAGCTATCATGAATTGCTTACGTCTTCAGACATAGATTTCCACTTATCACCACCAGCTTTACCGACCTATTCACATCAAAATATTTTAATTCAATAACTTAGAAACACGCGCCATTAGAAATCACGCAAAACAAAAAAAGAGTAAAAAAAGAACAGAAAATAAAAACATGTTGAACTCTATCTGGCTTAAAAGAGGAATCATACCACGGCCACAGATTTGTTGTTAGGATGTTTTTCTTTATAAGTTTTTCTGAACTCTTCCCTGCCGATCCAAGTTTGGAACAATAAGGTGACAATATCAAATAAAATATGGATCCGAATAAAACAGGTAATCTCACATAAAGACGAAGAAGGCGCTAGGGGGCCGCTTAGGCTTGTTAGGATCCTTCTCGGCCTTGGTCTTCCTCGGTTTCTTACTCGTACGCTCCGATCCCTTCCTCACACCAAGCCTTCAGAAGTTTAAAAACAGAAACATCAGATCAACAAAACCTAGAAGATACAGGGTAGAGCATATCGCAAACCCTAAAATCCTAGGGCTGACTGATCGCCTAAACAGAGTAAATAAAATCGATTAGAGATGCGCACTTGCTGTCCGCCTTCTTCGGCGCATCAACCTTCGATTTCCCTCGTTTCATAGCGAGACCTAGCACAAAACCAGATCAGATGAACCAGGAAACCCTCAGGAACCGAAGACGAAGAAACAAATCAATCGGCGACGAGATGAGCAAGCCAGACTCACCTCGACAGAAGGATTCCGCAGATACAACCGACACGAGCCGCAGAGCGACAAGGCTATGCGATGGAGAAGAAGGGGAACGTAGGGGAGGAGGGTTAATAAAGGAAGTGCGACGGTGGAGCAGGTTGTGTTAAGACGGGAATCGCGATCGTATGGCTGAGGATGGTCGATGCGTGTTTTGGAGGGTGATATTTTGTTGTACACATCAGCGATCCGCGTGATCGCTGCCAATTGGCGGCTCGGATAGTTCCATATCGGAGATAGCCGTTGGAACGCGACGCGACGAGACGAATTCACTTCGGCGCCACGCGGTGGATCATTTTGAAAGGATATTTCCGACATCGTCAAAATTAAAAAAAAAATAAAATAACGAAAATAGGCCTCTGAATTACATTACTGAGATAATATGTTTGACTTCGGTGAAATCATCTAATTAAATTAACTAAAAAGTCAAAGACATCCTAACCGGCAGACCAAATTTGACCGAGGCGGATCATTTTTTTGTTTTTGTCAACGTCATCGGTCGTACCCACGTTGGTGCCTTCTTCGATTAATTAAGGCTCGATTAAACAAATAATTCTCTAAAAAAAATAAATAGCATAAAATTTCTCGCACTAGGATAAATACACGTCAAAATACAGTTGTCAAGATTCCTGTCTGAATGCCAGCGGTAGTCGCTCATACATCACAATCACACAATCAAAAACAAAAAAAACAAAAACAAAATATTAATCTTCTTCTCAATGATTAATATGTTTGCATAATTGTATCGATGATTACAACAAAATTAAATGAAAGAATGATCTATGATTTACCATTGGAAAAAAAGAAAAATAAATTCTAATTCTGCCACGGCATTCTGTATTCCCCGTCTAGACTTGTTGTTCCAAACCATTTCTGAGTTGTCTCTCGTAGTAAAGTATCGTTAACTTTGCAAAACATGCCGGTCCAACCGAGCGGCTCGATCGGCTCAAAGCCTAGACCGGGCACTCGGTCCTGTGAACCTAGACTAGTTGATTGCTTCCAGTCGATCACGTAAGTTGACACCCTCCTTCGAAACTTGATCTTAAACTCGTTCCAAGTTTGGTACTTGTAGTGGTTCACCTTTGCCTCCTCGAGTCTCTTAAATTTTGTCTTGAAATCATCTTTTAACATGAAGTGGTGGATTGAGTTCATCAGCGAGTTGTGAATAGCATCGAGTCGGGCTAGTGACTTGTGTCGTTGGTCTGCTCGACGACGACAGGTGTAGCCTTGGGTCACACCAGCTTCTGGGTGCCTTTGTTGACCTGATGGTCCAAACTCGAGACATCGAATGGAGACTTGGCCGATCTCGGGTTCAACCGTGAGGAGTGAACCTATCATGGACCGGTTGGGCGAGTTAAAGTCGGCCCAAACCGGGGAAAGGATGAATTCGTCCACGTCGACGAAGGCCATCCACTCGCACTCGTTGCGGTTCGACACTGCACAATGGGAGAACCCGGCCTCCTGGGTCTTGGGCCAGGGCCAGGACCGGACTATGACGTCATATCCATCGGAGACGAGCCGCTTCAGGACCGGGTTGAGCTCGTCCTCGCTTGCATTGTCGTAGAGGAAGAACCGCTCGACGCCGACGGCGGCGTGGTACGTCACCCACTCAGGCAGGAACTTGGCGGCGTTGAACACCATCGTGCAGGCGCAGACGCCCACGCGGCTGCGCGACGGCGGCCGGCCTCCGATAGACGGGCGCCGGTACTCCGCCACCGTGGCTATCGGCGCAGCCTCGAGCGCGACGGCTAGGGAGACGCGCATCGGTTCAGGTAGACGCACGGAAGGGTGGGGACAGCGGAAAACCTCTTGGGCAGATGACGTGGCGGGGCTCGCGGCGAGAGCGGGGCCTCCGGAAGCAGGGGAGAAGACGCACTTGATGTCGGCGGCGGGGCGGAAGGAGTGTTTACGGCGGTTGATTCCCTTTGCAAAGACGATGACCTCGTCCTCGGTGGAGAAGGATTCGTAGGCCACTGGCATCGACCACCGGATCATCTCCCGACGAGGGAAATTGAAGTTGTGGCCGGCAACGGCGGCGGCGGCGGCGGAGGAGGCCGAGGCGGCGATGAGGCGAGGGGCATAGAAGGGCCGGATACGGCGGAGTCGGTGAGGAAGGGAGCATCGGAAGGCGGCGGCGCTAGCCCGGCGAGCGGGGGAAGAGGCGCCGGTGTGGAAAAGACAGAAGAGGCTTCCATCGGCGGCGGACGGAGAGGAGCCAGGAGAAAGGACGAGGAGAACCTCCCAATCGGGGAGTAGGACGCTATCGAGAGGCTGCGGCGGGGGGCCAAGGAGCTCGGTGACGACGCGGGATGTGAGTGGGCGGCGGAGAGTCGTGGAGATGAGGGTGGCGGAGGGAAGGAAGTCATGGGATACGCGGAAGGAGAAGGAGGCGGCGAGGAAGATAAAGAAGAAGACGGCGATGGAGAGCGGCGACGTCGCCAGCCTCCGCCTCATGGTTCGATTTGGGAGAGCCGTCCAGGAGAAGGAAGTAGAACCAGCGGGGGGAGTGGGAGATGAGGGCGAGGAGAACCGAACAATTGTTTTTCTTCCCCAAGCGCCAACCAAGTGGGTCCCAAGTTATTTGATAACGAATCGGGAGAATGGACCGGTGAAGCAGACAAACGGTGCCAAAAATTAATTCTGCGAAATAAAATATCCGCATATTTAATTAAGTTGCTGGTGGGCATCACAACGGGTCCCACTTGAGTGCGCCTTGTGTGACTAGAGTAAGCAGTCAATTGGTGGGATAATGCTCTAGGCCTGGGCCATTGAAAAAGATAAGCAAGAAAAGCAACTCGAAATTGGCTTCTCATCTCATTTCTGTAGTAGCTCTGCTGATGATTTTGCCCTCCACAAATATTCACGATAAAATAAAAGGCATTAAAATTATCGCAGATTTTATTGTATGAAAACAAAAACAAAAACAAAAACAAAAAATCATACTTGAATTTGAAGTCTAAGATTAGATAAAGTAGGTAGCTCAAACTCATTAAAATTGACAATGGAACAATCATCCATTTCATAGTCTTGTAATAAAAGGCAACATGGCAAATACAGTGTAAATTAATGCCAAATTGGGAAGCTTATATTAATAAAACACTCACAACCACACTCAAGAAAGATATAGGCTTAATATTTGTCATCCTTGTTTGATAATTGAACCTCTTTGTTTGGTAGAATGGTAGTTGATATTATTTAATTTTTTTTAATAAAAAAAACAGTTAAACTTGGTTGTAATTTTGTTTGCATATTGACTACTACCATCAGGTTATGGAAATACATTCTCAAGTTGCAAATGGATAAACAAGAAGATCAAATTGTAAATTATTCGAGCTTGATAAAGCAACGCCGCCAAGGTGTTTGATGAAACTCCTCAACATATTCACTGCCCGCTCCTTGAGACGGATTTCCACACAGCCAAACGAGCATGCCGATGAGCTCACTGAGTAGGCCACAGAGATCAGACAGCGGCCACCCCTGCAATGGCCGTCGGGCCAAGAGATTGGTTCCAGTGGAGCACGGGTTTTCTCCTGGAGCATGTTACTGTTCATGCGTGCAGGTATAGTGTTAAGAAGGCTGTTTAGATTTTAAGTTAAAATAGCCATCTTTTTTATTTACAAGAAGGCCTTGTTCCTTAATTATTACAAATCAATTGATTTTGACTAATTTTATGGTCACTGCTACAGTTATTGCATCAAACTAAGTTAATTCCACGGTTTGATAGTTATCAGCATGTTCAACTTTAGTGATCCCCATGATTTTTCATGTCCTATGACTCCTATCAGTCATACCCCGGGAGATGAGGCTTGCAGTAAAACAGAGTGGTAAAGAAGAATACTTTCAGCAAAAAAAGACAAACTTTCCTGTGTAGTTCCGATTGGGGATTTAACACATTCTATGGCTTTGGCTGCCTCTGCAGTTTCTTGCCCGGTACTAACTTTAATATGATGGCATAAGAATCATCAGCCTTCAACTTGAAACTCTATTTACCTGTCACAAAACAACTTAGTACCTTACCTGGGCTAAACAACTTTCATCACCATATATAAGATTGATTTTTTATCACAACAAAAGAAATAATGGAACTGAACACGTAATTGGGAAAAAAAAAAAAGCATGAATAGGTAACTTCCATATATGCTTGAAAATTTATCTCCACCAGCACTGCAGGTAGACTTTAATCTTCTAAAGGTCACCAAGGGAAACTACTACTTGATGAATTTATGAAGGAACACAATCAAATATAGAACAATTGATGTTTAACTTTCATAAACACTTGAGCCTACATCGGAGATAATTTATGTGTTTGCTGCAAGCATTGAGTAGCAATTTTGAATGAGTACAAGCGCCAGGTCCCTGTCATTTTGCTTGATTTCAGTCTCACTTCTAGCTGTGTTGGAATCTCTGGTCTTTGGGATGATGAGTAGCAATTCATCTCGCTACTTGCTCATCTTCTCTAACTTGGCAATCAAACATTACAGAAGACCAAAGATGAATCTCACTAATCATCATCCCAAATAGAAAAAATGAAAAAACATTTGAAGAATGGTTTTGGACTGGGCTAGGCACCCACTTAGCTGTTTCGATAAAAAAAATTTCACTTGCTCGAATCAGATGAACTTTAATGAACTGTGTGAAGAGTGAGGTAAGCCATAATCATCAACAATCGTGAGATTTCCTAGAAGGCTGAAAATGGTTAGTGATAGTGAATGATTGTGAGACAGCATAACGTGAGACTTTCTTCTCTTCATTCAGTAGTAGACACATAGTCATACTCATACTCAATCTCATCTTCGAGTGACAAGGGGGAACCCGAACTATATGGTACCTAAAAAAAGGATGGCAAAACATGAAAATTATCACTGAATTTCTATGAGTAATAAATTATAAGCAGAGAATTATTGAATACTGGACAAGTGATTAAGGTTAAAGGAATCGCAGCATCCAACTTTTATCAATTTTTCATGGATAAACCAAACATCATGAAGAACCTATCAATGGGATCTGCAAGTATTTCAAAAATATATATATATATCATTCCAACAATTTGAGATGCTGAAGTGTGATGATTTGTGTTAATAGAAGCTAATCTTCAACATAGTTCCTAAAAAAAAAAATCTTAAGACTTTGCAAGGCTAAAAAGCTTGACTAAAAAAAAAATAATTACAAATCACATCACCTGTGATTGTCAACAAAAAACAGTTAAAGAAGAAAGCATTTATAATAAATAACACCGAAAGTATTGATTCTAATCAGCAGGGGAAATAAATATAATATCTCGAAGAACAAGAAAACACCAAACCAACTTTCCTAAAGAATAAAAAGAGCTAATGTACTACTTAGAGTGATTTACCACATGGGAATTTTATTTCACTTTAGTGTGGTGACAAAGTTGGCATAGCAGTATATAGTATGCAAACATTAACATTACCTTGGTATCAATTTTTTCATTCCTATCAATGATAGGCAAACGTAAGATACATAAAGAATATACTTCAGATGACGAGCTTCATGCTCACTGGTGGAAAAATCAGAAGTTTTCATTTTTTATGTATACCACATTACTTGTCAAGACCATGATGATAATGATGATGGTAGACATAGACAATAAATAATTGATGGAATTCATAGCATTGTGCACGCTGATGGGAAAATTCAGAATGTCTAGTTTCAGGTTCAGATCACTTTTTGACTGGTGTGTTGTTTGATTGTTTCAAAGATCCTAATACATAAAGACACACCAGTTGAACAGACCACTTAAATACCATGGTTTTAGGTGAAGGTGGCCAGTATCTGTAGTAGTTAGTCAAATGGGAAGTTTGGAAGAGAATGAATTAAAGATGCACAAAAAGATACGCAACAGGTAACACATTGATAGAGATGATAATGCAAATAGCACATGTAGGCCACAATTTACAAATAATTATATTTAATAAAAACCAGTCAACAATTTGCCTTCGTTCAAACAAGGTAGACAAATGGGAAATCGTATCAAGAGATTACAGAGTAGAATAGAATGAAAATAAATAAAACTAAGTTCATGCGTCAGATCCAACAAATGTTGTGATATAAAAAGGTTCTTATAATTGGAATACAAGATGGAGGTTACATTAGTTGGATATAATAATGGGGTGGCGAAATTAACTAGCTATGAGCACAGATCTACTCTATCTAGATTTAATTATCAGCATAGTATGTAATTTGTCATCTTATGAACTTCAAAACAAGCCCATAATGGGATCACTAATCCTTTTGATTAAAAAATTAATTCAAATAATATCAAAATGTAGTATCAATATCAGCTTCAAATGCATGCTTTTGTGTAAAGTTGAAAGCCACCATCACCTACCTTAAGCTTAGGAACTTCTTGATGTAGGAATCGCCATGGACCTGTTTTCCAATTTAATCTACAAGATGAAGAGCAGTGAGCTTCAGTTGGTTTTAGTGAACATATATATACATATTTTTCATATAACAAAAGTAATAACAATGTTAGTAAACCAGAATTGAATCAACTCATCTAATTGAGAATCATATCTGAATCAAGTTAAAATTTTGGGCAACACCAAACGGAAGTTAAAGAATAACATAATGGAGAATCATGCAAACTGATCCCACCGGAGTGGGACAAACTGGTTGACCTGAATTTTTTTTATTTTTGTCCTAGATATTATCAAATCTGGTTTAATAGATAAACCACTGAAGTGGTGCTCACTAGTCTGAGTTCAAAAAAATTGACAAAACCAAACAGAAAAATGCATGTAAATTTTGCACAAACATAAACTTTAACTAGTGTCCGCTAAGCACTAACTGTTACTGAAAATGACAACAGGGCTTTTGGGTAACCTCACCAAGAGAAGTTTAAAATGCCAAAATGTCCACTTTTAACTTCACCCTTAACCCTTGTTTGGTCAATGCAACAGAAACTGTAGGTTGATTTTTAAATCAAGAGCAAACCTATAGGAAAACTGGTGAATTGATCAAGAAACATTTGGATTTAGAAGTTTTTATGCATCCAATTTTGTTGTAGTGTCATGCAATTTAAATTAGGGGTTAAAGTGAGAGATTCTAGGAAACACCTAATAACCCAAAACTCCAAGGGGGTTCACATAATCGCAATGATAATTAAATGTTTAGTTATACAAAGCAAAGCGCTACAAAATACCCAAGATTCACACCAGTATTTCGCGAGTAATAACATTACATAGAAACTTGAGCTAGTCTACGATGGTAAATCTTAGTAGGCAGCGATGCTTAAGCTCCTCCCATTGCAAGCCAAGGAATAACTCATATGTTAGCCTAATCCAGCAAGCAGATTTGAAATTAAAATTATGACTATGCAGTAAGGAGTATGACAGCTAAATCCATATCAACTATTTTTTTTTTACCTCAAAAATCCTGCAACCATCCGCAAGCTCATGAAAAGGGTCAAGCCAGACCAAACACCTGAAAGTCCAAATATAGATGGGGCATAGAGGAGAAAAGCAGAAGACATGGCTCCAACTGTCATCTGCAATAAAACCAAAATTCTTAAGGATGATTTTTCTTAGTATTTTGCTGCCAACCACTCATAAATGCATCATACCATAGACCATGCTGAGTAGGCAAAGTCAGAAACACCATAATGTAGACCATCAAAGATAAATGCTAGAGCATTTATAGGTTGAGTGGCACCTACAAACTGAAATGAATCAAGAGTTATTTTCAAGGGTCAAACAGAAATATATGAATTTTCTGTCACAGTTCATACCAGCACACCGGTTTTAACAATCTGTAGAACTCCAGTATCCTTGGTGAACAATTCTGCAAGATTAGCAAATGATGCACCTAGGACTACAGCTAATGCTATGCCAATAAACAACCCTGCCTGGTTGAAAAATATAAGTAGAGAAGTTTATTTAAAGAAAATGCTGAGCAATCCAATATTCAAAGAGAAAGTGTGGTTAGTACCCTGTTCTAAAATCATGAATTCAGCTACTGAACAAGAAACGTAATAACTTGTATTGGATATCAAATCTAAAGAAGAGCCTGATGAGAAAAAGAAAGTAATTACCTTCAAGACGAAGTATGTGATTTGTTTCACTCTGTCATAGTCACATTTTGCATAAGAGCTAGCAATCAGTGCCTAAGAAATGAAGAAGAAAACCAAATAAAGTATTTGAGGGGGAAAACATAGGATATGTGCAGATACAACTCAAATAAATGTTAGCGAATCACAGACAGTTCACCTTCAAAATGACAAACACAGATAAATATGTTAATCTTCAATATATTCTACTATCAGTTTATCAGTTGGTGTTTGTGAAGCACATAAAATAAGGTTTGTGAACTTATAAATCCCATGTATTGAACACACTTCTCAGGCTACAGCATATCACCTCAAACAAATAAATATATAAATCTATACATACAAACAGCATGTATCTTTTTTCTGTTAGGGAGAGAAAAAGCAATATTGTTTGCAAGCTTTAAAATCCAATATGCAAGCCCCCAGGGCTAGCCCAGTATGCTTGTAATGGGCAGGGATCCCTGGAAGTTCACCGCCTTGAGCATTCTCTAGAACTCCTATCTTATGCTGGCCCACTAGGTTCATGATGTATTCCCTCCTCGATAGAGGCAATTGAGAGGGGTCGCTAATATGGCAGTTCCACATTTAAAAAAAAATCCAATATGCAATTAAAAATATCAAAACTTCACGGATGTGAAGAAAGCTAATCCTAAGGACACTTGAGGCAAAAAGCATAATATTGTAATATCTACGTAATAAAATTGAGAGTTGGAATCAAGGAGAAGATGATATTCATTTGACAACTCTACTGGTAGAATAAAGCTTAAAAATAGAAGTTTAATCCATCAGTTAAGAATAAATCAAGCTGAGATTAGATGAAACTTCTTGTTTTTTTTTTCAGCATTGTAGATCAAAGTTCTGTTTTATCAAGTTTAAGCTTACATTGTTCCCTGGGCTAGCCTACAGTTGTTATACAGTCATAAAATAGCAGATATGTATGTTGATGATACATCCCATTCAAGCATGTCTAATGTTGTGAATGTGCTCCAGTACTAGATAGAGTAACTACCAGTTAACAAGTCTCCTTTGTTTGGACTCACAGAATCTATCAAGTCGAAATATTAACCTATTAATACACATTATCCTGGATTTCCAGTAGCATGCTGATTATAGGTGTATACAAACACAGATATGGGCTCTTTCACAACAACCATAAAATAGCAGATATGTACGTTGATGATACATCCCATACAAGCATGTCTAATGTTGTGAAGGTGCTCCAGTACTAGATACAGTAACTACCAGTCAACAAGTCTCCTTCGTTTGGACTAAGAATCTATCAAAATATTGATCTATTAATACATATCCTGGATTTCCAGTAGCAGACTGATTATAGGTGTATACAAACACAGACAAGGGCTCTTTCAAGGATCTCACAACAACCATAACAGCATGAAATAAATCAGGAAATCAATAACAGTTACAATATGTGCCAAGTTCCAAGTCCCCAAATTCCAAGCCAATTTTCAAGCAATCAGATAACAGAGTTCCATAGCTTAATCTCATTTTATAAGTTTCATCTAGCCCATGTCTAGTAAATTACGAATTACGCTGATCTTTCATAGTTAAGGTATTTATTAATGTACTGCATCATTAGAAAAGGAGAAAAGATGCTAACAAGGCCCTAGTATTGGTCTTTCTGAACCTACAGTTTTTATTGAACTTCTGACTTAAACGTATAGCATTCTTATTCTTTTGCCATGTTTAATTTTTATTACTTCACTAGGCAGGTACAGACCTGCTGATCAGAACTCAAATGGTTTCCATTACTCATCCATTGAATATAAGCTTCAAGCAGCTGGACCATAAGTAATCAATGGACACACTCACCTTGGCCCTGGTTAGCACGTTGTGCCCTTCTTTAGCTATCAGTTTGCCAACATATAGGCAGTTGTCTGCTTTTGTTCATCAAAAAGTTCTGCAGTTATTTCTATTTCCATCTCAAAATAGTAATCAATCCATCTCCAAAGATGTTTCTTCCTTCCAATGCTTATATTTAGCTAATAATTTTCACCAAGTAATGAAATACTTAAATTGTCTTCCAAAATCCACCCAAGTAAAAAGTCATCATCTATTTTAAAATGATCAACTGGATTACAGAAAGTTGGCCCACCATGATATATAATAATCCATCTAACTATATATATAGTTGCATTCCTGGTCTAACTACCTTTTTATGGTTTTAGGTTAAATTACATTGTCATTGAATATGAAAAAGTAATAATGCAAAGATCAACTAACCCTATAGAATGACAGTCTGTATGTCGACAAATGGTCCAATCTGTTGTACTTTTTTCTTAGAGGAGGTGTCACCAAGAATTTGATGTATTAATGAGAATGTACATAACATATACATCATAGAGGTATAAATCAAGGTCTCAATCCCAACTGGAATGGTCTTGTTTCAGTGCTGATCTATATCCTGACAATATGAATTGACATGAATCATACTTGTCTAACTTTTCATTAGGTTTACATCAATGGTAATGTTACTGTACAAGAAGGGTGAATCATCAATGCACAACATTAGGGGCTGAACTCCTAGGTGCCAAATTGTAAATAATAAATAAATAACTTACTAGGATGCCAAATATGAATTACCTTTTCTACATCTGTGAACATAAATTTGAATATCAAGGTTCACCAGCAAGTAACAAGTTTTATATACAATTGGAAGTTGAAATAATCACAAAGCAGTTGAGTTTTCTGACAATGGATTCAACATTGTACCTGAGCTGAAAGAGCTAATGCATCCGAAAGTAAAGATACAGCCAACCATACTTGCAAACATATTTGATGAGCAGCCATAGCCAAAGGCCCTTGCCTAGCAGCCATTGATGTGCCAAGAGTCATTGTAATTAAGACTGAAAGAGTTCTTCCGAGCAGCAAACCACCTGAGTAGAATAATTTCAAACTGCAGTTTTATATGGTTCTGAAGACCCACAAAATGTATGCGAACATGTGTTCAACAAAGTATCAAAATTGAAATTACACAAATGTTTAACATTACCCCCAAAGTTGTCAACAAGAGACATTCACACAAATGCAATCACTAAAAAGAGGCAACTGACTGAACCAAAGGTTTTCAGCTACCCAAAGCAATCAAACAGTTGGAAGAAAGAAAAGAATTACCTTGCTTTATTTGTAAAGCCTCTTCCTATATATAGAAGAGGAAAGGTAGAGTATTAAAAAGATAACTTAGTATGGCAAACATAATAAGCTAGTTTAACATTCCCCTCTGGTTGAAGCATAAATATTGATCTATAAGCATTTTGTTATATAGAATAATAAAATCAGAAGCTCCCAAAGACAGTGAAAGTATAAGCAAGTTGTTCTTTAGATGAGCCAAGAGTCACACTCTTCTTTGTAAGAATTGCATCACAAATGAAGTATCAATACACCTATATATGATTCAAGCACTTGTGAAAATGAGATTAGTAGCAATGCAAATTATTACTTTATTATCACTGCATAACCATAGGTTTTGAAGATTTGATCAAGTACTAATCCCTCAAGATCATCACCACATCATCTCACATACAGAATGAGACAGCTTTATGCTCCACCTCAGCACTGAAACAAGCAAGATGTCTTTACTATGCCTAAGTGAGCAAGTTTCCACCAGAAATATTGGTATGTTGACCTGCAGTCATTAATCTATTGATTTTAATCTTTTTATACAATAGCCTTTCTTTCAAACTGCTTTCCACTGACTTCATTTAAAACTCTGCATGTACATGACTAACAACCCAAGTCCCCAACTGTAATTGACATGTTTGGTCTTGTAACCATAAGTTAAATAAGCTTTCCCACCAGCCATTGACATGGAGCAAGGCCCTCAAAATTTATATCACCCTCGGGAAATATCCACAATCTATAGTACCGCCCATTGATTGCATCTCAAATGTTTGGTTTTTTGTAAGATTCTAAAATTCGCTAAGCGCTAGTCAGGCACTAGACCAGCGCCTAGGCCGCCTAGGCAGGGACTCAGTGCCGCTAGACGGATTCCACAGAATTAACATAATAAATCATGTACCATAACTTCAACACAATAAATCAATAACATCAAATTTAAAATGCATTCAAAATTACACTACTAATAAAATATTACAAATTTACTCCACTTCTTATTTTTCATAATTTTCAACAACTTATTATTCATCGGACACAAACTCAATATCATCATTGTGGTCCTCATCTTCTTCTTCGGATGCAAAATCATCCTCATGGAATTCTCTTTCTCTAGAGCTTCTCTGGGGTTGTAGATTTTCATCTACTCCAGTTACTTTGGAGAAATTTATAATCAAATATAAAGGTAATCGGCTCGCTCCTGGCAAAGATGGCCAAAATAATATAATAATTACTCCATGTGAGAATGAGGATGGTTGTACATTGATTATTATTCATAATTTATTAATTTAAATAGGATTTAAAAAATATAATAAATTTTAATAATAATAAAATTATTATTCATAATATATAAATTAATAAAATAAAATTAAAATAATTTATAAAATATTCTTAAATTAATAAGATAATTTTATTAAATTTTAATTGATCTAATTATAGTTTAAACTATAATTCTATTAAATCATATAGTTTGATTATTAAATTGTATAGTTTAAACTATAGTTTGAAGAATTGGTTATTAAATAGTAACATTACAATTAATTTAATACAGGCAGCAACTAGAAGCGTCGCGCGCGAGCCCGCGGGGATGCCCCAACGATGCTCGCTTAACACGTGTGCCCGACGACCGTAGGGATGCCTCTGCGATGCCTCTACCCCACACGAGAAGTTGCTGCCATGAGGATTAAACAGAACTACAAAAGAGATCAATTAATACCTGTCGACTGCAGCGTTATTCAATTTTCTTGTGCGTTACACTGAGATTAGGTCACATTGGCAAATTAGAGCGCCGACTACAGTGCCTATCAACGCCTAGAGCTAACTAGCGGTGCATAAGACTGATTAGGACACTGATCCGCGTAAGATGGCTGACCAACACCTTTTCGGTGCGATCGGTCGACGACTAGCACCTAGGTGGCGCCTAGGCGGCCGCCTAGACCATATTTTAGAACAACTGATCATAAATAATTATAATCATTTATATGATATATATAAACTAAACATTTGATTATGATGATATGACATGTGATAATCAATCAAAACATGACATATATATAAAATCATAATTCATAAGTTATTAACAATACCTAAGACATAATTTTAATTGTTATTAATTATGATTATGTCAAATACCAAATTTGACACATTTGCATTTTAACCTCTTAAGTATGCCAAAATTCCAAATTATGGCACACCATTACTCTAGCATAAATTGTGCCAATTTTAATCATTTTTCATCATTCTCCAAATCTATTGGCACATCCTAAAATTCTTTTAGGATTGATTTCTAGACTTAATTTCAAGGTATCACATACCTTGAAAATGTTTCAAAGTGCCAACTCTACCCATGGTTGGATTAACTACCTATCCATTTAGGGTTAACACACCTCTAACCCATCTAGTGTGATGAAATCACACTCTTAGGAACCCAATACCTATTGGAGCTCCTTGGGTTAACTAGGTACTCACTAGGGATGACCTCCCTAAGCACCTTCTTAATGACCCTTCTAGGCTTGTTAGCCTTGGCCATTTGGTTCTTGTCTTGGTTAACTCTAGGGATGATCTCCCTTATGACCTTATTAGTGGCTTCCCTAGGTTTCTTTGAAACCTTGGCCACTAGACACATACTATGGTCAACTCTAGGGATTACTTCCCTTGTGACCTTGGTTTTCCTAGACCTATGATTAGTTCTATAGTCAAATGGAACATTATGGTAGGTTTGCTTAACCTCTTTAGACTTAGGTTGACTTATATGATCCTTGCCTACCAAAAGTTAGACTTGACTTCAAGATCCTAACCTTTGACTACTTGACACTTGACTTGAATTTGTCATTTTTGTAAAGGTATTTTCTAATTTTTCAAGTCTTGACCTCAAGACTTAGTTCTCTAGTTCTAATTTCTCAAATTTTTAATTTTTATTTTTCTTTTGGGAATTCCTATTTCTACGCATATGCCTAGATTTTTTAAAATTTTCTTTAATTGTGATATTTCTAGGGTTAACTACCCTAGCATGGTCGTTAGCCTTATAATTAATGTGTTTTGCTCCAAAACACACATGATGGTCTTTTGGATTATAATTCTTTGCACCTAAGCATACATAGCTATTTCTACCATTGTCCTTAGACCTAGTTTGCATGCTTTCATTGTAATTAACACTTAAGCAAAAATATTTATTCCTAGCATACTTTATATCATTTGAAAATAAGGGAGTTACCTTGTTAGAATATTACCTTGGAGTTTACTTTAGAAGCTTCCCCTACTTGTTTTGCTCTTCCCATGTCCTTCCTTCTAGGACATTGGCTTCAGTAATGCCCCCTTTATTTGCAAGCAAAGTACACAATGTGCTTTTTATCCTTGTGAGTTGGGGCACCAATGTCTTTGGCCTTCTCCTTTGAGGTCATTTGACTCTTCTTGACTTTCTTTGGATATTTACTCTTATAGTGCTCAAATTATCTATACTTAAAACACATGATATGAGATTTAAACTTAATTAATGTGCTTGAGTTACCTTCCTCATTGGCAGAGGATGAAGCTTGGGAAGGTTCTTTATCAATTCCAGAGGTAGAGTATCAAAGAAAGCCTTTCCTCCTCCTCCCCCTCAATCTTAGAGGTGGAAGCTTCCTCTAATTCTTCTATTTCTTCTTCTTTTTCTTGAGCCGCCTTCTCTTCTTGTGCCACAATTGGTTCTTCATAAAATTTAGCCAATTTTCTCCATAGCTCCTTGGCATCTTTGTATTCACCTATCTTACATAATAAATCATTAGGGATAACATTTAATAGAATTTTTGTTACCCTTTGATCCATGGTGAATTTTTCAATTTGCTCCTCGGTCCACTTTTTCTTCTTGAAGACCTTGCCCTCTCGATCCATTGGAGTTTCAAATCTGTCCATTATAATGAACCATTGCTCTATGTTCATCATAAGAAAGTTCTTTATCCTTTGGCTCCATAAGAAAAAGTTGTCTCGGTAGAACGATGGAGGTGTGTAGATGTCTTCACCAAGCTTAAAGATTAGCTCCATTTTTGCCGACGAATCTCTAGCTTGCTCTCTTGGACGGTCAGTCCTTGATATCACTTATAGTTAATCTTGAGAACGTCATCAATCTGATACCAATTGTTGAGGATCAGTTGATCGCTAGAGGGGGGTGAATAGTATTTTCCCCCTAAATTGGACGTTGTTCTACCAGTTCGATTGTGCTTGTTTACAAGATCATTAATACGCAATGGAAATATAATAGAAATATGATAAAGAAGACAACACATGCACAATATACAAGATATAACGTGGTTCAGAGCTCTAGCTCCTACTCCATGACGATTCGTAAAGTGAATCACTCCCACAGTAAAGCTTCACTAGCTTTACCTTCTTTTGGATCAAAACCAAGGTGGAGCAACCTTTATACAACAAGATACAAGCAACAAGAATGAATACAAAAGTATTATAAGTAAGAATGCAAGTAAAGAAAAACTTTACAAAGAGAATGCGATTGCTTGTAGCTTATGGTAGTTTGGATGACCTTGAGGTCTGGAATGCAGCAGCAATTCCCTTCTAAGTTCTCCAAGAACCAGTTACAATCAACCTCCTCTTTAGCTCCTTAAATAAGCTTAACCTAGGATTATTTCCACCTACCAGTTGACTGGTTTTACCTCCCAGTTGACTGACGTCATATCCATTGAGAGACAACGATTCTCTAATGACTTTATCTACATAGGATAAGTGAGGCCAATTGACTATTGTTCATCACCAGTTGACTACCATACATCCCAGTCGACTTCCCAGTCGACTAACTGAGCTTTTTGTACTCTGGCCAAACTTGAGCGACTAGCCTATACATCAGTTGATTGCCCTTTACTAGTCAACTAGCTTCTAAGCTAGTCGACTGCTCGAGCACAAACTTGAGTTGACTCGTGCTGAACTTTCTGAGTGTCAAACACCCAAGACCAGTCGACTGATGTGCATCGCTAGTTGACCGGTAAACCTCAAATCTAAGGCTTACACTCCAAGTGTGATCCCTTTACATTTGTGACACTCCTAAGCTTAGACCTTAGTCTTTTAGTCACTTCCCTCTGACTCACACCTCAGCGATACCCCAAGCCCATGTTTATCATCCTTTGCGTTAGCCTTCTAATGCTTCCATCAACCTAGTCATGCTATCGGGTGTCCACCGCCAAGACTATGTTGGTGCAATCGGCCCCGGTCACGATTGACCATACTCGAGTTAACCTCGAGTTGACTTTTGATGTTTGACAACATGTTTGATTTATTATGTTGACAATATGGTTTGACCTATGTGCCATGGAGAAAGTCCAAGTTAGACTTGGCAATGGAGAAAGTCCAACTTGTTGTTGGCAAATGGACAAGTCCAAGTATGGATGCTTGGCATGGAAAGTCCAACATGGTGTTGGCAAGGAAAGTCCAAACATGGAGGTTTGGCATGGGAAGTCCTGGATGAGTGAAGTCTAGGCA
>JBAMHZ010011158.1:260-19443 GCA_037177395.1 Alpinia galanga
TCCTTCTATTACCATGTGTGAAATTATGCTCTGACATATTAATTTCAGAATTTAAATAAAAATTATTAATTTTTAAAATTTACACATCTTCAAATTATTTGATGGCATTTAAAATTTAATAATCAATTATTATTTTTTTAAACAGTTGACTAAATTACAAATTGAGTATAATAAATTTAATTATTACCTAACAAGACTGTTTATAAAATAAAGGGTGAGAAATGTCATCTCCAAAAATTGAATGAATGCTCCTGAATAAATTATGTAGAATAATATTTGTAAATAAAGGATATAATTTAAAAAAATGATTATACATTTTAATAACACGTTTTGATTATTACTAAAATTTAACTACGTATTTTGGTTCTTAATTTACTGTTTAAATTCCAAGCTTCAAAATTCAAAGGGGGTTTAAGGTTTTTCCACTGTAGATTGGGAGAACTTTTAAGGTAAAATAATATTATAAGAAGCCCACCAAAAATGAATTAAATTAAGAAACGCCCCCTAATAATTTTACCAAATAATAATGTCTTCTTAATTACTTCTCTTGCCATATAATATTTTTTTTCCATGCTTTATTATTATTTATTTATTAAATGGTAACAATTGACTACAATACATTATAATAGCTATAGAGGGTCGCTAATATGACGATTTCATATTTTTTTTTATAGTTATACCTACTATAAATTATTGCAGTTACAAAAATATCTCCTACAAATTTAATAATTATGATTATATTTATATTTTTTAGAATAAAAATAAAAACACTCCTTATGAAACATCTTCTTAACAGTAATAAAATAAAAGACACCTTTTTAATTTTTGTCAATATTTTTTTACGACAATTCTTAGGTTGGAAAGTTGAGCGAGACATCAATCTGTTTTTAAAACTTATTATTATTATTATTATTATTTTAGAATATGTATGTTGATTATTTTATATTATAATATTAGATACGATAAAAAATTGATTAAAATATAAATAGATGGCATTTAACTGTTATTTTGATATTTCTTCACAATATTTATATATTTTAAAATCATATTTTAAAAGGAAATTTTAATTAAAAATAAAACATAAATGAAGGAGAAATAAAATATACTATTTTGTTATTTTAATTGCTTACATATATATTTAAATTGTGAAAGTAGATTGAATAATAATTTAGGAAGTATATCTTAAATATAACATATATGATATTAAATATTATAATTTAATAATATTAACTAAGGATATTTACTAATGAAAATGAAAGTAAATTGTGTAATATTTTAGTAATTTAATTTAATTCATCTAAAAAAAATATTGAAACCGACAAGTAATAAATTTTGTGACACGCTTATTAACATCTATTAATTAATTAATAATCCATAATTAATCAGTGATTCAAAGCGTAATATTGTTAGATATATGAAATATTCATGATTATTACTTGCTCAAATTTGTATTATCGTACCAAATTAAGATCATGTAAATTAATCGTGGGACGCGGAAAAAAAATATTAATTAGCATGCAAAATAATTAATTCAATGCATATTTTAAATTAGAAATAATAATTATATCGAGAAAGTGAATTGACCAGATGCCAAAAAATTGGAATTAAACGTGGAAATTGATGTGGAAAATTAAAATTTTAAAATATATCGCCATCTTTGATTTGTTCCACTGTCTAAGTTTCTTAATTAAGCTCCCAATTAATATTTTCACGTAGAGAATTCTAAATCATACATGTCATAAACCACGTCATTAATTGATAAATTTTCCACCATTTCTTTTCTGAAAAATAGCTCAAGTAAGACTAATTCTAATTAATATCGCCATTAGATTAAATTAAAAAAATTAATTTAATTGAAAACAAAAAAGAAAGGAATTTTTTTTACTTCCTCAAGTTTAGCAGAATTTTGACTTTAGCTTTCCTAGTTTGAAAATATCAATATACACCTGGAACTCGCAAATTCGAAGGAAAATCTCAAGTTTATCAAAATTTCATTTACCTCCCTAAATTTTATACTTGGTCGAATTTTTTTTAAATTGGCCTTTCAAATTAGAATATTTTGTATCATAAATTATCATCTCATAAAATTTTCCCCTAATAAATTTTATCAACAATAATGAGGTATTCAAAATAACTTTTAGTATTTTTTTGACCAAACAAAATCAATTTGATGTCCAAATGAAAAAAAAAAAATCTACTCTTTAGTTTATAATTTTTTTGTTTCCCAATCCTATGATTTCCACAAATTTCGGTGGGCAGAGTGAAGTTGTTTGCGTACCTTAGGGGCTAAAATGCAACATTTGATAAATTAGCCCTTGTCGGGGAAAGCGCCCGCGTGCTGTGATTACTTCAAATTTTGCCGGGCAAAGTGGAAAATGTAAAAGTCAATGGGCCACGAACAAAATCCCACAGATTTCTCCTAATAACGCAGTTTCCACTAATCCTTTAATTAATGTTTTTGTTAATCCTGGAAATTAATCTTAATGCCCTCGATTTTTAGTAATAAAACCTCTCTCCAAATCCGCGATTAAGGCACGCCATTGATTGCGTTAACAAAACGGGCGCGGTGGACTTCGTCGTCTTAAGCCTTGCGCTGCCCTCGCTACGACCACCCGCGCCCATCTCCACAACGACAGCTGATTCTTCTTTCCTTTGGCGCACCATTGATCTTCTTCTTCTTCTTCTTCTCCTCCTCCTCCTCCTCCTCCTCCACCTCCATCTCCACCTGTATTTCATTCGCTGCTGGCGACCTCGAACGGCGACGAGAACAGGACGTTACGGATTGCAGAGCGCCCTGCTGTTGAGGTTTCCCGTCCGTCCATGGCCATCGAAGCGCACCACCCCTCAAATCTCCTCTTCGCCAACTGGTAATCCTTCGATCTTTTTAATGGCGGATTGTTAAAGTTTTGATTTTTTTGGCTGATACTTCGGTCGTCTGTTTCGCGTGCGCAGCGGCGATGAGACGACGGGTGCTCCCCATTTCTTCCAGCCGCCGTCGACCGCTATCTTCCAGGAAGAAGGTAGATTGCTTTTTGATTGTGAATTCTTGTCATTTGTGGAGAAAGATTAGATTTTGATGTGTGTGAATTGGTGCAGTAGGGAATTTAAATTCGAGGAAGCGAGCAAGAGAGGAGGCGATTCTGAATCCAATGGTGACAGGAGCAGTTCAGGCGGCGAACGCCAATGCCAGTGACTTATTGTTTTTCCAATCCGATAGCAACCTGTCGCCGATGCTCGATGGCATCGATTGGCTACAAGCGAAATCCGCTAGTCCGTTAACCGCCACTGGCCTTCAACTCGGCTTTGGGGCTCAACAGCAGCCGTTTCAAGCACCAAACTCTGCTCCTGCCGGGGCCGGGGTTTCGGAAGAACTCGTTTTTTATTTGCAGCAGTTCCAGAAGGTAATTGACGGACATGTCCGCGAGCAGGGAGAAATTCTACGGCGATCCATTGCCGGAAGGTGGCAGTCGCATTCTCGGGCTTTGATCCGAGCCGCTGTCTCAGCGGCGCGCAGGAGATTGATGGCGAAGGAAGCGGAGAGGCAGCTGGCAGTGCGGAAGGTCGTCGAGCTCGAGCAGAGGATAATTCAATTGCAAAAGGAAATTCTATCCTGGCGTACTAAGTCCTTGGCCGCCCAATCAGAGGTTTCCTCCCTCCAGTTTCAGCTTCAGCAGGCGGCGGAGATTGCTGCCGTCGCCCGAGAGAGACAAGGAGAAAGTTGTGACCCAGCCCTCGCCGATGACGCCGCATCGGCCGCATGCGTCGACCTAGCCTCACCGCCGTCGGCATCCTTCGGTTCCTGCCGCGCATGCTGCAACAAGGAGGCGACCGCCACCTCAGTGGTACTCCCATGTCGCCACCTCTGCCTTTGTGCCGACTGCTCCGCCTCCGACTCCGCCATCTTCTGCCCCGTCTGCGGTCTTCCCGGCACCGGAATTTTACCCGTCATCTTCACCTAAAAGCTGATACTCTCGGCCGTAAAAAAAATCGCAGAAACCGAAGAAAATAAAATAAAATTGTATTTCAGTATGAACTAAAATTTATTTATTTTTGTTTATTTTGTAATTTCCTGTATTAAAATTTATTTATTTTTGTCAAGGAATCAGCGTAGCGTAACACCGACACGCAGCGACCTGACTCATCCGTTCCGTTCACACAGTTGTTATCGTCTCGTAGTGCGTTTCGCCACGTCAAGCGTCGGGAAACGGTTGGTGCGGTTAAGTGACCACGCACCGCCTCACGTAATCAATCGCCAACGCACGACTTGTCCGCTAATGGCGTGGTGGCCAATTCGTACGGACTCGGCTCCCGTGAACGTGAAGTAAATAAATTTAATTTAGGAAACAAAAATAATTGTGGAAATTTTTAATGATTAAAAAAAAAAGAAGACCAAACTTATTTTCATACCCAAATAACAAAACAAAATACATTTGCTATATAACAACAATATATTTAAAAAAAAAAAACGATTTTTCTATTACTTCGTTCGAGTCTCCTTCGAGTCATTCTCTCTTTTTGATTGCATCTGTGTGACTCCTTTTAAGCACTCTACGACTTCACTCATGGTGGGACGTTCTTTAGGGTTCTTGACGAGGCATTTATTGGCTAGCTTAGCTATCTCTCGTGCGGCATTCGGAGGAAAATCTCCTCTTAGTTTAGGGTCGATGATCATACTAAACTTCTTGCTTTCCACCGGGAACTGCTTCACCCAGTCCAAGAGCTTTTGCTCGTTCACCGGACGATTCCGCTCCAACGATCTCCTGCCGGCGAGGATTTCGTAGAGCACCACTCCGAAGCTCCAAACATCGCTCTTGATCGTCAGGTGACCCGTCTCTATGTAGTCCGGTGCTGCGTATCCATATGTTCCTACCACCTGTGTAAACATAATATTCAATTTTACATTATAATCAATTTGCGACGACAAAGTATGCCATTGTCTGTCATCTTAGTACTCGAAAAATTTACAGAAAAATTTAGAGAGTTAAGAAACACACCGCAGTAGTTACATGGGTGTGACCTGCCGCTGGACCCTCTCTGGCCAAACCAAAGTCAGATAACTTGGGCTTGAACTCTCGATCGAGCAACACGTTGGAAGCTTTGAAATCGCGATATATGACCTAGCAAACCACACAGAGTTGAACAACCAGTGTTCGATTCGTCAAAAACTGATAAGAAAGGACAAACCTGAACTTCTCCGTGATGCAGATATGCCAAACCTTCGGCCACACCCAAAGCGATCTGCAACCTCAAGCTCCATGGAAGGGGAGGATAAGCTTTGCTGAACAAATGGTCTTCTAAGCTCTTGTTGGGTACGAACTCATACACCAACAACCTCTCGATATCCTTCTCGCTGTCTTTGGCACAAAATCCTAACAATTTCACGAGATTTGGATGCTCGAACACAGCGAGAAATTGCACTTCTGCTAACCATTGCTTGTGTCCCTGAGCGATCGAGAAGAGATTATTAATGCACAAGATTATTAATGCTTAGAATTTACTCGAGAATTAGATTGCTAAAAGATTCACGTAGTTTACCTGCAAGCCCTTCTGGTTGAGCTTTTTGATGGCGACAGGGATCCGGGGGCCTTTCCCGTCCGGCGGGCGGAGGAAGGCCTTGTAGACGCTGCCGAATCCGCCCTCGCCGATCTTGTTCATCCTGCTGAAGTCGTTGGTGGCGTTCCGGAGCTCGTCGAACTCGAAAGCCCGCAGCCTGTGAGCCCGCTCCTCGTACAGGTCAGGGATGCTCCTCTGCGACGCCGTCGATGACACCGCGGAGTGCTGCTTGCCGCGCCCGCTGATGGCGCTGCTGCTACTGCTGCTCGTGCCGGTCGTGGCACTTCCGGAGGACCCTGACGGCGGCACCACGCCGCCTCCAACGGACCTCCTCCTTCTGAAGAAGCTAAAGCACGCCATGGAAGCAACAATTCAACAACTCGCCTAGAGAAATCGCTGACGGAAGAAATAAATAAGACGAGCAGAAAGAGTGGAGACGCGTCGTGTGGAAAGGGATGGAAGAGGAGAAGGAAAAAGGAGGAAATCAGAGGAAGAAGCAGACAGAGAAGATGATCAAAGAAGAGTTTTGACTTCTGTTTCTTCACTTCTTTCAAGTTTGCCGTGAATCTATATGGTAGTTTCCTCCTCTTCTTCTTGTTATCCTCTATTTCAACTCAACAAAGTTTGAATTGGATTCTTCTTCTTCTTCTTTCTTCTTCTTCTTCTTCTCTATTTGTCCTCTACAAAAGTAGGAGTTTTTTTTGTCTATCAAATGTGAAATAATAAGTGGAATTAGTCTTCGCTCAGTCATGGTTTCGGATTGATCTTTCGACTACCGCCTTGACTTTCCTCTGTTTTCTAATCCTTTTCATCAATTGTTTCCTGCTCGAGGAAGAAAAGTAAGAGAAAACTTTTGGGGAGAAATTTCATTTTGGTCCTCGTAATTTAGCTTTGTTTTAAAATTGTTAAAATACACCTTACTTTGCTATTTTACTAATGGCATTGGTATCGGGTCATTTTTGGCTTTCACTTACTACTGAAAGCTTAAAAGTTAAGAGATACTTTTAAATTCTTTTATAATCATTGCTCTTATTTGTATGTATTTTTATTATTGCCACTGCATTTATATTTCTGATTCTTTTAAATAAACATGAGAACTTTTTATAATCTAACATTTGCTTTATCCTTCCAATTGTAAGAGAATAAAATCTTAAATTTTTTAGGTTATAGGATGTTCACTCCCTTAGCTGTGCCTTTCGATCCATATATCTTTATCTTAAAGGTTCATGTGTTTATAAGTTAAACATATTTTAGCCAACATGTTAATTACATAGTATTTGGATCATTGTTGATCAATGATGAGGGAGCTCATGCCACTGTTGACAAACAAAGAGTGTTCTCATGAGCACTTAGAAGGGACTTGCCCCACTTTGCCTTCTCACTACTAATTTCTCCTCTTCTTCTTTCTTCTCCTCTATTAATATAGTAGGTCAACATTACTGACTTGAGCCAATTATACCGTGTAAGCACAAGTCAGCATTGATATGGAACAATCTCTGATCAATGACCAAAATCATTTTCAAAATTTGTTATTTTAAGCCTCTCTTATTGAAGAATAACAATGGTCCACCAATTGAAAAAAGCATTGATCTTAAATAAATAGTGCTTATGACAATTATGTAGTTTCATTAGGGCTTCTCACAGATTGTTCCAGAAAATAAGGTGCAGCCTTCCATTTCCTTCACTCAAAGTTGAAAGCTTAAGTAAGAGACAAAACGCTAGATTAACTGGATTTTTGTGAGAAATTATTACATAGGAATAAAGGAAAAACACTTCACCAAGGTTTGATACAGTACAATGGGCTTTCAATTAGGAAAACATGAAAACTGTTGGAAGGCTCTTGTTTCGGTAATGAGTCCCAATTAGGTTCCCATTAGAAACTGAACAAGAGACTAGAGTTAAAAAAGACCTTCACACGTAATCTTCTACCAATAAAATTAGTGCTAGATCTTCAGTTAGGACATACTGTTTGATTTGAATTTAAACTATAGGATCGTCTACTTTATTATGAGGGAAATAATTACTTACTATACCCCAATCAACACCCACAATATCTTACCAAGAGAGATATTAGAGACTTTTCCTCATTAGAAGATCATTCAACCATGGAGCATTATGTATGAAATTCTAGATTCATTTTTCCAAACAATTCAATGACAATATATACAGTAGTACCTACCTGCTTTTCCCTTCTGTTTCCCCCTTTTTTCTATCTATAGGAGTTTGAATAGTAATTGGGAACCTAATAATTTCTTTCATTCATGAATATTTGCCGTAGTTTGACACTGGCTGACAACCTAACGCAACTCTCCTCTTTTATCCGGGCTTGGGACCAGCCATGATAGGTCATCATGGGCGGAGTTAACCTAATAATTTCTATTGAGAATATTTTCTTTGGCCCGACTTTAATGACCTAAGATGAACAACAATGAAACATTTTCCAATCTACTAAGGTGTTTTGTGGAATGCTGGCCTTATGGGGCATGAGGAATTTCTGTTTAGTTGTTTTGATACTTGGTTGCAATTGAGTTTTGTCAAATTCTAGTATTATTCCTTTTTGTAAATTATATGGATTAGATGATTTACTTGATTATTGAGAAGATTCAAATGACAACTTAATGGATCCTTGTGAAACGAAGGATTATTTGTTTTCCATACCAGGCATAAAGCTAAATAGAGATCTCTAGGTGCCAAGTGCAATATTCATTTGTATGGGACAGTAGAGATTCAACCTTAGCTGTGCGTTAATTGCTATTGAACTTTTCTTGACTGTAATTAAGTGGTTCTTTTGAGGATAATTCAAGCACATTGGAACCCAACTTTATGATGAGTTGAATGCTTAGGTGGACTGCATACTGAACCTAAATTGTTTGGGAGGCATGGTTACATGATTACATATTCATCTTGTTGGATGTAAGTTTTTTCATCTAATGAAAACTAAGACATGTATTTTTATGGGATTATATGACAACAAAGTGATTTAGGTAAAGTTTTAATGTCCTTGTTGAGTATTGGTCTTCTCTTTCTAAAACTACTTATTCCACTGGGGCTTTGCTGAGGGCTTCAGTGTTTTTTGTTTTTCATTATTAATGTCAGTATATTAATGTTAAGAACAGATTCCTCTAAGCTAAAATTTATATTGATGTTAAATTTGCAGCTTGATTATGAGAAAGATCAATCTTGGAATAAGATTGTGAGATCAAACTTAGCTGATTGGAATAATAATATTAACACCATTATCCAATGGTCTCCGTATTCAAGTGAAGAAGATCTTCTGGAGCAGGTAATATGTATTCAAAGTGCCTTGACATATTTACCTGGAAGCCATTTTTTTTTAGAAAAAAAAATTGACACTTGAGATTCTTGCCACTTGCCCGTGGCAAATTAAATATCTTCATTGAAAAGTTTATTTGTTAGGATTTCTATTGTATCTGGCTTGGAATCTTCTCTTTTGCATTAATCTTCAAGCTTTGTTATTTTTCTCTAACCTTCTTTTATGATATGTCAGTCTTTTTGTCATGCCCAAGTGGGTTTTTGCAACCATTGGTATGGCTAGAAGATCATGATGACCATGTGACATTCACTTTGACATTTGCTACGTTGGAAACAACCATACAACTATAGTGTACATCACAAGGAATGTTTTAATTTAGCAACCATATTCATTAAATTGAACCATAAAGAATTTGCTAAGTAAAAACTCAAACTACATGGAAATAGTGACTATCAAGTTCTTACACTATCAAAAGGTAGATAAATTGAAACACGGGCATTAAAATAGATATATAGCTTGAGGAAATAAGATCACACAAAGTCTACTCAATCCTAGGAAAAAATCAAGTCAATTCACTGCATATCTAAACATCCTTTTTTTGTGGCTTTGAAGTGGTAAGAAAAGGAGAATAAACAAGGAAATTAAGTAGTGCTAGCAATACGAGCAAAATTAATGAAGTAAGATTTAACAACAAAATAATAAACTAGATACATGCACTAAGATTTAACAACAAAATACATGCACTGCAATTCACATCTTAAATAAGTAAATTTTAATTTATTATTCTATTAGATAAGCAAGATACATGCACCTAGAGGTCACGGGTTCAAATCCTGGAAACAGCCTTTTGCAAAAAAAAAAACAAGGTAAGGCTGTGTACAATGGATCCTTCCCCAGGACCCCGCATGACAGGAGCTTCGTGCACCGGGCTACCCTTTATTCAATTAGATGCTATAGCTACAATCAGATGAGCTCAATTGGATCTAATCATGGGTGTTTCCCCTTGCACTTTCCATCGTGCAATATACAGTGATAGAGAGTGACACATGGAATCTTATTCTACATTATGTTATACATCAAAACAATTGATCTATGCTACATTACTATATACAAAAGCTGCATGGAATGTCATTAGCACATAAGAGTGTCATGTAAAGTAAGTAAATAACATATTCTTTTAACGCAAATAATCTGCATGTCTAATAGCTAATATAATGTATGAACAAAGGAAACCCTACAAAGTCCAACACAACAACATGAGCAAGCCATGCTAAACAGTCAACTAGGTTAGTCGTTTTTCCATAAAAATGGTACGCTGAGCAAATAATCTGCATGTCTAAGAACTAATATTTCAGTTATGCCATTTTTTTTTTGTTTTTGCTACTTTTTATTTGTATTTTTTTATTTGTCTTCTTTATTTGAGATTTTCTCTTTCTTTGAACTATTTTTTTTTAATCTTTGTTATGTTTCTCAGGATGCTACCTTTATAATTCCAGGACCTTTTTGCACTGTCCCTTTTTTATAATCATCTCTCTCTGTTTTTGTTTAAAAATTATTGTAAACTACAAACAGGTGTTATAAATTGAGCTCACATAGACCTCTTCCTATGGCAGTCTCCCTGGTCTGGTGCTTGCATTTTCTGGGAAGCCAGTTGTTGCTATGCCAACTTTTCAAAAGATGGAACCCCTAGTGTACTTTAAGAATTGAACACCTATAGGCCTTTGTTTTGCATGTCTGTCTTTGTTTGCTTAACTCTCAAGCTGATCCCATTTACCAACTTGTGCCTGCCTTGTTTGGAAACAAGGTTGAAATAGTTTATATTGGCAATCATAGAGCATTATTTGAGCATGATAAGATGGTTCTGTAATTGAAGCCTTACTTGGAAACTCTATTTTAGGAGTTGCCAGTGGATGCTTCAATATAAGAGTATTGTTAGTGGATTGCTTCAAGTGAGATGGGCATGGAAGTGGTTTTGTAGAATGCTGCTATTTGTAGGCATGCCGGAAGAATTGGAAATCATGGTAGCCATTGTGGTGACAAGAGAGCCATTTGCTTGCAGTCAAAGTGACTAAAGGGTGTGTGGAGGAGTTCAGTGTGGTCAAGTTCTTATGTTCACAGCTCAATGAAGCAAAACCCAAGGAGGCAGGCATTGACATTGAGTGAGGAGATGATATTTCTCACTTAATGGTGGCCAAGACCCACAAAATGCTGAAATCTCATCCTGGAGGCCGATAACATTGAGAGGGCTATGATGTGAATTTGGTTTAGCAGAGACAAGAATTTGTAGAAGAAATTTTCAGTTTTGGGAGAGTTACTATGTACATTTGCTTTATGGATATTCTGACGTAAGATTTTAAGTGAAATTGTCTCGTCCTCTTCAACATGGGATATATTGCAAACAAAAGATTAAGACTGGTTTACTGCAAAAGAAGATACTGTCGTGCATTGTCTTGTGGGCTAAGAGAAAAAGAGGGGTCTAGGTGAGGGGAGATGACACTGCTATATCAAATCTGAGCCTTCCCTATACAGATTGAATATTGAAATACTGAAATGGTAGGAGATTCTCTAGTGAAAATTTGAGGATAAAATTATCGGACTGATACAAGAATAGCTTTACCATATGTTTTATAAATATGATCTGACATACAACCCAATGATAATAACTAATATGTGGCTGAACCTATTTACTCTAATGCCTAATTTAACTGATAAATCTGACAAAGAAAAAACAATTGGCTGGAAAAAAATAAAGGTGAAAAGAATTTATTAACAAATAACACTTTTGTTTTAAATTTCACAATAATGGAAATAAAAAAAAGCAGCCCGGTGCACGAAGCTCCGCCATGCGGGGTGTTGAAGAAGAGTCTATTGTATGCAGCCTTATCATGCTTTACAAGAGATTATTTTTGGAATTTAAATTTGTGATCTCTAAGTCACAATACAGTAATTTTACCATTGTATCAATGCTCCCCTTCATAATAATGGAAATCAATCAAAACAAAATGGAGACCACATCCCAAGCAATGTTGTCATTTTCCCAAATGCTGAAGAAGATTTTGGTTGACATTGCGAACTGCAAGAGACTTATTACGATTGCGGAGTGTGGTACTAGTTTGTTTGCATGTTCCACTTTGAATTTTGGGATGAACTCTTTTGTTTCTGAAAGTGCTTACTAGGGTTTTGTGCATTGTCCATTTCTGCTGGATACTTGTGTTACATTGAGATTCCCATGTAATAAAATTGACTCTTGTGCAACTAGCAAGGTAGATCTTCACCTCATGTTCTCTTTAAAATGGTAGGTGATAGTTGAGCTGAATTGAATATCACCCTTTCTATCATTTCCGTGTAATTAGCATAACTCATCCTATATAGATATAAGGATCCCTCTGAGTGGTTGATGACTTGCCAAAGAAAAGAAGGAAAAAGAATTATACTGAACACAGAAGCACCCAAATGCCATGTCAAGTTAAGATTTTGTTTGACTGATTCACTATTTGTCTACCTAGCACCTCATCAGTGGTTAGTGTCAACTATCAATGTGGGTTATGTAGCTTCTAATGCCAGAACAAATCTGATGTGCTATTCCTTTTATTGACCTTTTCTATAAATATCAAAATGAGACATCATCAAGAAATATCAAATTACTCATTCTGATGTAGTGCTGTCGTTTAAACAACTAAGTGGTACAATTTGTTATACTAGTTAACTTTTTTGATAATTTGATTGTACCTTGGAACTTTTAAAATAATTATATTAATCATGGATGTGTTATATTTGTGGAAGGTTCTACTTGAAAAGATTGGATATGCTCACTTCAACTTTTAATGGTGCAGTTCAGTTACATAAAAGATCAAGGAAGTCGAATTGTTATATACAATCTGTGGGAGGACGACCAAGGGGAGTTGGAGCTTGATTTTGATGCAGACAGACATGTCCGTTTCGTTAATTATTACTATTATGTTAATTCTCTCTTGATATCATATTAGATAGGAAAGTTAGTGTTGATATTTTTTCTCTTCAAATTTGGATATCTCAGCAAGCATATTGTTTTTCTTACTTTCCCACTATTATATATTATTTCTTGCATTTGATTTTGATTATTCTGGTTGACAGGACATTCAAGTTAGAGGTGTTAATCGAGACGAGAAAAAGATTGAAATGGCCAAGAAGTTCCCAAACTCCAGGCATTTTTTAACATATCGGCATTCATTAAGGGTACTCCATATGCTTTACATGTTCTCCAAACTTCTTAGTTTGGTGGAACATATTTGTATATCATTTTCATTTCTTATTATTTTCTTTGCTTATTACCTGTTTATCTAACAGTCATATGTGTGATAAACTGTTAGGTTGAACAGGTATCTTTCTTAATAAGCGAGACTAGTAGAATGCTGAAATGACTTAATCTGATGAATTTTTTGTATACAAATGAAAAGCTCAACATGAGCATCTGATTCAAAATGCTACTTGAACTAGGATGCATTAGTCTGTTACAGCTTTGGTGTATAATTGAATCAAGATACAGTAGGTATCGTACTTGAACTGAAGACCCAACCAAGCTCCAGGACAATGTATTATTTGTTGAACGGATATACCAACTGTTCAGATAGAATTTTTTGAATGCATATTTATCAAGATTTCCTATAATATTTCATGGATTTAGGGAAGCGTTAATCTTAAATTTTAACAGCCTCTCAATTGGATAATTAGTTGGTTTAGTGCAACTGGGTTGTTAGATTTTAGCCTTTCAATGGTTCAATTCTGGTTTTCCAAAACTTCATTCAAGAGCTGATATCAGATTTGCTGGGGTCTGATTGTTGGCTTTCCTTTCTCATTTCCAGTTTATACAACATTGTGAGCCTAATTTACAATAGTTCCAGAGGGAATAATCAAATGATGATGAAAGGGTTTTCTTTGTCTAATATTTCTTCAGTTTATTTGTCTTATGGTTGACACAGTCTCAATTCCTTGATGGATAATTTTCTGTTCTCTCACATGTTCATGCCTCTATAATTTCCTTTTTCAATATATTTGGCATATGGCAGTAGTGAAAAGAATCAGATTTAATTCAGTATTCTTTGGTGGCCAACAAAATTAGAATACTTCCCTCCTCCCATTATCTTATCCATAACAAATGTTTGAAGTACTTGCAATGTTATCCTTGTTCTGACTGGCGAATGCTAATGTGCTATGGTAACTATAACACCAAATGTTTGTTTGACTGTACTACTCTGGTAAATGGATTTATTTAACTACCATTCTTTAATAACACCAACTGCCTTAGCCCAGGTGCATCCTTTAATAACACTGGTCATGTGAAGTTGTGAACTTTGCATTGATAAAAGGCTATGTTGTAGAGGCAACGTAACTAGTCAGTATTTGAACTGTCTCTAATTTCTTGTTACAGTTTGATTGGCAAACATTTATCCTTAAGTTTTAACCTGTTGGGAAATGATAGAAATTGGAGAATTATGGTTCAGTAATAGTCTCTCTCGATGCCTATTCTCAGGTTTAGTTTCTTATTCACTTTCTATTTTTGGCAATTTTCATTCTTTAATGGTTTGCTGATAATCTCCCATGACCTATTATTCTGCCTTTGTGGTTCTTATTATGAATTCTTTGGATAGTTGGTAGTTTTAAAATGTAATTCTTCCTGATTATAATTTTTTTCCTTGTCTAGAGTTATGCTTCAATTTTATATCTCAGGCTTCCATCCTTCTTTAGAATGATATTGCGTGGCAAAGATATTGAACACCACAATATTGTGAATGATATGATGATGAAGCAAGAGGTCACATACAGGCCTCAATCAGTCTCAGAAGGTTTTCCAAAAGATCCTAATGTAATTCTCTTTTGTTGTGATCTTCTAATTATTAATTTTGGCTTTTTTTGCTGGAAATTTGACATGAATTTTATCTCAACCTTGTATTAGATGGTTGCAGTTGTAACTGTTGGTTTTGTGAAGGATGCAAAGCAACATATAGATGTTCAGGGGTTCAATGTCTATCATAAGAATCGACTGATAAAGGTACTTTAAAAAAAATTTCTTTCCCTGTTTTATGAGGCAAATACGGATATTAAGTTTTAAATTTTTGAAGAGTTTATTTGGGTAAGCTCTTTGCTTTAGGAGAACAAGTTTTTAAAAGAGTCTTTTGAGTTGGTAATTGCCTTATTTAGAATTGTGAAGTTCTAGTATAAACAAAGATTATGATACCGAGTCGTGCTAGCCGGAATGGGTGGAATTTACCATTCCGCACGTCGATTGACACCAAAATCATTCAGCACCAGCATCGGGTGGAGGCACAAGGCGACAATGGCCTTGCGGAGCCTTTGTGAAGTTGCGAGACCGCTATTTTTTTTCTTTCCTTTCTTCTTTTCCCCCTATTTTCATCTTTGTCTTTACTTTTTTCAATACTTAATTCTATTCTAGAAGGTAAATAGAGACTAAGGATTGTTAATAAAAATTTCTTTCCCTCTATCTGGCTACAAGGGTAATAAATACTAAAGAGAAAAAAACCTCTTTAGTGATGAAGGTGGAGATGAATTATTAGGAAAACATCTTTGGCAATAAAATATTAATAAAAATATTTTTTCTGCCCTTGAAGTTTAGTTTTTCTAAAAAACCTGTCTTTAAAATTTAAAATTGTCAAATATCATTCAAAGATTCTTAATTGAATATGTGTCTACTACTCTCAAATACTAATGGATCTTTTCAAGGTTAAAATTTAGAGCCTTGTTGGAATTTCTATTTATGTCCAAAATGATACGAATTTGGTACCGTATTGTGTCGTGCCAATACAGTTTCGATACTTTTATATATATATATATATATTAATTAAAAAATATTTTTATTAATATTTGATCGCTATAGATGTTTACTATTGAATTATTTTTGAAATGTTAAATGTTGAGTTCAAGTTTTGGTATTATCTCGTGGAATGTTTGATGTGTATTGAGTAAAAGTCAATTTAGGGTTTAGCTGAAGTCCATCAAGTAGACATGCTAAGATCATGTAGAATTAATTAAATTAATTTAAAATTAAGCTAAATTTATATATAGAATAATTTAATTTATTATTAGTAGTATATTTTATAAGGTTAAAAATTATATAATATTTATTTATATTTATTTTTCTTAATAATTTGTCTCTTCTTTGAGTTTTTTTTTTATGTTTGTTTACCTCGTGGACAGATGGAGGAAAAACAATCAACTACCTTAAAGAGGTTAAGAGGTTTTTTTCTTCTCTATTTACTCTTGTGGACAAAGAAGAACGGAAAAAAATAACAATGGAGGGAAAAAATTATAGGGAAAAAGGAATTAATTGTGGAAAAAATAAACAAAAAGATGGAAATAGATGGAAAAAGAAGAAAGGAGAGAAAAAAAAAAAACATTGTTGGTCACAGAGGCTTGTCGTTGTGAGGCCACGGTTAGGACCAAGAGGCCTCTCATAGTGGCCTTGCTTAGCCGTAAAGCTTCCACAAGGCTGCTACTGCTTGTGACTCCTAGCTAGGTGTCGAATGGTTTCAGTGCCGGTCTGCGAGCTGAACACTAAATTCAACCTCTGCCGATCAACACGACTCAACATTTTATTCCTTAGATCTTTTTTAACAATAGTGTATATTTATATTTCAAAGTAAATAAGTACAAAAATTATATTGGCACAACATCATTTGGTTACAAAATTGGATCTTTAACTGGAAGACAAAAAATCTGATCCAACAACAATAACAACTAAGTCTTATCTCACTAAGTGGGGTGGGTTAGAAATTTTAAATCTTATATAATGCACCTATATGATGTGCAAAATACTATTACTTTAGAGCAAAGGCATGTTGATTAAGATTTTTCCCTAAACATAATTTTACAACAAAAGAACTAAAATGCAAAGTAATCTAATAATGTGATTTATTAGATGTATGAATAGGAATACATCAGAATCAAAGTTAATGTGCACCTATAAGGGTACAAAATCATGTATTGGGTGAAATATGATCTTTACACAAAATCTGAAAAACTTGTTTTATGTGTCTCAAATCTCTCATTTAGCGCTAGACAATGATCAAATCCATGCAGTGCCCTAACTTCATTATAGGGATATACATGAGAATCAACATATTAGAAAAACACTGAAACATGTAAGCATGCTTCGAGTAAACATGTTAAATTGCCAATATACATATTCATATCTTTGAAATTACGTTTTGAAACTACCTGCATATCTTAATCTGAGACAAACCTTAATTTTTGCCACAGAAGCATCTCAAATAAGCTTGTTTTTAGTTGCACATTGAGCACTCATATCTGTACTATTTATCTTTTTATAACATCACCTTGATATTGTGAATGATTAAAATTAATTTTCAAATTTCTTAGTAAATTCTAATGTTTACAAACAAAAGATATCCTTAGATATTTTGGTTTCAAAATGCTTGACATCAAGTCCTTTATATTTTCCATGAACATGATTTGTGATGGCAAACAGGATCTAGTTTCCTCATTTGCAACAAGGTTAAGGAATTTTCAATTTTGAAGAGTTGCAGTCATGTGAAGATGTGCTCAAGCAAGTGTCTCTCTAAGTAGGATTTGTACACCCTTAAAGTATATTTTCAACATCTGTAGAGTATAACTAGTCCTATGCATTGAATTCTTGACTAACTTGTTGGAAGCTACAAACAATTTCCTACCATAATTAAGGTGGCGATCTTTCATTTGTCAAGTTACCGAACATTGCTGAATGGACATGGTTAAACACAGACATATGCTAACATTCAGATATTTTCTTTTCTTTCATTACTGTGGACGTATTGCATAAGGATGGCTAGTCCATATTTTCCTGATTTCATTTCATATTCTGATATGTAAGGTAATTATATGAACCAATGGCTTCTAATTTGTATTATCTGGTAAATATGGTTTAGCCTTTCTGGAGAGTGTGGACCGCTGCTGGAAGTGATGGTCGAGGTGTTATAGGTACTGCTTTCAGCTGTCCTTTTTCATATATTCTCCTGAATATCTGTTTCCTTTTAAATGTTTTACAATGTCTATAGGCGTCTTGGAGGCAAATTTTATTGAACCAGCACATGATAAGCAGGACTTCGAACGCACAACCATTCTTTCAAGACTTGAAGCAAAACTTATTCAGATGCAGAAATCATATTGGTTTGTCTCATTTGCCAACCTTTTGTTAAAAATGTGTGTTTTTCTTAGATAATTTTTGAGAGGTTTGTTAAGTTTTAGTTGGATTCCTCATTGCAAAGCATGTTTTATTCCAAAGAAGTTGGATATGATATTGATGTTAGTGTTTCTCCTACACTAAATTTGAATTCAGGGCTACAAACTGCCATAAGATCGGTTATGCTCCCAGGATTAACAAGAAAAATATTGAGTCAGGAGATAAAGGTAATGAAATCTTATTTTATTTGGATAAAAACACCTTTTCATTTGGTTATTAATTTTTTTTACATTTGTTTATTTGTACTTTTGAACTCAATTTTCTCACTCTCTCAAGATCCATATAATCCCATTATACATGGTATTTTATCTAATATGGTTGGTGATCATCCTTAGCAGACAGTTCTCCAGAACCATCTGCTCATCAGTTATCTCAGCATTCAAAAAAGGCTAATTTTCCGAATACTGATGTCGGAAAATCTGGTGATTCACATAAAAAGGGATACAAGTCTATTTCAAGTGGTAAAACTGGAAAGGCCAATGCCTCATTTGTAGCATCATATAAATCAGGCACCCAGAAGAGTCAAATTTTGGCCAGTTCCATAGACAGCAAGAAGAAAGGCACTAAGAACCTAGAATTTCAATCAAGTTCACCTGGAACCCGAGATGTCAGTGATGGAAGTGATTCTGAGACTGAGTGTGTTCCTATGGATAAAATAACAAACCATTCTAGTATTTGCAAGAGCCCTCAAAATATCACTGGAAAAACTACAGATTCAATTTTGTCTTCATCCTCCTATTCTTTCAAAAATGGAACTCAAGAAAATCATACAACCAACGGAATTGTGGGAATTCAGCGAATTACTACTAGATCGCAAACAAAGGTAAATTATATTTCTATAGTTAAGAACTCTTCGATTTTAAATTCTGTGCCAGGTTGATAGCCATAGGATAGCATGCTACAGTTCACCTCTGATTATGTTGATATGATGTATATTATTATTGTTACATTGCTTCCATCAATTTCCATCCCATCTTATAGAATTTAAGGAAAGAAATTGTATGACATCATCGTGATAAAACTCTAATCTAGAAGTACTAATGTGGAACTAAATCCACTACAACAACAACAACAACAACAACCAAGCCTTATCCCACTAGGTGGGGTCGGCTACATGGGTGTTT
>JBAMHZ010011263.1:0-19437 GCA_037177395.1 Alpinia galanga
GTTTAAATATATATTCATGTCATATAAAACATTTTTTTTAGAATTTTTTCTTGTGCAATCTTCAATTTTTTTTTTTAAATATTTTTATTTTCTATGCAGTATAACAAATTTAATCGTTATTTTATAAAAAAATTATTTTTGATTTTTAAATATACATTACAATCCTTTTTTAATAATCTCATTTGTATTCTATAGAAAACATCTTCTATCCTTTGGATTAGTCTGAAGTTCGAAGAACTCTGACCAAACGATAGAGACAGAGAAAAAAAGAAGAACAAGTTCGAAAGTCTCGGCGGCGGCCAAAATCATGGTAAAAAATTTGCATGTGTTCCTAGTCAGAGATCCCAAAGTTTTTTTGTTTTTTCTTTTCCTTTTCTTTTCTCTTCAAGCTAAACTAAAACAACATATCGTAAAATAATAGAATTCTGCTCGGAGAGGGCTAAAATTTCTATGAATTTGTGCCCCAAAATTGCCCCCGCCATGGATGGATCAATCAAGGCCTACAGACAAACACCTGCACATATAGGAAATCAAGCATCCGCTGCCCATGCAGCAAAAACCGTCATCTGAGACATGGAAATGCTCGGCCTGAGCTGAGCCGATGCAGGCCAAGCAGTGGCCGTCGACGATGCCTTTGCAGTAGTGTTCGCCGCCGAGAAGCCACTTCTGTCGAGACTCGGCATCGACGACGACGACGTCGTCCCAGCCGCATGGCCACTCCCTAACATCTCCAAGTCGCCGACGACCAAGCCATGCAGAACAGGCGAGAATTGCGCGGTGTGGTTCACTGCGAGGACCGGCTTATTGGGCTCCTGCGCCGGAGGAGCAGATTGCAGTTCCATCTTCCAACCCGGAGGAGCCGTGCAGGCCTCGTTCTCCACGGCGTTTCTGCAGCCGTTGCGTTCTGAACCAGCCGCCTCTTCTCTCCCTGCATCGATCGCTTTGTTTCTCCTGGCGTGCTGGCCCGATAACAACGTAGTGCTCTCCAAGATCTTCTCCACATCGTATCTTGTTATATCGAAGTTCGTCACTGCATTTACGCCTCGAAACTTAATCGCAGCTATGTCGTAGGCTTCGGCTGCTTCTTCCTGTGTGCCTGAAAAATTCCAATTTCCTTTGACAATCAAGCAGATGTATGTATATACTTCATTCAAGAGAGAATTCGATCGATCGACATGCAGAAAAGGAAGAGAAATTAAACAAACATACTGAAGGTCCCGAGGTAGAGATCTTTGTTTCCAGCGACCCTACCAATTCGAGCTTGCCACCTTCCATGCTGGTGATGCCTGCAATGAAACACCGACTGCACAGAATCAGAAAACAGTAGGAGTCGTCGTCGCTGGCAATGGATCGCTACGAGTCGAAGCGCGCGAACCTAGTGACTCCGCGGTAAATTGAAGCCCCTCGTGAAAACCCACTGCTCCTCCTGAAAACGAGGCGGCGAGCAATGTTGATGGAATAATGGAGTGATGAATCGAAGAAAATTAGATGAATACAATTTACCTTCTTAAATGGGCGACATATTCTTGCCTGCTCATGTTCTTCATTTCTTCAAGCTCTTCTTGATAACCCTCCAACTGCATGATATTATTATATATCCAGCCTCGATTAATATTGCAAGATTAAAGAATATTTAATTTCGATCGATGAATCAACTGATACCTGAAAGTTGATATGGGTGGACGGTCCCCAGTACTTCAACGCTGCCAAATCATATGCCCTAGCAGCTTTCTCCTCCATATCGTAACCCCCTGAGCAAGAGGAACGGCATAGATAAATAGACTCTTGAACTAATTAAGGAAACGAATTGTCGATCTTTTAGAGCGAGATCGATCGAAAGCTTACCGAGATAAACTGTGACAGAGCATTATATATATGCTTTATCAGTCATCATCATCCAGAACAAGGAATAACAATTTGTAGTTAGACGAGTTACGTTTACTGGAATCTCGAATAAGTTCAGAGAGTTAGTCAATTTTTCCTAAAAACTCACCTTGCCTTCCCTTTCTCGTCTGACCTTCTTGCTTGCAGCTGTTATCCCAAAGATGAGCTTCATATCTGCCAGTCCACCGGTGCCTGAAGCATGATTGATTCATAACGATATAGATTTTGAAAGAAAAAAATTTAAAGTATGCAGAAATCTAGAAAAGGAAACAATGCATGCTACAAAATATACTCTAAGAACCATAAGGACGCGCGGGCACTAAAAATGTTCAAACTGATAGATACTGTAACACCTTGATTTGGTTCGTTTTGTGTGAGGAAAACTAGAAAGGAAGAAAGCAAATTAAAACGTCCGTATGGATATGGAAGAGAAGTGCAAAGTGATCTCGTACGTCCTAAATATCAGATCAATTAATGAGCATAAGCATGAAAAATATGCAGAATCTAACTAGATGAATGTATACGGCGTTAGAGTAATTAATTAAAAGCATATAAAAAACTAACCTGGTAACGCCTCTATACTGAGAGGTTCTCTGGCCAAATGTATCTATAGATTTTCTATGAACGGGTTGCTTGTGTGCCCCTTTGTTAGCGCCTCTCTTTTTTGGTGCGTCCAAAGCCATGCATTCACTCGCAGCAGAGGTCTGCAGTGGAGCTGTGACACAGCTGGACTGCGAACCAGGACTCATGGACAAGCTCAAGGATTGCAGATCCCCATACCCAATGGCTCCGACAGAGACAGGTCCAAGACCTGCCCCAGCTTCGTCGCAACAACCATTGCTGCCGCCATTATAGTGCCTGTTCACCCACGATTTGAGGCTGGAGAGTCCTTCGTGGTCATTGGCTGATCCTTCCTCCATCGCGGCGTCATACATCTCATGGCTTGCCAGATTAGAGCATAACCCAGCTGCTTCGTGCAGCGGTTGGAAATATAGTTGGTGTTGCCCGTGGAGAAGGGATAAGGAATGGTTTCTGTCGCCATGGCTCTCAGATTCCTTGCTGTAGTCCAAGCTCAAGGCCATGGCCGCCACGCTATCGTTGTTCGTGAACTGGTGATGGATTCCCATGTGTGGTCCGCCGCCAAGAAAGTCCTCTAGTTTAGGCGACGGCGATGGCATCATTCCTGCAACAGTATTGAAAATTTGTATCAGCAACAATAATTAAGAAGCATGGTTTGTAGATATTTATTTATTTATAAACCTTGCTGCTGCGATCTGCTGAGGGCTTCCATGATGCAGAGCGATCCATCAGACTTCAACGGCATGACAGATAACTGAGGGTAGAGTAATGCTTCATTCTCGGCACCTTCCATGCCATAACAAATCCCTGAGTTGCTGCTACCTTGAGGCGAAAAGAAGATGCTGCATGGCACTGCAGACGTGGTGCCGAACGAGGGTGGAGCTTGGTGATGATGAGTCGAATGATCTCGGCGACGGTGAGGATCCGAAGATGCGTCCATGTTCATGGGAGACGAGAGAGAGAAGCCCAACCAGTTGCCGTTGTTGTTGTTGCCGTTGTTGTTCATGGATTTCATATATGCTAGCTCCTAACTCTAGGAATAACCTTAAAAAGAAGCTAAAAGAGTAGAGATGCAGGATATGGCTATCCCATTCATGGAGGACAAACGAAATGGCATCAGCTAAGAGCGAGAAAGAATGAATTCAAGCTTTGCGCAACAAATTTATATTCTCTTGAGCTAGCCTCTCTTTCCAAAGCCTCACTGAGGTCCTTTCAAAGAGAAAGAAGATTGTTGGTGAGGTTGCCATTTAATTTCCAAAGAGCTGTGGTGTTTCCTCGCCTAATATGATATCTTGTGCAAGCTCTCAAGGAACGAGCTACCTGCTAGATGGTGGTGAGATAACCAAACAAGGCTGCTGGTTTCAGTGTACAGGCCATGAGATAGAGTTGACAGAAAGGACTACTGTCCAAGTAGTCACTTCACACACTACTTTCTGTACTACAATGCAGGGCAATCCAAAGATATTTGATAAAATATTAATTAGCTTCTCATATATGCCACACATAACTTTCTGAATATTATTCTTATACATTATTATTATTATTTACCTAAAACTTGTTTTCTTGTTGAATCTCTCCTCGTGATCTATTGTCAAAAAGACAGTTCACAGTAATCTTAAACTCAATGCACTCTCCTTAATTTTTATCTATATATTTTTAAGTTCTTTAGATTAAAAAATGTTTATATTCACACTAATTAAATAGATATTAGTCTCCTAAGCTATATTTATATATATTTTTTCCCCTCAAATTTTGAGTTATTTAAGGTTGTCGATGGAGCAGATGAAGAACACCTGATAGTTTACATGAGCAAAGAGCGATTTAGTGTGGAGACTGAGTTAGAGAGAGTTATTTTGGGGAATAAATTAATATATATCATTTAATTTGACTATAAATCTTTTAGGTATTGGATACATCATTTGGTAAAATATTATTAAATAGACATGATAAAAGGTATTAAATAAAAGATCAAACTAACGGCTATAAAGTAGTGTAATGTATAAGAAAGAATTTGGTTTTGCTATAAACTTACTTCTTATCTTTGTTTAGCTGTGCATGCAGTCAACAACTACTTAAAAAGTAAAAAATAAAAAATGTCTACGAGATAAAGTTGATATATTATGTGAAGGCCCACTCGTCTCGAAAAGAAAAAATAATTGTTGGGAGTATTAATTAGGAATACAATTAAAATTTTACATGTAAAATATAAAAATAGATAATGTGTTTATAAGATAAAAAGATATTTATATTACGAAAGACCTTTTGAGTAAAATAAAAAAAATAAAATCATAAGCACTTAGATCTAAAATGGATAATATTATATCATTGTAGAGACATGTAAATCTTATTGGCATCAATAGAGTCATGATCCATATCAAATCATGCACCTCAAATGAAGAAAGTAGAGCTCACATGTCCGGATCAAGAGAACCAGACACCATTCTAGAAGTCTAATTGGGTCAGAAAGACCGGATAATTGGCAGAAAGTTTAGTTGGATCAGAAGAATCGGACAACTGGCAGGAAGTTCAGCTGGTTAGGAGGACAAGATAATTGACAGAAAGACTTGGTGGATTAAAAATCGAACATAAGCAGAAAAAGTCCTTTGAGTACAAATAGACTTGAAGGGGAGCAATCCTTCGTTTGAAGGGGCGATTATTGAGAATATTAAAAATACAATTAAAATTTTACATCGGTAAGACATGTAAAAGATTATATACTTATAAGATGAAAAGATATCTCTATTAAAATAAGATCTTTTAGATAAAACTCAAAAATAAAATTAAGAGGACTTAAATTCAAAGTGAACAATATCATTTATCATTATCTAGATACGTGAATCTCCAACAAATATCATTTAATCACACAAATATTTAGATTTGTTTTCCTACCGGGATCAATTTTCTGTTAAAACAAGTGTTTGATGCTTATTTTATTTATAACCATGCCTTCTTGTGTATGCTAGAGGAAGCTTATAAGAGAGAGGAAGCTATGGCATTTAATTTGATGATGCATTCATAATCACGTACCTATGCTTGGTCTTCAAATTAAGGGACAGATTTTCATGTAGAATGATTTGTCATTGGGTATCTGAAAAGGTTAAAGGCATGCAATATAAGGTATGGAGACTGGAGGATATGTTCCAAGGTACAAGAATAAACAAGCATGTATCCTTATACCCATCTCCTTTCTGATCACTGCAATCATTATTCATGAGTGTATCACCATACGAGGGAATAAACTGAAAGTTTTGTATATACAAGGATGCTTGTATAGGAGATTTGTAAATCTAAAGCGACGTATCAGGGAAAGAACTCTGACTAGTTCATCCTCCAGTGAGTTCATTTGCACACTGCTATTGTCGATCCTTCTGCAAAAAAATCACAAAAACTTATGTCTGCGTGAGTTTGTACCACAACTGTTAGAAAAATGTCCATTTGCCGAGAGGTGGCTAGTGTCCATGCTTAGGCAGCTGTAAAACGTAAATAAGCTACAGTTCTTAGTTATATAGCGAGGATAGAGAAAAACATTGAACATTTATTGCAGATAAAACAAACAGCAAAAGTGCAAGCAAAATAGATGAGGCTGGTGTTTAATTCATTATCATTTGCTAGAGAAAGATATGGTCTACTAACAGATGAACTGGAAGCAGTAATAATATATTTGTTAAATAATTGCATGTTTAAAACAAGGAAGGGGCATAGAATTATCAAGAACTCAAACCCTCAAGTATAATGAACATGTCTTATATATATAAAGTTGGCAACAAGCAACATGAACATAATGAAGGCTGAATGAAATGCTTTTCATATTCCAAAACAAGCACTAAAGTAAAAAGAAAAAAGAAGTGTCTCTTGACACATTTGCGTTAGTTTGATTATATGTATATTTGTCCTTGCCTCATAAAGGAAAAAAGAAACAAGGCATAAACTTTTGGCATATCATTTGACAAAGGTAAAGACATCAAACATGCATGATATCTAGCCATAAATTCACTAAATGTATGCAAGAACGGTGCCACAGCTGAACAATCTCTTGGTCATTCTCTTTTAATCAATTTCACTATAATCTCCTACTTGAAGGAATCACATCGATCGACAAAATATTTTCATTTTTATTGTCTAGCATTCAGTGTAATAATTGTCTAAAAATTCAATTATATACAAGGCCATACAATAGGAATGTGCATATTCTGAAATCACTTTCAATTACATTAATTATAAATTCTATCCTATATCTACCTCTCATGCACATCTTCAACTCTTATCGATTCAAATCATCTAATTCATCATCTTAACATATTTGTTTTGGTTGTTTTTCAATCCATTGATCTTCCAGACAGAAAAAATATATATATACCATTTATTCTTCTCCTTATCACCTTCAAAGAACTAGATGTCTCTAAAGCTAGAGCAATCCTAAATCTGTATCCTTTTATTCCCATAATTTGGTATTAGACTCTTAGTTACTGAACTTGAGCAATGGCACTGCAAATATTCTTCAGCATATATACCAATACACTGAAACTAAATGCCCTCTACAAATTAAATTAGTTGGTATATATCCATGGATTTGCTTCTTGCTACATATTACTCAAAAAGTATGTAATGCTAAACCAGTTCATGATTAAATTCAAGCTTTGACCTGCAATGTTTTGGTCATCTCTTGCACATTGCTAAAGTATATTTAGGTACATCTACTTTTGGGACTGTTCCAGTGCATGCGTAAACCAGTGGGGCACTGAAAGAGTCTAGCTTTCACTTTAGAGTGGTGAAACATTCTTTAGCTTTCTCTCTGCAAAATAATAAATATATAAAGAGAGACGCTATCCTTCTTTTTTTTTTTTTTGTTTTTCATTTTGAATGATAGAAAGAAACAGTGGCCTGAGGTCACAAGTCCTTCCTTTTCCATGAAACTCGGTGGCTGTGGGGCTAAGGTAATGAGAATAAATTCAGTTGGTAAGATTAACAAGGAAAAAGTTTGGCATAAAGAACAAATTAAACAAAGAAATTAAAAACATGAAAATGAATGCAATACCTCTTTTTTATGAAATAAGTGAGAGATACATCATGCATATAGTGTTACCACTTATATCCACTTCAAATCGAATAGACTTGGACTTGAAGAGAATGATATCAGGAATGTGATTCTGGAATTTGAAAAAGAAAAAAAAATTAAGTAAAAGCAAACTATCTTGACACTTGATCTGATGATTCAAAAGATCAGAATACTTGATAAAGGACTTTTTGAAGTAAATAAAGGACATGTAATACGAAAGAAAATGTAACATTTTGACATGAGCAACAGCAGCAAATGCAGCATAGCGCAGCATAAAGGAATCCCCAGATACTCATTCCACCAATCATATATTGTCCTTAAAGTAAATTTCAAGGAAAATTTGGGAAAGAAGTTGGAACCAAAATTAACTGAATTCAAGGTTAATCTTTAGAGAAGAAAAACTGAAGAGTTCCTGGTAGCTTTACGTGGAAGTTTTGTAATCCTCTATCCAAAGGAGAAATAGAACTAAAACCACTTACAGATAGATGGGGAAAACTAGTTAAACAAATAAGGTGTGAATTTAAAAGAGCTATCTTTAAAACAAATAATGGCTATTGATTACAGCTCGTAAGTTAAATGGAAACTCGATCATTGTCCTGTTCCAATGAATCTTGCTGGTCAGTGTTACAGAAGCCATATTGATGTAAATTGACAGGAAGGGGGGGAAAGCCCACGTCATGCAGGTTTCAATCACTGTCGAATACTATGGTCAATTAAATGGGGGGTGCTTGTCATTCATTCACCTGAGAAGCACAAAATCCAAGCCAAATCCGAGCAAGATCCCCTACATAAAGTTCAGATAGCCTAAAGGCAAACTAGCAAGGATCCTATTTGGTAGCTAGCGAATGAGTGCGACAAGGGCAGTACACAACAAGACAGTAACGTAGGCTGCTACAGAGATAGAGATAGATAGAGAGGTGCTGCAGTGCAAGCAATGTCACAAGAATTCCACTTTACTGAGAGGTTCCAAATCCCGATTAAAGTCGCCATTAAAGTCTCCTCTTCTTCCTCCTCCCCCTGCCTCGCCATCCGCTTTTCCCTTTGCTATCTATCTATCTATCTATCTTCTTGCCATCTCTCTCTCTTTGTATCTTTCTTTTCCTGACTCAATGAGGGGTCAACATCCAAACCCCAGCAATCGGTCCTAATTTTCTTCCTTCTTGCTTGTCTTCAAGACGATATCATAAATAAATAAATAAATAAATAAAACTTTTATTGTTAAGGCCAATAAACAAATAGAGCACGGTCGGTCGGTTCACTATCCCGAAGTCCTTGTTCCCCTGCTCACTCTCCTCCTGCTTCCGCTAACAGGTGGATGATGGAAAAGAGGAGACAGTGGAGGACCTCACTGACGACACCACCATCATGGAAAGTGACTGGTGCGATTGAGAAAGAACAGCTAAGGATAATAAAGCCAAGGCCCCGGGAAGGAAGGGGCCAGGTCTGGCATTAGGACAAATTAAACGCACATAAATAACCACGCCTAGCTACTAGCAGCAGCTTACAGCACTGCGGGAGCCGAGCCGAGGACTCTTTCCATCCATGGTCCATGGTAGGGTCCTTGTCAAAGCGAAGAACCAAATGGATGATAAAGGGCATGTTGCAACATTCCCATCTGTAGGGCATGTGATTAAAGAAGCCAGTGGCTTCAATGCTAAAGTTGTCTTTGAAGGGTCAATGCAATGCCGTCTCCTGCCTGTTAAAGCTGAAAAGGATATTGTTTTCCTTACTTTTCTTTTGCTTTAATTTCAATTTTCTACGAGCATTGCATTCTGGGACTGGGAGAAGCCAAAAAAAAACAAAACAAAACAAAAATGGCACCATTATTCATCACCAATCCATTAGAGATTCCATTTGCATGGATAATCGAATCGATCGATCCCTAAAAGATGGAAATTTTTATTGATATATGTAGCAAGTAAAGGTATATAACCCATGATTTTGAATGGCCTGGTGAAAGTTCATTGTGCATGGGGCCGAAACCTAAGCATGCGTGCATGGATCACTCTTCTTTTTTTTTTCTTGATGTTTGAATTATGTGATAGAACACAATGAATGAGGTATAGCAAAATCATTCTGATGGATACCTGAATAGTGAATATATAAGCTGCCTGTGTGTCTGATGCCTTCTGGTGAACTTGCAGAGAATTGGCGTACTGCGGAGACGTAGCCAGCTGAAGTCGGAAGCGACAGCAACAGTAACAGCAGCAGCTGATAAAGATGCCCTAGCATGAATTTATTGAGCAAAGACAGTGAACAAACGGCATTCATTTGGTGAAGTATATAAAACAAAATAGCATTCTTGTGTCTGGCATTTTTACGATACAATACCATCCAAATATAACTAACACAAATTGTAGAAGTAGCCACATTCGACTCTTTGATCACTGCAGCATTTTAAAGTTCAGTCTTGGAATATTGAATTGCTGATCATTAAATTTATCTTACTTCTGATCAATCATTTCAAAATTAATTGATTTGACAAACTGTATACCAAACTGATCTCAATTTTTATGTATCCACACATTGTTTGTATAGTCTGATGTAGATCTACGCCATTCCAACCAAAAATAATGCTACAATTCCAACTTCCAACCAAAAAATCGTACAGGCCACAGTCTGAGAAAAAAAAAATGCCTTGGGAAGGTCTCAAAAGACACGACGCTGATAAAAGTAAACCAGAGAAAAAAGGGGCCATATTCTCAGAAAAAGATTAATGATAGAATACCTGAAGCGATTTTTGTTTATTTTCTTTTGTGTAACGTAACAGCATGCTAGCTAGCGAACAGCAACAAATGGAATATAACATGGTATCTTATTTTGATTTGTATAAAAGGATACACTTTGGATCTTGATTTCTAAGCTGGAAAATAAATTTCCAACGTAATTTCGGAGATAATGAATTTCTTTTAAAGAAACTCTGTAATTGACTAATACAAGATGATGTCGATGATGATGCAATACTCGAGCAACGCTCAGCAATTGGACAAATTGGCCAACTCAATCAAGATTCGGCCCTTAGCACCTGACCTCTTGGAAGTCAGCTCACTTAGGAAGTCAACTCCCTCAGCTCAGCATTTGAGCCTCTCGAAAATTGACTCACTCTGGCCTCTCTTGGCATACGACTCAGTCGACATAATCAACTCTCTCAGTCCTTTAGGTACTCAACCGAGGATCACTCATTGCACAGATCATTCGGTCCTCTCTGACCACTTGAGCATATGCAAGAACTCGTCCCACTCGAGATCGGACTTTACGAGGACTCTACGATTCACTTGCTAGTTGGCTGTCCCAGTAGCTTTCAGATTCCAACCAAATGTGTAACAAGGTATTTCGATTTTATACTTTTAATAATCATAAACTGGAACTTTTTTTCTTTTTTCTTTTTCATTTTGCAATGAATCTACGTGATCACTACTTTGGAGGAGGAAAAAATAGACGTGAATATTAACACATAATTATATACAATGAGATCCAATCGGACCAACACAAGGACAAAATTACGAGATCAGCCGGAGTTATCACCTGGATTTGGGCTTCTTGGGTGTAAGCCCGATTAAAGTAGTACATCATTTGATTCAAATTGAGCACTCTCTTCTTTTAAATTGTGGGGAGCCCCATGGCTTATTCGGACGGCTAGCGTAGCCATTTTAAAATTTGAAAGAGCAAGGGATTGATTCCTAGATTTCATCGTCAGGCTACCAATGACTTCGCATTTCTGCGCTGGCCGCCCTGGGTTCCTGATTTATCCCTATCCATATATAGAGGCAGCGGTGGAGGACCGTTAATGTGGCAGTTCTATATTTTTTTCTTTTAAATTGTGGGGAAAAAAAAAGGGAAAAAAAGAGGCCACTCTACCAGGTACAATAAGAGCGTAATAATTTATATAAGTTTTACTTGAGATAGTCTTAACTAGGTGGTAAAATTACTATAATGCATATCATGGGATCAATATTTTTTCCAATTATCATGATTTATTCTACTCCAAATATTATGGAATCGATCTGAAATAGCATTCGATTACATGGAAAATGAATCCCAGAGAAGGGATTGGGTTGTTGGGTGTTCCTCAGGCTGCGCTCCACTTATATAAAAAGAGAGTTAGAGGGCACTGAGAGAGTGATTTTGATAAAACTCCTCTGACACTCACACTCAAGTTAAATAATTTTTATTAAGATTTTATTTTCTTACCTCTCTCGTAAGCGCTACACCTCTAATTCTTATAGGACGAGTTAGAAGCTTCTCCTACAGTGCACGACTCATGTTCTCGTGTTCAATAGGCCCATGTTCTCATGACGGGTTCCACACATTCTTATGCTAAGTTCATTGAATCTATAGATCCTTAGGAGAAGTTGGCCTAGCTCCTAAGGCTGACTCAATTGATAAGTATAAAAAAGTAATTTTTAAGTGAGCAGAGATTAATTTCTAGAGAGATCATAACTCTAGACCATCGATCAACCCTCTTTTTTGTATTTGTCACACTTAAATTCCTGATTTATCTTCCTCTTCAGTAGGGACAACTAAAAGGAACCACTAATGTGGTGGTTTCATATTTCTTTACTTAAAAGAAATTGGCCTATTGGAGATCTTTCTGTGGACTCTTTACTTGACGGGTAGAGCCTCCCGACCCAAATTGTAAAGGGATCCAGCTTCTTTATAAAGGAGCACCATGCTTTATAAAGGAGCTCGGGAGTTTGACCTGCAGGCGACTTCCACTAGTAGTCAGTCACTTCTGCTTGGACTCCTATATATACCCTCCCCACTGCTTCATTCTCATCCACCCCATTCTTCTACCTCTCTTGTTCCACCCATCAGCACCAATCCGTATCTCTCAATCTCCACGAGCCATGGCAAAGCATCAAGCAGCCACCTTTCTTTTCCATTCCCTTCTTCTCTCTGCCATCTTCCTCAGTTGCCATGCAACAAGGCATGAGCCAGCAGATCATCCGTCGACCACTCGCCAACAGGTACTAATTAATTAAAGTCACTTTAGCATCATCTTCTTCAATTATTGAGTTTGTTTTGATCTCTCAATACATTTGTGCTTGGAAACAGACTGTTGTAAAAGGCAGCAGCAGCAGCAGCAGCAGCTTCCATGAAAAATTGTGTGGAAAAGATGTCGATGAAGAAGAGTGCTTGATGAGGAGAACCCTTGTGGCTCACACTGACTACATTTATACCCAAGGCAACAAGAACTAGTTAGCTAATAAATCTTATTTATGCATATATAATTAAGGAGATATTACATATATGTAATCACTGCTACTGTCATTATTAATATTACAAATTAATGTTAACAATATATATCTTGCTATGTTTTTATCTGCTGTGAAATTATCTTCTCACAATGTTTTACTGTCTTTGTTGAATGGATGATATTCTCTACCATGTAAAAGAATATTTTGTGAGAAAACTAATTAAGTTGATGCAAAAGATGATATATATATCCAACAATTTACTTAAGTATATCAAGAAATGAAACAGTAAAAACTAAATTGGTGTTATTCAAGTATATCATGATTAGACCAAAAAATTGAATAAGATTGCATTCGTATTCAACAACTACAAGACCATCTAAGGTATCATCTTGAGTTATCTAATTCAAGGTTGCATGATCTTTTTCAAATTTTTTTCTTTAAAAAAAAAAGAAGGAAAATCAGTCATCATGATGAACATAATAGATACTGAATTGACTTTGACAATCAATTGCAGTATTCAATTTCTAAAATTAAATTGATCAACAGTGGATTTTCAATCTTTGTAAAAATAAAAATAAAAAAACAATCATTTTATTGCATGTCTCTCCTTTGTCTCCTTGGACTCGAGACACTAAAGTTGGGGCACGCAACAAAATCTCCATTAATGGTTCTCGAGAAGGGCAGCCGAGTTCTAATCAAGGACATGGTTTGCTGTGCATGCTGAGTCCTAGATTGCATCAACCTCATCTAAAGTCAAAGATAAGAGTAAATGTACTAATTATTTAAGCATTTTGGAATTGAAGAGCTAAACTACTGCTCTATTGACTTTTGTAGGAGTTTGAATAAAATTTTAATAATAATAATAATAATAAATCAATCACCCAAAAAGCCATGGTTTCTTATTCTTTTTTTTTTTTTTTTTTTACTACGCATTGCAGATAAGACAAGACTTGGGTAAAGCTCCTCTTTACCAATGATCTAATGAAAGGGTACTTTCACCATGACACTTGTTTTGCAGAAATGATATCCATAAAGCTATAGAATTAGTATATCTATATCTACCAAATTGGTGTACATGCACCCACAAATTTCATCATACTTGCACACCATAATGCAAGTATATATTACTGTTACACTTGCGTCTACAAAATTGATGCACCTATAGTCCGGTGAAATGCTCTTTTTTTATAATCATCGTGATACAATAATATACACGAGTCTACAAAATTGATACATCCATGTTTATTAAACAGTTCACCTATATTTACTAAATCAATGCATCTTAAAACACAAAATTGGATGTCTACGGTCAGAGATGAATATTTCAAATTTTCAACTATACTGGTTTTAAGATTCACTGCAGAAAAGATATGTGATCAAGACATCCAGCTTTCCAGAATCCATCATACTAAGCTAAAGCTAAAAAGGAGCCACACTGAATTCTAATAATTTAATCTCGCAAACCTTGATGCAATATGGTGCCATGAAGTGTGGAGTTTCTTTTTAGGGCCTCATCCTGATCCTGTAATGCCACAAAGTAGGGTGCAAAGTGGTTTAACCACAAGTGAAAAGCCATGAAGGAATGGATTGCATTAATGATGTTTAAGTTCACAGTGGTGGCCGTGGTGGTGGTGGTGCTGGTGGAGCGCCAATGGCAACTAGAGAAGGCTTTGCTTTCAGGAAAGTGTCAGTGTTGACTTTGTGCTTCATTGCAGGTCTTGGTGGAGCACAGAAGCATGCACTTTCTGCAGGATATGTAATTAAATATGCGTCTCAACTCAAGTTAGAACTGCAAGTGGGCAAGAATGAAAAACTCCGAGTGGCGAGGAAAAAGAATCATCTTGTTTTCAAGAATTAGGGGGCCCTGGTCAAAGTACAATGCAAGTCAAGAACCAAGAAACATTATGTTACTAGATAGTTTGTACATAGATACCTAAGACAATTAAGAAAACATCAAAAGACTGAAATCTCATAATAATGAAGTTCGGATTAAAATAAGGATTGAAATACTGCAAGACACCAGACAAAATTAAAAAGAATACAATTCATTCTATTAGAGATAAGCGATATGGCAAATGCCAATTGCGAACCTGAAGGATATTGGCTACAAGGCATTTACTCAAAGATCAATTCATCTGAATGATTGCAAAGACATTTCTCATGCAAAGCCTGAAAAAAAAAATCTCCAAGTAAAACATGTGGTACACTAAACATCCAATTCACTAACTCGGGACTGTCCATAATATCATCAAATCCAGCTTCCACAGAGAAGAATTGGCCATGCAGTGTCATACTGAGTTCTTATAGGTTGAAAAGTAAGTTTCAGATAAGGAAAAAAAGAATGCGTATTCAGACATTGTCAGTTATAGTAAACATATGAGCCACAACATGCAAGATCTTTTCTGTAGAATTTTACAAAGCCAACGGTATCAAAGCCAGACCTCTTTATCATGGGTGTATTGGCTGTTGCCGTATCAGGGCTATCCCAACTTGAGTGCATGCTGGTTCCACGAGGAGGGAAGAAATGCCGTATGATTATAACTAGCTTCATCTCCAAAGCAAGGTGATCCGTGCCATGACCAAACTGACAGGCAAAATTTCTAACATGATAGCCTTGTATTTACTAAAAAGAGATAGTCTTATAAGTTTATGTGATAGACAGACAAACACATTAGGTGGTCAGTCATTTTGGTTTGGTGGATCCTTCACCCTTTAAAAATGATATCATTAGAGTCAATCCCTGCTCTTCACTAGTGAGCCTGGGGACCCATAGACAATAACCACAATTAAGAGATGGATGTAATTTTTCTCATTCACATACTGGAGTTTTTCACAATGGGAGTTAACAAGATAGGCTAATCTCCAACAGAGAAACTTTAAAATGTTTGGTAGGTTGCTACAAATACATGATAGTTGACCATGCTTATGCTATTTCGTAATTACTAAGTGAAATCTGTCTTCTGCAATATGAAGTATAATCTTTGATAGGTTTTATTATTCAACATGTGCAACAGATGGGTAATCAAATAACATGAATGGCACGCTAAAATTCATTTACACATCTTCAATATGCTACTCCACAGTAGATCAACCAGTAAATAATTTCATTGTATGCAAGGTCTCATTTATATAGTAAAATACTTCTAGAGCTGCTTGTGGTGACTACATGCAAACTAGGTACTCCCAATTGAAGATTTTCCAGAATAAGTTCAGATGATTTGAAATCTCTAGATGAATCTATGGTAGGCAAGTTGCCTTCTGTTTATTCTGAAAAAAAATTGAAATGTTTGAGACAATAAGAGCATGGATAGCCTTATAGTTCAGCAACTATCTGCAAAGTCCTATTGTATAACACTTTGAAAAAGAAAACCACTCTCAACTACTTCTCTCCCCACTATTCCCACCTATGCCTAACATGAAACAAAGAATATCATAATGCTGGTTTCTATGAGCAATTGTAGCCCCCAAGTAGCAAAATAGTTAACTTCTTATGGTGCTACAATCACCATATTTGACAAAGATAACTTTTTTTCATTAATATTTCAAACAAACAACACAAATCTTGAAGAAAGTAGGATTATGAATAACACAAGTAAAACATGTGTGACTTACACAGGTAGAAGGGTAGTTTGATGAATGAAGCTTTCACCAATGTAGGGTCCTAGGGAAGAGTCTATTGTACGCTGCTTTATCTTACATTGCAAGAAGTTGTTTCTGCGACTTGAATCCGTGACCACCAAATCATATGGCAATAAATTTACTATTGCGCCAAGGCTTCTCTTCAATGACTCAAATAGGTGGCAATACCCCATTCGCATGCAAAATAAAATTTGAATGCAATAAACCCTATGTTGAAAAGTAAAAAGGTAAAGCATTCGTGATTATGAATAGAGAATTTGCTATTCAAGCTATAAATTTCTGAAAGACGACTTTCACATTAGGTACCAAAATTTAAATTTTGACTTTCAATATAAAACATAATATAGATGTACTATTGTCTACAACATCAAGATACTCTCGACATAACATCCACAAAGATATGATTTTTGACTTTCTAAACAAATATAAAACATAACGCAGTGGCACAACTGTCTACAACATCAAGATATTCTTGACATAACATCATGTACATTGGCATGCTATTCGTCCAGCACATGCAATCATTGATACAGCTTCCATAAGATATACATTTTACAGAATCCACTATCACTCTGACAATTTTCTATATTTCTCTTGCACAATGTTCCCTTCACATTTAGGGTTTCCAAACATTATTGCTAATACTATATGTCCTTCTATCCTACATCGTCGGCTAATGTATTATCTGCATTATTTGCTTCTGAAAAACAGAATAAAAAAACAATCAATTCTTTATATATGTATCTTTATAAGACCTGGAAAATGCACTTTGAACAATTACCATGAAAACAATCATGTCTACAAGAAGTAACATGAATTTCCAACAGAATAAATTATCCACCTTATTGCCATGTGTTCAAAGAGCATTGTTGTTTCTAAACATAAGAAGTTGCAATGCTAAAAAACATGCTTATGCTGGTGTCAAGTGTCTTGTTCCAACACATAATTGCATGCACAAAGCAAGACATATAGTGACTGCAGCCAATGATTTAGCACTGACATATCTCACAACCTCCAAACCTCTTTCTGCTACCTCCTTGTGAATTACTGAAGCCCCTCTCCTTGCAGAATCAGACAATTTCCAAGATAGAAAATCAAGAAAAGATCTCACGGTCTCAAATGTTACTCTGCCTGTGACATCAAGAACAAGCTTCCTGTTGCAGGGAACTGCCAATGTAGAAGAGACTCGTTCAACCCATGCAACACTATTGTTAGCATTGTGATCGTTGAGACAATTCCTTTGCCGATTAAATAGTTGTTCCAATACTTCTCCTTCTTGCCCAATAATGTTTGCTCTGCTCACTGAGGAGGTCAAGAAGCCCTTATTATTCATCACATGATGAGAAGTCCTGACAAGGGTTTCAACAGCCCCATTACAAACCGAAACTAATATGTCCTTCATCTTTGACTCGTGCTTGGGGTTCGTAAGGCCAGCGAAAATCTGATCATACGGATTGATCACCATAGTTTTCTCAAGGTAGACCGTGACAGCGGTGCTCACAAACTGCCGAATACAATCACCAACGAGCTCCCGGGTATTATCATCAGAAAACAATCGAAACCAAGTGGGGATAGCTTCATCACTATGCCGTCCAACTGATTCACCACCCTGAACCCCCGAACGGACAGCCAGTACGAGGTTCCTCGCGAAGCTTCCCACCACTATAGAGGCGAATCCTGTGCCCGCTGGGGAAAAGAGCTTCTCAAAGAACCGATCGGAGAAGCCAGGGGAGACAATTCGAGGTCCCAACCCGCACGATCCAACCTTTCCACCCCGTTCTGAAGCGGAACCCAAACCCCGGACGATCCCAACAGTAACGGCTTCCGAGAACCTCGATACCGACGCGGTGAACTCCTCCGACGCTGCGATCTTGGCCAGCTGCTTCAAGCTGGTCGGGATCTCGTCGTTTTCCGAACGGAGGAACCGGTTCAAGTCATCAGAGACGAGCACGAAGGCCTCGGAGACGGAGACGAGAGCGTTAAAGAGCCTGGCAAGCTGCCTCCGCCTCCGCGCGACGGAGGGGAAGTGGTAGAGCCTGTAGGCACCATAGCCGGAGAATCCAACGGCCGCGACGAGGATGAGCCACCGGCGCCGGCGTCGGGAGATATCGATCGCCGAGGACGCGAATTGGAGCGCCATGGGGATGCAATTGGGGCGTAGGGTTCCGTGACGGGGAAGAACGACCCCGTCTCGTAGTCATTTCCTCTCTGCTTTATATTTATTTTTATATAAAAAAGGGAAAAGACATAAAAGTCGTCACGCGTAGTCAATATTGTTACAATAAGATAATAAGCCCAACATCCATTTAAAAAATATCAAAGTTAGATATTTTCCCGCTTGCATTGTGAGAGTAGAGTTGTCAAATGAGTTGGGCGGAATTTATTATAAATTTAATATTTAATGGGTAAAAATAATTCGATCCAGTATTTTAGCAGGTTAAAAAAATTTCAATCCAACCCAAGTCTGAATTACAGACTAGACAGATTAGTCTGAGTGTCTTAATTTTACTATATATTAATTTTTTTATTCTCATCAAATATGATTTATAATCATTTGATCATTTATAATACATAAAGAAGTTATTTTAATATTCTCTTAACTCTTTTAGTGGTGTAGGACATATTGCATATTTGATATTTTATTTTTTCTTTTTTCTTTTAAATATCTGACTATTTACTTTCTAATAATGAAATATCTCTCACTCTCTCTTCTATATCAATTTTATTTCACTCCTTCAATTGAATTCAAAGAGTATATAAAACATTTACAAATTTTATTTTTTTGTACATCCATTTTTATTACTCATCGTAGTCAAAGATTGTATATCCTTTCATAAATACAAAATAGCTTTATCTTAGATTTGGCATGTTGCACCATTATATCTTACTTAAAAAATAAGACCTAATTTTTTCAACCTACAAATCAACCCAAGTCCGCCACAGGTTAGCCCATTTTAATCCGCAACCTATACAAATTGATCTGTTTAGACCCATGACAAACTTAAATTGATAAATTTCAACTCCACCTACTTAAATTATTTTACAGGACGGGTCAACCTAACAAGCCCGATCTCTATGTGA
>JBAMHZ010011367.1:0-19430 GCA_037177395.1 Alpinia galanga
AATTTATCAAAATTCTTTACTTTTTTTTTCTCCAAATATTTTAGAATTTGGCGTGAGTACTTTGGCCAAACCATAGGCTAAGGTCAACCAAGAATAAATCTCTGTCTCTTTGCCATTTGTTGTTATACTTATTGTTGTCTTAGCTATCTATTTGGGAACTGTAAAAATTGCCTATCCCCAAATATTGTTGGTATTGTAAGTCAGCATGTTTTTTTAGCTCTTTATCAAGACTAGGGTTTGAATTGCTCACTGTCAATCATTTTTTGCTTCCCTTTCCTACCATTTTGGTGAAAAGTTGTCTTATTATTGTTATTATTGTTGCAGTTTCTGAAAAATGATGAAGCTCCAAACTTATGCTGGATTTAGTTTCTTAGCAACCATGAGTGCTATCTACTATGCATTTAGCAGCAGAGGGCAGTTCTACCCTGCCATGGTGTACCTTTCTACATCCAAGATATGTTTTGTCCTCCTCCTGAACATGGGCCTAGTAATCATGTGTATAATGTGGCAGTTAGTGAAGAGATTATTTCTAGGTTCACTCAGAGAAGCAGAAGTTGAAAGGCTTAATGAACAGTCATGGAGGGAGGTCATGGATATTCTTTTTGCGATTACCATATTTCGGCAAGACTTCTCAGTTACTTTTCTAGCTATGGTTACAGCTCTTTTGTTGATCAAGGCATTGCATTGGTTGGCCCAAAAGAGAGTTGAATATATAGAGACCACTCCGTCCGTTTCTACGCTGTCACACATACGGATAGTTTCATTTATGTTTTTCCTCCTCCTCATTGACTGTCTTTTCTTGCACAATTCTTTGAGGTCTCTGATACAAACTCGGCAAGCATCAGTTGCACTATTTTTTACATTTGAGTAAGTTAATTGACTATTACAGTGTGCAAGTATCTTCATCTTTTTTTTTCTTAGGTATATTTTGTACATTAATTTAATGATTTTTTCCCCTTATGAGGCCCTGATGGGTCTAAAATACTAATCAAGGAGAACAAACTCCTAGTGTTTTGTTGGGGCAAGTTTTATTGTAGCCAGTTGATTGAATACCTGTATCCTATGTGTTAATTGAATGTACCATACAACATTAGCAAATAATTTTTTTTTTGTTACTAGAAGTTGTCATATTCTTCACAGTTTTTATGCTAGAAGCTTGACTCATGGAGTATAATAAGTCAAATATTTACGTTCTCCCTTGCCACTCACAAGTGCAAGTGGAGTCCAAACTCCGAACTTGTGAACATCTGACAAGAAGAACGTTTTAGATTATACTCACTTTTTTTTTTTACCTCAAGGGTGTCTTAAAGTCAGCTATGGCTGGGATGACTTCATCAATATCCTTTTATGTGCCTGTGTAAGGATATTTTTTCATGAAATCCACAAGGGAAAAGTTTGCGTGAAACTTGGATATCAGTTAGATGTTACTCTCTTCTTCAACCTCTATGTACATGCAGTGTTTTTACTATCTTGCTGATCTAAAAATCCATAGGCTCATCCATTTGCAGTTATGTGCTTACACCAACCTGGTTTGGTGCATATCTTGCTGGTTGCATATGCTGAGCAATTGCGCAAAAAAGACTGCTGATGAGACTTTCATCTAATGGAACACTTTAGGAAGATCAACCTTTGTGCAGATACCCTCTAATAGGCAAAGAGCTTTTAGGATCTGATAATCTGTAATGAAAGTTACTGTCATTTCATTCTTTATTCCCTCAAAATGGTACAGAAAATTTGATCTTTTTTTAGTACATGCACACACACTTGTGTTCAATATGAATTTTCCATATTATCAACCCACCATGGCATTTCCAAATTGCTCCATGAATTACTATCTGGTAACTTTTGCATATTTTTCTCATGAAATGGTTCCTAATTAAGATTTTATATGTTTCATGTGAAGCATATACTGTCTTTGTTGTAATCCAATAATTGTCTTTCTTTGTTGGTGACTTGAAACTAACAATAATTGTGATGTTGTAATTGCAAGATTTTGCATAATGTTAGTTTTGTATGTACTTGTGATTCTTCTTATGGTGCCTCAGATATACCATCTTAGCAACGACAACTGTGTCCACATTTGTGAAGTATGTATTCTATGTAAGTGACATGCTTATGGAAGGACAGTGGGAGAGGAAGGCTGTTTATACATTTTACCTTGAGCTTGTTCGGGACCTTCTTCACCTGTCTTTGTACATAATATTTTTCCTAATCATCTTTGTGTAAGTACTTCTTAAACTTGATCTTACTTTGTTAACTTTTATCTTGATCCTTTATGCTCAATCACAATGTCTAAGTTACCAAATAAGGTTTATCTTTACTAACAGGAGTTATGGTATCCCACTGCACCTGATACGCGAGCTATATGAGACATTCCGCAGTTTTAAAATGCGTATAGCAGATTATGTTCGATACCGCAAAATTACCTCAAATATGAATGAGCGTTTCCCTGATGCAACACAAGACGAACTTAATGCGTAAGCAGTTTACTCCAAATACAGCTATAGTTCTTACTCTTGTTATCTACTATTTTAGTCACTAGTTATTCTTAAATGCAGGACTGACGCTATATGCATTATATGTCGAGAAGAGATGATTATGGCTAAGAAATTGATATGCGGACACCTTTTTCATGTTCATTGCCTAAGGTCATGGTTAGAGAGGCAGCATACTTGCCCCACCTGTAGAGCTTTGGTTGCACCACCTGAAAATGGGCCAGCAGGACCGTCTAGGCAACATGGAGTTCCACAAATTCCAAGTCAACCTGGTAAAGTTTCTATTATTGCTTGCACCAGATTTTCCTTTTCCTTATTTCATTTTTTGAAGGGGAGCCTTGGCGCAACGGTAAAGTTGCTGCTTTGTGACCCAGAAGTTATGAGTTCAAATCTTGGAAACAGTCTCTTGTAAAAAAAAAACAGGGTAAGACTGCGTACAATGGATCCTTCCCCGGGATCCTATATGGCGGAAGCTTCGTGCACCAGGCTGCCTTTTTTTTTATTTCATTTTTTACACCTTAAGCTATGGTCTTTCACTTAAATATGACAATCTCTTAGCAGGAATCTCAAGTCAGCTAAAAAAATGAATGTTGTTGAGATTTAAGCTTGGTAAACATGGATAGAAAACTAGGAAGGAGAGGGGAAAAGAAAATAGATGCAATTTTATGCATGATTCATGACCCAATTATGTATATTTTTGTGCTCCTTTTCTTCCCTATCTATTCCCTATCATGCCCCAAATAGTCCTTTTCCAATGGATGGGACTGAATTCACTTAGCAATTTTCATTGTGACAACCCCATCAAGAGCCGCTATAGTGGCTATTGGACTGTAACTTATGAGTTGAGTAATACGTGCCACATATCACAACATAAACACCAATTTCCAGCATAGAAATAAAGGTAACGAAAAGACATGATAACTTTCTAAAGATGAAGTGATGTGTAAAAACTGTCTTCGACTGCATACAAAGCAGCATAACTTGGGCAATGCTCAACATGATCTGACATGAATCAGGTCTTGCCATGCTTGACCTTGTAAGGGGCATAGGTTTGTGCTGGGCTGGAGTCTCCCTTGCCTTCATAACATGGCTTATATGTTTTTTTTTAAAAAATAAATATTACCATTTTTCCCTGAAACAATTTAAAAATCTACCAATTGGTCTTAGATTTTTTTTTAAAATATTAACAAAGTTTATTGTAGTATTTATTTATTAGTTTATAATTATTTTGATACTAAATTTAGGCCTAGCTCATACTATGACCAAGCATGGCTTGATTGGAGTCAGCTTGTCTCTGGCTCAGCATGCATGATTTATTAACATAAATGCCACAAAGGTGCAAATGCATAAATAAAAGCAATAAATAGAACAAGCAAAGTAGAAACCCAATATGTTTGAAAAATTCAGAAAGCCAGATCAACAAAGACATCTTTAGAGCAAAGGAAAAAAGAGGCATCAATTTGAAAAAGTTAAGTGTGTTAATTATGTTAACGCTTCCATTAGATTTTAATTTATGTGCATGTTTGTAACTTTACTTTTTGTGGATATGTTAAACATGCTATATGAGTTAGGCTTTTGCTGCAAGTTTTGTAATAGTTGTGAACACAATAACAGTGTAGAACTATAACTATTGTGTGTGATAATAATTTTTATGGACTTATTAGCTTGTTGACATTGTATTGTTGACGAACTTTATCTATCATTGGTGGGCGCACATATTTGGGCTTCTAATTATATGATAGCCATACGTGTGTTGAACATACACAGTTTACCTCTTAATAGTGAGGAGTAGGAGTGAATGGGGAAACCCATAGGCCACACGTGTAATAGAATATAACATAGATATGGCTAAAAGATATAAGTGTTAACTTGGATCATACTTGGATGATCTGATTGTGATATAAGATGTGCTTAGTGTTTCAAATTGTTATGATATTTTGTTACCCCTTCTTCTGCTTGTTTTATTTTACTGGTTGTGTTAGCACTAACATATTTAACACTTTGTGGGCCTTTCTAGTTTTTATCATTATCGTTACTCATAGTTGCTTACTTGTGTTCTTAGTTTGTACTTGAAGACAATTTTATATTTATCATGTCAACTTTAAAAAGTTATGTCATTCAGTTCATTGTGTTATATGCTGGAAATCAGTGTTATACGGTGACATATTGCATGTGCCACCTAACTACACATGCTACATAACCAAATGACTGGCACAGTGACTACCAATGGGGTTGCCGTGACAGTTAACAAGTTCAGACATGCATGGGAAAAGGTCCAATTAGGTCGTGACATTCCATCTCCTTGTTATTCATTCAGCCATACCAAGTCTCAGTAATGTTCCATTATAGTTGCAGTTCTGCTCTGAGTTTGTTGCAAATCATCACGCCCTACCATTTTGAAAGTACGGAAATTGAATCTGGTTTGTATTTACAAATACAGTGGTGTTCGTGTCTTTTCTGTATTGGTTGAGATGTTTCACTGTTCCATCCATTGAAGTCCATACTTTGATGATCTTCTAACTATTTGTTCATATGTGTCCCACTCCTTTCATATTCCTTTGGTAGCTCTTACTTAACATATATCATTTCCTTTGTGTAGTTGGATCAGCGGCCACTTCATCTTCACAGAATCCCAGTGGTGGTACAGAAACTGCTAAATTAAGCCGCCATCAGGCCATGCTTCAAGCAGCTGCAATGGCCGCATCCGTATATGAAACTTCTTTCACTTACCCTCCCCCAAGTTCCTTCTGGTATGTGCAATGATATTAAGTATACTAATGATCCAGAAGCATAGATTTGCTTTTATATTTAATATGTTCTAAAAATTTCTTGTTTTCTTCATTGTACTACTGGTGTCTTTGCAAATAAACGTCCTGAACCAATATAGTGCTCATCTATGAATCCAGTTTCTTACTGAGCTCAACTACACAAAGCATTTCCCTTATAATTTAGTTAAAATATTCGTTTAATTAATAAAACCTATTTTTTTTCGATTGCACACATTTTGGATAATTTGGAGCTATAAAGTTTGTATGGCAAAGATATTAGACACAAATAGAATCATAAACATATTGTATATATGTGTTATATTTTTTTATATATTTGAATAAAAAGTTTAAGATACAATATCATAATTGGCTTTAGATAAATTTGCATATAAGTTTATTCATAGTTCACTAGTGTTCAAGTGTGTCTAATTAAACAGGTTTCTTTATACTAACCAAACATAAACAAGCCCTAACTGAGTTTATTCAAGAATTGCCCATCTATATATTCTTTTCCCTTATTTACTAGATTCCCCAACCCTTACCCTCTCTCATAGGAAACATTGCCTTAAAGTTCATAATTTATAAAAAGGAATAGCCCGGTGCACGAAACTCCTACCAATATAGGATCCTGAGGAAACACCTATTGTACGTAGTTTTATCTTATTTTCAAAGAGACTATTTCGTAACTCGAACCCATGACTTTTAGGTCACGAGTATATATATTTTTCTTATTTATTTACTAGATTTCTCAACCCTTACCCTCTCTCATAGAAAACACTGCCTTAAAGTTCATGACGTATAAAAAGGGGCAGCTTAGTGCACAAAGTTTTCTCCGATATGGGGTCTCAGAAAATGGTCTATGCAATCTTATCATACTTTGCAAGAAACTCGAATCCATGACCTCTAAGTCACACGGCAATAACTTTACCGTTGTGCTAAGACTCTTCTTTTAAAGCTCATAACATATACTAGTGATAAATTTCTATGATATTTGTGAAGCATACGACGTGTCATTAACAAAGTGGTTCCTTGCTTGAAGATTCATAATGAAAACAGGTTAATAAAAGAATTGTTTTTGTGAAAGACACTTTACCTGTCAGTCTTTCAAGTTAAGTAAATGTTAATTTAGTGTTCGTTTTCCTGGAGATTCATATTTTGTTTTCAGGCCTCCAGGCTCTGGATCAAATTACAATGAGAATGCCCATTCAGAGGCATTCAGCGGAAGGATAATGCTACCAACTGGAGAAGCAGCTGCTTCTGAACAATCCACCTGCAGTGAGAGATCATCTGGCAATCTAAATCTTCAGGGGTCATTATTGAAGGCGCAACAAGATGTTATCCGAAGCCAGATTCAGGTAAATCCTGGAATTCGCCACAATCTGAAATAGTAGTCTTACGTTATGTCATTATAGGCTCAAGGTCAAAAACTAGACAAAAAAAAACCTTGCACGCTTTCAAAATGGCCTTTTAGATTGTCCTCGGAGAACAACATAATATTGTTGTTTGCATTTAATAGGAGTATAATGTGCAAAATTCTGCAATAAGCATGCCTTTTATTGCAGTTCTTTTACTAATTACTCAACCTCATTTTCTTTTTGACAGCTTCTACAGACACAATTGCAAGCTCTTCAACAACAGGCACATCAATCCAAACCCGATGATCCCGATCCCAAAGGAAAATCTATCATCACGTTCGATCCTACCACAAGATAGTTGAAATAGATGTTGCTAACTTTACAGGAGGGGGAGAAGTAGGGATCTTTCCGAGTTCCGACGCTCATTCATTCGTATGCAAGGTTTAACTTTTCTCCAGATGATAAGGAAATACATCTCAATAAGATGGTGCTTGACTATCTGTTGTTTCACTCTCTGACTATTTTCATCCTCTAATTTCAAAGGCCTCAAAACCCTATTGTCATTTTGTGCAAAATATTTTGTAACGAGTTCTTGTGTTCTTGAATTGAGATAGAAGTTGTAGCTGTTATATTTACTTCAGATTTATATAGAATGGTTATAATGATTTTAGAATATCATCTACTAGAACATAAGAAGAACAAAATTGCATGTGCAGCAATTTGTAAAAGAAAAACAGAGATAGAAGCCTTCGGGGTTATTGTGCAATGGTAGGATATTCAATTCGGTTTACAGGTATTTACAGTTTGATCTTCAATTATGGTGTATTTATAGGATTTTTTTTAAGTGGAATGAGATGCTGTAGTTATACATTTTCTAATTTATTTCGATGGGTAATGGATTTGTAGGGTAAGATTAATTATCCTTAAGATTAATCAGATCAAAGGTTTGAATATCCGATGCTAATAATAAAAAAAAAATATAAATAGAGAATGGTTCTTAGTTTTAGTTTTTGCTCGGCTATCTCTTCTCATAAATTACCTCAGGCCTTATTCCTAAAATATATCCAAATTAAATTTTGACTAATGTTTTAAGTCTTTAACAAATTATTTTTGATTGAATTGTTAATGCTTGGAGTCTTTTAACACATGAAGTCTTTTAACACATGAAATAAAATTTAAGTAATGATCTAATTACTATAATTTTATATTTATGAGTAAATTATTTAAGAAATATGGCATATATAAATTGAACTTGGCTCTAGAACTAGAAGTTGATTGATTATATAGTTTTTATCTTAAAAGGTTATTATATCAAAATCAACCTTTGATCTTTAAATTTAATAAAAATTACGATGTCCTCAAACCTTTATATAATTAGTTCATTTTTTTATTTTAAAAAAAATATCAAGGTCCCTTATTTTATTTTTATGTTTTTATCTTTATATTTTAGCACTGCTAATTGTTTTGGCTAAAATTTTAGTGTAGTTATTTTAACTTAGTTAAAATTAACGTAGAATTTTATTAAAATATCATTTTTGAATTTAATTAAAATTCTTATTGTGTTAAATAGTTTGATTAAATTTGTAAGAATATTAAAATGCAATTATTTTAGGATGAAAAATAAGATGGGTTTTTTTAAAAAAAATAATATAAATAATGAGCTGTGTTCTCCTGCGTATTGTTTCCCTGTGCGCTTGTGCGTGTCGTTGCTGCCACCGTCATTGTCGTCAAAATTTATCATCATCAAAGTCAAATTATAATCCAATAGGGCTGATGAACCCTAGGGGGTTGGCGTCAGAGGGATTCCAGTCGAATTCTAGTCAAAATTCAGTCGGAAACGACCGAAATCACGGCCACCAGTGGCCATCACTAGCGGTCACGATTCCAGCTAGCGCCGGCTGGAATTGGCTCCGCCAGCGCCGCTGACCCGCGGTGCTAGCGGGCCAAAATTCAGCTGGCACCGCCTGCAATTCGGTCGACGACCGACTGGGAACGGCATCTGGTCATTCCCCAGTCGGTCACCAGTCAAATTATAGCCAGTACCGATGATACCGAGGAGAAAGACGGGCGAAGAAGGACTGTCGTGCACGGTTCGCATGGGATAAGTCGCGTAGGAGATCAATCTCGTATAAATAATATAAGATGTGTTTTTTAAAATATAAGATGTCATTTTCTTTTTTTTATTATTATTAAAATATTGTTCACGGTCAGACTTGAGCAGCGGACCAGATTTGTGGTTTGCTTTTCCGGACCCCCTCCTCCACGACTAAGAATCGTAGCCGTCAATTTCCAGAAGATGAACCCGAGCCAGCCGTTGGATGCAAGACTACTTGAGAACGCAGGGACTTCCGCTCCTCTTAGTAGCCGTCACCCATACAATACAAATCCCATCGCCTCTGTCCTTTTTCCTCCTCTCGTCGCTTCTTCCGTCGATTCCAGGGCTTTCTCTACTTCGTCTCCGTTTCGCATCCGCACTCTCGCCCGATCCGTGCTCAATCGAGACTTTCCTGGACACGCAAGGAGAAGGAAGGCGAGGAGACGAGCTGCGCGTGGTGCCATGGGACAAGCCTTCCGCAAGCTCTTCGACAGATTCTTCGGTCCCGTCGAAATGAGGGTCTCTGTCCCGCACCGCCTTATTTAACTTTATTTTCCCCTATAAAGACCGGATTTTGCATGGTACAGAGTATGAGCATGTGGTCTACTTGGGTGCTCTTTGATCGGAAAAGGAGCTAAGATCTGGTGTTTTGTTAGGTAACTAGAAGCCGCGATAGAGGAACGTTGAAAAAAGGATATTGATATAAGAACACGAAGGCCATGTATAGAATTGCGCATAGGTTCTACGAGTCAATTTCTGGAAGCGTGTTTGGAACTTTTGGTATCATGTAAACATTGTTAACGTATGTTGGCTTTGAATCTAGTTTAAGAGGAAACAAAAGGTAGCATAGATTAATCTAATCAATAATTCTCATCCGTCAAGAGAAAATTTTGTCCTAAGATGTTTAATACATAGATTGAACAGTTCAATGAAAGGGTTGCCAGTAAGTCGTCTTTTATCCAATGCTTTTGAAACATTAGGAGTTGGAACTTGATCGAGCTTCCACAGCTAGATAAGTAGTAAAAATTGCATTTTCTTTTTTCCCATTTTGTGTAGGTTTATGTTGTTGGTTCTGTTTTCATAAAGAATCTGGAAACTTACTCGTTGCTTTTCATCTGAAACTATTCATTTTGATGAACTAGTCCTAATATTTGAACTGTTTTAGGTTGCAATGCTTGGACTGGATGCAGCTGGTAAGACAACTATTTTGTACAAGTTGCACATTGGAGAAGTTTTGTCGACAGTTCCAACTATTGGTAAGTTATCTGTACCTACATATGATAGGTATCCTGGAGAAACCTTTGGTTTGTCATTATTAACTTGGAATGGATCGGTAAAAGATCTATTTTGCTTTCATTGAACTTAGGTATGACTAATATTGCCTTGGTTGGTATAACCTCTGTTGAGGTTGTTGGTTTCAGCTTCAATACCTCATATTAGCACATAGTGCACTAGATTTTTGCATGCCTGTTTCTCTCTTGGAGATCATTATACATGATTAAATTAGGGAATACAACTTATTCAATGATGTTCACTGATCTGTTTTTGTTTGTCTTGAAGAATTCATGCCGTGATTATAGGAAACTCATCTGACGTTATTTTTTTATTTCTCTATTTATTATAATAAGAATAATGATGACAATTGCCCGAGATATACCTTTTGGGTTTGTACTTGCAGTTAGTTGCAATTGAAGTAGATCAAGTATCTAATGGTAGTTGTATAATTCTGAACCATAACTCTCAAAAATCTCTTTCCTTGAGCACAAACAAGGATTTTTTTTATTTTTATTTTTATTTTTTTAATCTTTATTGGGTGGATCTTGATTCCCATGGGAGTTACTAGGGATTAGCTTTTGTCCCATTGTTTCATCCTTTATTATGCGAGTCTTCCAAGGTGTCTGAGATGGACAAAACACCTCAAAAAAATTAAATTTAAATATGTTTTTGGACTCATAAGAGATATGCTCAACCTAACCATCCTCTAGAGCTCATCGCCATAGGGATCGGTTTTGAGCATTCAACTCAAAACATATATTTATGTTGTGCTCCCTATTGATCACACCATAAACTTTGTTGTTATCCTTTCTAGCATCTACTGGATGAAGCTACATCATTGGTACAGATATACTTATTCTGACCTTTTTATATGGAATGAAATTTTTTGTTCTGGTTAATGAAAAATATGAACATTTTTTTGGAAAATAACTTTCTTTGGAAAGAACAGACAGAGGTCATTTTCCTGAAATTATACACATTAAAAAATTTAGAAAATATTTTCCTAAAATTATGTTTTGTGAAATAGATAGTTTTTAATTTTGAATCATGTCACAATTTGTAGATTTATACCTCATATTAGCATATGCATTCATAAAACTAGGTACCCCTGCATTTCCTTGAAAAATCAAAGTTGCAAGAATGCAAGCATAACAATACAATAGTAATTAAGAAAAGAATATGCATTGAACTTCAAAAAAAAAAAAACTATATGTGCTCCTTTTTCTTATGTATAGCTGTTGCAAATTCATAATTTCTAGCAATGTACATTATCCTTATAAATCTTCTAAATTGCCAAGAATTTGATGATGCATTGAACATTATCTTTTTTCAAGATATGTAACTTGAAATGCAACATGATATCCTTTTTCCCTTTATCAACTGCATGCTAGAATTGACATGTGGACAACAATAATTTACAATAAAGTATAACTCTAAATTACAAAAAGGGCAATCCAGTGTATGAAACTCCCGCCATGCCGGGTCCTGGAGAAGGGTATATTGTATGCAATCTTTCTCTGCTTTGCACGAGATTATTTTCAGAACTCGAACCCGTAATTTCTAGATCATAAGGCAATAACTCTACCATTGCACCAAGGCTCCCCTTCTATAACTCTAAATTACAAAAGGAACAATATTGCTCTCTATAGTTGTAGATGTATGATAATTATTATGCATTTAAAAATAACCATAATGTTAATTCAAATTTCAACCGACCTATGTTTTGAGACCATTAAGTTTTATTGTCATTTAGGATAATATTCTTACGTTGACCCCTCATATGCTATATTATGCAATTATGGGTCATATTTGTAATGCAATTGTCATAAAAAGAAAAATTAGAGAATCTATACAGTTTCCTCATAGTATCTACTCATTTATCAGAGCAGTGAGCCTCCATTTATTAAATACTATTTTACATAAGCATCATTAGCAATCACCAATATATTTTCTTTCACGTTGATAAGGCATTTAAAAAATAGATAAAGAAAAATTCCATATATGTTAGAAGTAAGTATGATAAAATAACCAGAAAGATTCATAATCTCATACGATAGAAGCATAGTAGAATTTAACAGTTCTATAGCATGATGGTGATATCAACATATGAAAAATCTGTGATGTTATTATAACACAATCTATTTAATAATTTAGCTTACTCTAAGCTAGATCTTAGTATATTGCAAGGCTCTCTTACTCATAGATTGTTTTCGAATTTTACCATAATATACTAAGATTCATCAAATGACAATAAAATCTCAGCGTGAACAAAAATTTAATTATATTACACAAAAAATCAAATTTACCTGGGAGGTGCATGCTATGACACAAATCTAAGTTTGTATTTCCTATGAAGGAAACACATAAGGAAGCAAGATGGTATAAACCAGAAAGATCTCCCAGCTGCCATTTCTTGCTGTTTCCTTCGATGAAAATGATGGGTGGGATGGAAAGGATTTGGGAAACCTTTTCCCAATTTGAATAAAAATTGTTATTGTTCGATTTGCACGAGGAAGCACTGTTCAGATGCAACACGAGTTAAATTCAGCCCCCCAAAAGTTTTTTTTTTCAAATATATTTTAATTTATATTTTTAATAAATAATATTTTGAAGTTTAAGTTTGGCTTTCTACTTCCTTCCATCCAAGTCCAAGGAAATGGTGAGAAGTCTACTTCATTCCTTCCCTCCAAAGAAATCACAAAGTATGGAAATATGTTTTTATGTTTCTGCTATAAATTTTCACCCTGCCCTCTTTCTTTCCCTCGATTCTTCCTTCCCTGCTAGAAAACACAAGCCAAAAGTAAGAGCCCCACATGCCTGGTCCTTAGTAATGCTTCTAAAATATATTCCAATTTGTGCTTCTTTAATTTACTCTGTTTTGAAAGGAGATATCGACTCTCCTTTTGCCCAAAGAAATAAATCTCAATATTGTGGAAAACACAAAACAGAGAGAAAGCGAGTTATTTTTCTTTAATCAAAATTCCCTTTCAACCATGCTATCCAATGAATATTATGGAAGATAAATATTGAATGTTAACTTGATCTTATTTCAAATTAATGAAGGCTTTGAATTATCCAATTCCTTCAATAATTCATGTTGTGATTATAGGAAGGTTATCCAACATTAACTATAATCTCTTTATTTTGTTATCTTTTTTTTTAATGAAAATATTAATAACAATTAGTAATTTAGAATGCGTTGGAGGTGAACAAATTGGTTTTTTAGTTTAAGACATTCTCTCATTTGCATATATACAAATATCAAGACTAACTGGTATCTGCAAAGTATACTAGTGAAAGTTCACAGATTTCTATTCTTTTTTTTTCTTTCCTTTTGGTCTTATTTTTATTTATTTTATATTTGTGGCCTTATATTTTGGCTTGAACATTTTAGATACTTGATGATCTCTATTGAATCTTCAGTGTAACATGGCATTTCACCACAACATCCAGCATTTAGTCCCAACTATTTTGGGGCCAGCTACATGAATTTTATCTCTTGCCACTTACATTATATTGGATCGGTCTTGTTAGGTTGATATCAATATTATACTGGTAACCAAAGCAAATAACTTTGCAACTTGTATCTTTGCTATGTCTTTGGCTCTTGACATAAAAAATCATATGCCTAGGCCTCTTTTGACTTGATTAATTAATTGATATTCAAGTCTTATGAGTTTTTTTTATATTCAATGCATACTGATGATATCTGATATGATTCTTGTTTTGTTATTTAGAACATAAAGTTTGAGAGAATTTCAAACATCTAGTGCATTATTGGCAATATAATGCCTTTTGTCTATTTTTTAGGCTTCAATGTGGAGAAGGTCCAGTATAAAAATGTTGTATTTACAGTCTGGGATGTTGGTGGACAAGAAAAATTAAGGCCCTTATGGAGGCATTACTTTAGCAACACTGATGCACTGGTAATTTGTCATTACTTTAGCAACATGGTCATTTTAAGCCCTAAATATTGCTTCTTTTCAATTCGAATTTTTTTTACAGCGATGCAATATTGAATGTGTTTTGTCTCTTGTAATTCAGTGTTGAAATTGGTTTAATTTTTACTTGTTTTGAGCCATGATATCTGGGTGACTAATCATCCTATGATAACCCATTTTTTGTTGCTTACTATTTAGAGATCCTTCAGTCAGTTGTTAAGCTGCTGGTATTCTCAGCTGTACTTCTGCTGTTGCGATCAAACTTGTATGTTGCAAATTTGTGACTTGTAGAAAAAATGATACGATGAATGTAACACAATAGAAATTTGGACATTCAAGGCCTTCTATATGGGTCTGCTTATACCATGACCATCAATATCTTTGAGAAAGATACATGTCATCGTAAAGTATCACAACAGTAAAGTTGCAGTAGATTAGATTCCCACATTTGGTGCAAGAGAGAAGGTTCTTTATATGCAATCTTGCTCTTGGAAGTAGCCTGGCTATTTGGTGATTGATGTTCTTGGCACTAATAATCAATCTTACAGGACATCAAGGTTCTCTCCTATTTCAAATAATTATAACTATGGTACTTATAGTTTCATTCATGTATTGGTTAACATAATTTTAGTTTACATTATCACAGACTTGCTCAACATTTGACTAATCACTAATTATTTTTGATGTTGTTTTTTGATGCGTTGCTTTTAGATCTATGTTGTGGATTCATTGGATAGGGAAAGGATCGGAAAGGCTAGAGAAGAATTTCAGGTATAGAGTATGATGATGTAGGATGTAGTTGTAATTTGGCTCTTTTCCTTCTTAAAATTCTAATAATTGCGTCATAATACTTCTTTCAGACTATTATCCGCGATCCATTCATGTTGAGCAGTGTCATATTGGTATTTGCTAATAAGCAGGACTTGGTATGTTTGCGTCCTATTTTTCATAATGTCATCCTTAATTTAATAGCTTATTTATATTGCAAGTATAAGCTTTTAGTTTTGTATCTTTTGCTGTTTATCTATTCTTTAAAGGGAAACACAGAGGTGAATTCTATCTGTTAAAAACATACCTCATAGATACTATGGTTATCCTGACAGTTTGTTTATCAGTCGCAACTTACTATTTTCTAAATGCTTCATGCAAATCTCACAATAATTGTTGAAATTCTCTGGCCAATTCTTCCCTTGTACGTCTGTTGTTCTGTGGATCAACAGAGGTATTCTAAAAAGCAATCTACACAGTTGCTCTATGTATTTTAAACAAGAGACCACATTCCACATTGCATATGCTTTATTCTGCCCCATTAGGAGGTCATTGTCTATGTGTTAGGTGGACCGTCTTCCAGTGCGAAGGGAAAAACTGGTTCAGTTCATTTGCCAACTTAGAGCATAATAAGCATTTGTGATGATTTTTCTCCTCTAAAGAAAAATAATTCTTGAGATTGCAAAATATTAAACCTAGTTTTTGACGTTGTAGCATGGAACTTCTAAGTGTTAATTTAAACTCTTATTTTACGAGCATAAACACTTTAGATTTTAATTACACGTTATCAATAAACATGACATTCTACATTTTATATCATGTGTTTTATATTGTATTATTTGTAGATAGCTTTTATGTGGATTTATGATTGGATGAATTATTAATATACTGTAATGAACGTATTTCAGTCAATATAAATTTAGAATTTTGTTACCAACCACATATACTTCATATATGCCCCTCACACATCACATAATTTGCTATTCAGTGATTGTCATACACAATTTCGATATTAAAACGGACAACTGATATTGAACTGCCCTACCTATTTTTTCTGTGCATCCCCTTCGCAAATGCATGCCAGTTGCAACTCACCTATTTAGCCAGCACTCTATGGTGCTCACTCATAGAGACGACTAGAGTGCTTTGCTTAAAGTTTCAACTAGGTAGAAGAATGACATCTAATTATCTCATTGAGTATCATGGTTTTAAATCTCGATCCATGCCAAGTGGTACGTACGAAATTTATTATTCTGTCCGTTGTCCGACATCGGTACCAGCGGCCACGGCCTTAGCGGGGCCTCTGCGTGGCCACGACGGCCTTGGCTGGGACTCAGCAGACTCCGCGATGCCTCCGTGTGGAGTCCACGACCTCGACAAAGCCTTTGCGTGACTGTGGCAGCCTCGGCGAGGGCTACACAGCCTCGATGGGGCCTCCCCGGGAGCTGAGGCCGAGTTGCAGAGTTTGAGTTGCACAGTAAAATTTTAATTAAAAGATAGGTTAATAATTTTAATTAACTTCTATTTATAGTTTTGATAAAATATATAAAATCAATCAAAATTTAATAAAATTACTCTATTAATCTAAAAATATTTCATAAATATATTTTATTTATTTATATATTATGAATAATAATTTTTTTATTATTAAATTTATTTTATTTTTTAATCCATTACAATCCAAATTAATTTTACTGTTAAATTTTTTATATTTTTTAATTTTTTTAATTCATTTTTTAAATATTTAAGTTAAAAAATTTATTTTTAATTATGTATTTTATATTTAAAAATTATCAAAACTTATCGGTATAACACGATATAATATCGAAATCGTATTGTTTTAGTTACCGATCGAAACCTCAATATAAGCCAAGATTTTAAAAGTATAACAGTGTCCTTATAAATTTCTCAGGATATAAAGGATCTCACAATAAATTGTTGGTTGTCAAAAGCTATGGTCGATGTTTTTCGGCCAATCTTGGTTTTGTTGGCAATTTTCCCAGGAATTAAATAGTACATAATCTGTAAAGAACCAACTTTTGAACAGTGCAAAACCAAAACTAAAACCCCAGTACACTTTCGCCAAAAATTAAAATAAAACATCCACACTTATACCTTCTATTCACTAGAGTTCAAGGGCAATGCTAAAAAAAAAAAAAAATACAGTTGAGGGCATAATCATGTCCCGTAGGAACTTGTAGTTATCGACAAACAATTGCTTCTTTATGTATTGGGACACCAAATATTTTGGTCCATGTTGGGTTAACCAAGGTGTAGTGAAGGCCACTTGCTCATGTGATGATGTGAAGATGGTGAGGGATGACAAACCATGTAAGAAGGTTCAGGGTACAACACTCCATGCCGGAAAACTGCAGCTGTAGATCCACTTGCTGATTGACAATCTTATAAAAGCAAGTTCAGTGGCAGCTACTTCATGCCGGAAAACAATAGTAGGAAACCCACGACTCAATGACCACGTTAGAACTTTCAAATACCAAATGAGTCGAGTTCAACCAAATGTTTCATATGAAGATTATGTAGATTGACAATCTTATAATAAGTGTGTGTGTGTGTGTTTTTTTTCATTTCGTGTCTTTTATTATTATGTATTACAATTGTCACCGTAAGATTTATAAGTTATTCGATGCTATAACTGCCTTATCTCATTCAGAAAGGTGCAATGACTCCAATGGAGGTATCTGAAGGGTTGGGTCTTTATGATCTGAGGAACCGAACATGGCACATCCAGGGAACCTGTGCCCTCACCGGGGATGGTCTATACGAGGGACTCGACTGGTTAGTCACAGCTTTGAAGGAGTTGCAAGTCCCAGGGCGACATTTAACTTGATCCATCTCGACTCCTCGGTTACCTTACAAAGCTTAAGATCGACTCATCCTGAGAAGATGTCTGTATATTTTCTTCTCTCTTTTCCCCCTCCGATGTCTTTGGCTTGTAGGTGATGTAGACTGATTCATAAGTCATGGATTTCATTTCTCAGGGTGTTTTTGCACAGATAATTTTTTAAAAATAATTCAGGTGTCTAAATTTTCAACTCGGCTAATTTTGGTGATGTTTTGGTTTTGTTCCATGAATATCGTTCATCAGAGTAAATAAGAAAAGTGCGAAATTATTTACAACATTTATTATTTATTACAGTTTTTATTTATATTTTTTTAGCCCTTTATGTGATAGATATTATTGAAAATATAATCGACCAATATCAACAAATTGTACTTCTTTTTTTATTTTGCTTTTAATTTTTTTTTAATTTTAATTGATTTATTTATTATAACCAATTTAAATAGCTAATTTTCTATCCCTTGACATTCCATTCTAATTAAGTTTAAGTGTCTCTGCACATATTTAACTAAAATGTTAATATTTTCAATGGTGAAACTAGAAAAAAAAATCACAATATAAATATTACTTGATTATTTATAAAATATATTAGATACCATAAAAAATGATAATGTTCAGTTAATTAATTATTTAGTAATCTAGGACTAATAAGTATTATTATTACTATATGTTTTTTTAAAATTTTACTAAATTCCTTGTGTGTTGTTTAATTTTTTTTAATCATAATTATTGAATCTAAATAAAATTTTAATTAATAACCAAAAATCTATTACTTTTAAATTTATTCAGATTTCATATAAATTTTGAAAACTCATTTTATCTTTATTAAACAAAACAAATAAATTCATACTAAAATTTTATAGAATCCTACTTATATCTTATTCAAATATTTGAATATCCGATTAAATTATTAATATTGAGATAAATTATTTTTAATATTTTATTATATTTAATTTGTTAATTTTTGTTTTAAATCTTTTTTTTCTTATTGTTCTCTTACAAATTTATTAAATATTCATAAGTTCACCTAAATATTTTAAATTTAAAAAAAATATATAATAAATGGAGATAAAGAAAGAGAATATAAAATACAATTTAATCCTATGTTAAGAGATGATGAATTTAAAAAAAATCTATAAGGAGAGTTTATCCGACGAATGAAGTAAGATTTTGATATTAGATATACTTCAAAGATAACATAATTATGAAGTCTGAACTGGACTGTCAAATCTGTGAGTGCTTCCCTAGTGTACCTTGTTAGTTGATGGAGATTCATAGTAACTCCAATCTCTTCTATCTCAACTGTTAAAAGAGTATCTTTATTTGCCCCTAAGGGTCGGTGCAGCGGCAAAGACATAGAAAGTACTCAATGAATAACATAGTTCAATTTTTTGCTGGGGCATGGTTTGGTGATGAATTTCTGACAAATCTATGGAGGCGATCCTCTATACAGGAGTTTGTCTGGCGAATGTAGTACGATTTCGACATTGGATAGCCTTTCAAGGATGATGCAATTGCGGAGGTCGGGCTAATGCGCTAGAGCTACGAGTACTTTTTTAATTTATCCTAGTGGTTGGTGGAGACCCACTAGGACTCTCGCCTCTTCCAGCTCCACTAATGAAGAGGCATCCCTGAAAGATTATAGGGTAGAATTAATCATTCTTAGAAATTAGTCGGACCGAAGGTTCGAATACTCTGGTATCAATCGAGAAAAAAAAGAAAACAAAGAGTATCTTTATAAGACCGTAGAATCAGGCTGTAAAAAAAAAAAAATCAAACAGAATCTAAAATGTGATCTGAAATTATCTGTGTTTTTAACGAATCAAAAATATATATTTATTTTTAAAGTTAATGTGACAAAATTTAAATATCT
>JBAMHZ010011470.1:0-19429 GCA_037177395.1 Alpinia galanga
AGAGTTTTTACTTTTTAGTATTCCATTATCTCTATTTAATATTTTTATTATGCTTAATTCCTTTTTATCCTGATTTTAAAAACAATTATACAAACATAAATAAACCAACCCTTCTCATCTTAATTCTCATATGAAATCCACATGTGAACATAAACTAATATCAATTTTTTATCCTCCAGTGGTTTAATTATTTAATAATCTATTTCACTATTTGTAAATACTATTTTAATCCTCAATTTTGAAAACAATTATATAAACATAAATAAACCACTTATCTATTTATTCATGCACAAGAAAATATATAATGAGTCCAAACAATAGAAATTATCCACCTTTATTTATAGCAAAAGCGTGTCCTTGTGGGCATGGTACAGTGATAAAGCATTCAATTGTAAAACGATACAAAGTACCAGAGCATCCAGGTTTGATACCCTTAGAGACAACTCCTTGAAATATCCAAGTTTGAGCTCCTGAGAGGACAACTCCTTGGAACATTTAGTCCATGAGTGAGAATAAACTACGCTCCTCATTTATCCAATGGGCGAACCAGGGAGAAGACTACCCACCTCCAGGATTAGTCGGGCGAAGCTCAAAGGGATTAGTTTGGACACCTAGATTCCTAAAAAAAAAGCATAGAGCATTGGTAGATCATTGAACTCTGCTCGAACTAGTATGTACGAATACATTATGAAAATGACTCAGAAACTCAAAATAATATTCAATAATGATAATAACACAAAATTGCAATAAACAACTTAAGTTCAAATTTGACGGATCAAATCGTAATCTCATTATATCGATACATTCTCATTTCCTATTCAAGACTTATACTATCGATTAATAATTCTATTTAACTAATCTAATTAGCAATCTGATAAAATAAATTTATACTTTGCAACTTTCCTTTGATTGTCAGAACAATGGGGCTATTTCATTGATACAAAACACTTGAGTATTGCTCACAAATGGAATCAAGGAAGAAACTAGGAATAAAGATTTGCTATTGTTGGGTGCTGGAGAAGAGGAAGAAGGGGAAAACATCTGTAAAAACAACAAGCTGAAAAACTGGGAAAATAAATAAAAAGAAGTTTGAGGCTTCCTGTTTTAGGTTGGAAGAAAAGAAAGCTGTTATGTTGACTTGTTCTTCCTATCATTAGCCAAAGTCAAGAAACAAAATAACCTAAAAGATCAAAAAAAAAAAACAGCAGGTCCTATTGTTGATCTACTTGAACAGGCCAAAAACACAAAAAACAACTAAAAGAATGAAAGGAAAAGAGAAAGGAAGGAAAGAGGGAAACCTTACCCTCCCTATCGACGACCTTGACTAAATCCGGTGAGCTTCGATGGCTGCTGTAGGTGGCATGAAAAACAACAAAGAAATGGGAGAGGGAGGGATGCTGTTGGAGAAGAAGAAGAAAAAGGCAAGGGTCATAGTTTAAAATTTTGTATTGTGCTTGACAGTATGGGCGAAATTTGTGGTTTCGTTAGCCACCCAACATCGGTACCAACACCGACATTGCGGGATGCCGCAGTAACTCTACAAGATTGTGAATCTATGGAGTCACGGATCTCGCGACAACTTCAATGAGGTTGCGGAGTCGCGATACTCGCGACAACACTGCGGGATCACTGTGCAACCTCTGAGGGATTGCAAAGGCATTGAGTATTATTTATTTATTTATTTATTTTTTAATTGTATATTTTTAATATTTAAGTTAAGATTTTAATTTTTAATTAATATATTTTATATTTAAAAAGTATCAAAACTGCATCGACACAGCATAGTACAGGATCGAAATCATATCGCTTCGATCGCAGATCAAAATCTCTGTACAGTTTGAGATTTTAAATCATGACAGTAGTTAGGGTTGTGGCTAGGAAAAATAGAGAAAAGAAATGAAAGGAAGTAGAAAAAAAAGAAAGAAAAGAAGGGAGAAGGAGAGAAGGGTTGGCATGCGAGGTGTGAATGGCGTGCAGACGGGGTTGTGGCATGGAGAGAAAAAGAGGAAAGAGAATGTTTCTCAAAAATATCCTAATTCTTTTTAAATTGACGGAACCGGCTTAATTCATTAAACTTGGTTCGGTCATAACTTGGCCAAATTAAGTCCATATCAACTCCGATTTGAATCCATGTGTTTCTTATCTCCGCGCCTATCTGATGGATTCAATTTGAATCCAATCCGACTTTAATTCAGTGCCCTCGTTTCATATTCGACGATTTGGTTCGTTTATTTTTTTTTCTTTATGAAATCCAATACTTAACAAAGTCTTTGTAGTTTATCTTATGAGTTGTATCTAGGAGAAGCTAACCTTGTGTAAGCTACGGTTGTATTGAGTTAATCAACCATGACATGACAAGTGAATACTTTGATTCCTATTTGTTAATTCCAAGATTAGTAGTAATATTGAGTTTTCTTTTCCCACGATGTAGTGTGGTAATTCTCTAACCTGAATGAGTAGCTAGTTTGATGCAACCAAGCAAGGTAATTTGTTCCATCTAGTTTAAATGTACTGAATTAAGAGAAGTATTGTCATAAGTAATTTTCTGATACCATGTGCCACCATAATAGCAAAAGATCTCTTATTTCCATGAAACACCTTGGGATGAAGACACACTGAACTATTTATTGAAACCTAAATAGGGAGAGGAGAAAAGAGGTTCACTTTTCGTTTATACATCTGAAGAGGATGACTGGTGTCATCACTGCTATTGGAAGATAGGTTTGGTGGAAATTGTATCGCCTCTGATACTAGATGTTGTCGTTCGGCTTAACCAAGATTTTGCTACCTCAAGCACACCTCTCCAACCACCGTGAACAAGACATGAGAGACGAGGAGAGAAGGAGGTTAGGGTTAGCAATCCATCAATGGCTTAATAGGAGAGACAACTAGTGTTTGGGGAAATAACTAGGCTTTGCTCTGATACCATGTAGAATTAGATATAGAGGATTTTTTTGAAAAAAATAGGGCATCATTCCCTATTTCAGTTTACTCTTATTTACAATAAATTTGAGATACAAAAAATTACAGATATATTCTGTTAGACAACTAAATAGGAAATTATAACTAAAACACGTGTACCTCTGTCAACACTGCCCAAATATAGTGTTCTTCTAATGCAACCAAATCAACCAAATCCATGCTTATACCATAGTAATAAATGCATTTGTTTACAATGTTCTCATCTTCTTCAAAGAAATCTCTGATAATCTGTTTTATTAGGATGCTGATGACCTTTGCAATACAAAACAACGAACTTTAGTGAATAAACAATCTACAAAAGTATATTTAGATTTCTCCACATGATATTTGCAGAAGATGCATAAGCTATCATCCATATGCATGCCTTTCTTTTGTAGGTTTATTTTCGTTTGAATTTTATTCCTACCAACTAGCCATCTGAATAGTTTCACTTTCCTAGGGGAAAATGTCTTCCAAAAATGTTAAATAAGGCTAGGCTGAATTTCTGGTCCATGTATGAGGAAGTTATGCATTGATTTAACAGTGAAGACGAATTAGTGTCCCACCACCAGAGATCTGAATCTGGTTATCCATTTTGCATCTTAAATTCACCCATTTGTACACAAATCCTATTGTTATTCTGAAGTTTTATTTTGGTCAGTCAGACTTGCTCTTACTTCCTCCATGATTTCCTCAAATTGATGCTCCCTTACTCTTGAATTTAGAATGTTCTCACCTGGTTAGCTGTCCAACCAGAAATTAGTTCATCTTCATTTTGTAACCACTTCTTGATGCCCAGGAGGAATGAGTCTAAGACTTCCATGAGGCCCTTCCATAGGAAAGATCAACATCTGTTGATTATCAGCAATTATTAGTGATTGCAGTTGTTCATACTATGTTTCAAGATTCCAAACCAGGCCAACTTACTCCCAGTTGAATTATCTGTTAATAAGCTTGACGACCAAGTACATAAGAGAGCATGATTATGAATCTGATGTTCTGATATTCCCCGGCCTCTCAAATCATGTTTGTCCAAGCAACCAAATGGTGACTTTGGGAGTGGTTATTTTGGTGTTTGAGCCAAAAAAAATTCTCTGTGAATTTTATTCATCTTCTTAATCACTGTATCTGGAACTAGAAAAGCACTAGCTGGATAGACCACCAGGACACTACATTTTAAGGAACCTCTTCTTCCATGGATGCAAGTGAGCAGCTAGCTTGTTTATGAGTGTTGTCCAGTATTCCTTAGTTGGTCTTATAATGCCTAACTAGAACCCCAGGTATGAGCATTAATTGAAATTTACAGCCAATAATGCTGACCAAGTATTCTCCCTTGGCTCTGGTTGTTTTGCTGAGATACGGGGTAGACTTGGTGTAGTAGATATGAACAAGACTAGAACTATCTTCAATCCGATAGTTGAGTAGCATCTACTTTCAGGAATATTAGTGTGTTAGTATGCTGCAAGACCATAGGATTGTCCTGGGGATTCGAGTTTAGTGGCATTATGTTGAGTATGCTAGAGTCACTACATCTATTCACCATTCGATGAAGTAGATCTATGAAAATAATGAACAATAATGGTGAGTGTAGATTTCCTTAATGAAGGCCTCACTTGTCCTTGAGTTAGGTTTTTTATTAGCAGATGATGTGGAAATCTGTTGTTGCTGAAGTGAATGTCAAGACGAACACCAATCCCACCTGGTGGTGCGGTGCATGAGTTGACCTGCGCGATAAGGTCTGCTGCTTAGGCAAATACTGAGGGAGTTGTAGTCCAACTTGTCCTAGCTTGGTCCAACTCGGACTGTTTGGCCTGACCTACGCACGAGTGAGCCAATATCATAGCCACCAAAGTAATCTGACAAAGCCTCTCTGATGCTTAAGTTAATAAAGAGAATTGGGTTATAGAGAATAGGATCAAGAGAGAGAAAACCCCATAGCAAAAATTGAGACATCCTTCCTTGGCATACCGACGTACCTGATATTTATAGGCGTAGGTTCAAAAAGACCTACAGAGATCATGGTAACATCCTCTAGAAAAGTAGGGATCGGTCATTAATCCCATTAATCATAACCACCTCTATTAATATTAACCACTGATGGTTACTGTCCATTATTTCCACATATGTTATTGTGGGCGACGTTTACACGTAACCAATAACTGCACAGGCCAAGTCGAGAAACTTAAAGTGCTCAGAGCAGGGAGCTCATGGAACTCGGAGTACATCAAAGGGGAGAGCTTAAGGAGTTTGAAGTAGGGAGCTCAAACTAGGGATCTCAGGAAGTTCAAAAAGACTCAGCTTGAGGGGTCGGCCTACAGATGCAAATGCTCAGGAGATCAACTTATAAATGTTGATGTATGGATCCAACTCTAAAGGTTGGCCCCTTGGGTTGGGATCTTGGAACATATGATGCTAGCATGGAGAAGTCACATAGGCATAGCCTGCTAACTGGGGTGAGGTTATTGTCCAAGTATCACTAGTCCCTCTTCAAATTGAGTTGAGGAGCTTAGGTATATGAAACTCAATTAGAGTGCTCAAGTCAACAGGATGTTGACATGGGTCCCTAATATCTGAGCTGAATTGAAGCTAAGGTCGAGGTGTTTGGAGACTTTGATGTGGTAGGGCTGGACTATAAAGCAGAATTGGCATAGAAGCCTCCACAGGACCACGACTAAGTTGGAAGTCAAGACCGAGTTATTGACGCATTACAAGGGCTTTGATGAGTCTCTATCCTGAGGCCTTTGTGCTTAAACAAATTTTGTGATGTATAATATGTTATCTTTGTATAAGAAATTATCATTAAAATGGCTATACTAATTAACATAACCTAGTTAGAGTGGACAACTCCAGATCCATGGGGCTAAAGGGGAGAGCTTGATCTTGAGTATGAGAGAAATATCCATAAATCAGCCCTAGAGTCACTAAAGCTAAAGGGGAAAGATTGATACCGTGACCTGGGTGAACTGTTGAGGTCTGAAGAGAATAAGAGAAGCTGATCCTGCGACCTGGTGAACCTCTGAGACAAGGAAGATAATGAAGCTTGATCTCAACACCACCTGGTTGAGGTTGGGGAGAGAATAAAGCTTGATCTCATGACCTAGTGAACCTCTAAAGTTGGAGTGAAAATATAAGAAAGTTGATCTTGCACCCTTGGCAAACCTATGGTCCGGGAGATAATAAAGCTTGATCCCAAACTTTTGAGTCTCCTCGGGATGAGTTTTTTGCGAACGTCTCAATGTCTTGTCTCAATTTAATCTCATTTCGATAGATAACGCCAAATGATACAGAAACCACTGCTAAAGTGGATGCCGAGACGGATACCAACCCAACCTAGTAGTATGAATATCGTGGTGGAGGCATGAGCTGACCTGCACAATGAGGTCCGCCACGGAGGCAGATGCTGAGGGAAGGCATAGTTCATCCTAACCCAACTTGATCCGACTTGTACCACATGCTCTAACTCAAGCTGCTTGGCTCAACTTGTGCACAAGTGAGCAAATGAGGGGAGTTAGAGTGATCTAGCAAAATCCCTCTGATACTTATGTCAAGTGTATTGAATGATAGAGAATAGGAACAAGAGGAAAGTCCCTTGGTAGAAATCTTGACATCCTTCCCTAGAAATCTAGAAATCCTTCCCTAGCATACCAACATACCTTGGTATTTATAGATGCAGGCATTAGAGAAACCTGTGAAGATTATGATAAGGTCCTACAGGAAAGTAGGGACTGGTTAGTTGCTTCAACCATTAATCCTATTAATCATAACCACTTTTATTAATGTTAATGGTTCAGCCATTACTAACCATTATCTCTATAAGTAATGAATGCACGCCACATCTGTTGATGGCCAATAATTGGTTGAGTCAGAGAACTCAGAGTGCTTGGAGCAGGGAGCTTGGATTAGAGAACTCAAGGAGTTCTGAAAGACTTAGCTTGGGGTTCAGCCTGCAAATGCACATGTCCTTACCCAGCTCAAGAGGTCAGCCTATGTTGATGTACCAATCCAACTTGGGAGGTTAGCCCATTAGGTTAGGATCTTGGAACATGTGATGCCAGCATGGAGAACCCACATACCTTATTACCACCGGTATAATTGGCTATTGATCAAAATAGCAGCATGAGTGGTTATGATAAGCTCTTCCGTTCATGCATCCAATGAGGGAGGAAACCATGAAGCTTGAGTAGCAGGAGGATGTTTTCACAATTCACCTTATTGTTAGCTTCTTAAAAGTCCAATCTAATTCTCACAAATCTTGCTTTTGTGCCATACCACGTTTCCCTTCTTGGTATCAGAGCTTGTGGTTTTCTTTTACACATTGTTGGTATTAAGCAAACTTAGCTGAAGCGAAAGGACAAGTCTTTAGTTCGGTACCTAGGTTTGGGTAAATCCGACGACATAAACACTTGTATGAGCTTGCTAAGTAAGGTACTGCCCTGTGTGTAAAGTTTATTATGAGCTTTATTAACACCAAAGGAACTGCATCTTATCGTGAAGCACTTGCATCCACCGATCCCATTGAATCACCAGCTTTAGGCTTTGTTCGACCAAGTGAAGTTAAGGAGTCAAACGCCACTCTTGCATTAGTTAAACAAAACAATACTCAAATTCAACTTTAGTTCAAATTGCTGAGGGTATACGAGATATCCAAACCGATTTAAAAACTATAATTGCAAACAAGCAGCAGTTACCTGAAGACCTTGTTACTAAATTGCAAAATCTATCACTTGGCCCTTCCAAACCACCAAGAGAAGGACGCGGACAACTTCGTGTATTTCGAGATCCTTATAAGCTTTTACAGGAGGAACAGGCCAAATTGAAGAGATGAGTTCCAGGGCGCTTGTAGCTGAACAACCTTCCACCTCTCAAACACCACTTGTGGAAGATCAAATTCGTGAATATAGACGTAATCAGCGCCAGCTTCATAATACAAGGCAAGCTGCTAGAAGATTTGGGCAGCAACTTTTTGGAGGAACTCCAACAATGCATACTCTTGAACAACAGATAGATCCGCAGGCACAATTGCGGTTATCTATACAGGACCGGCGGCACTTGTCCCTGTTGAAGTATTATACCATTCAAGACGAGATGATGCTCAACATAGAGTATATATGCATCGATCCGAGGAGGCTATTTTAGTGACTCAGGGTGTACAGCTGGACAGGCCATTTATTCAAGAATCCAGCTACCAACAACTTCGCCGAAGCCATATGCAATACATCCATCTAGGTGTTATGCAAATTCGTATCCAGACTCTTCACCGACAGGAGGAAGGTACTATGGCTTTAATCGTTTTCCATGACAATAGATGGATTGGCGACCAGACAATCTTGGCAACGATGGAGGTTGACTTAACCCACGACATCCAACTGGTGTACGTGATTCTGGATATAATGATGACCATCGGCGACTTCTACCGAAACATCCAAATTTCTATCCTCATAAAGGGGTATGATCATTGGCAAGGAGGTGAAGCAAACCTTCTCATCACGAGAGGTATGGTCGGTAGGCTTTCAAACACACCCAACGTAGGCTTTGCCTACGAAATTCAGGGTGTTGTAGACTATTTAACAAGTCATGGTGTTCAAGCCCTACCTAGGCGACGTATTTCAGTTGCAGCACTACAAGGGCTTAATTGGACAATTAGGCCTACGCAAGTTAATATTCCCATGCAACCTACAGAGGTTGCTAGCAGTAGTGCGGTGACGACTCTTGCTAAGCCTGATAACCCCTAGTTTTAGTAAAGCTGCAACATGCTTCTTGAAAGACTCCTTCTGTTTGGGGGTAAGATGCTTCAAAGGCCTATCTTCTATTGTAAAATCAGGATTCTTGATATCAAGATGACATAAAATCTTGTTTTTAGACCAGTATTTGAGCGGATTGTCTCCTACATAACCCTGGTACTTCAACTCCTGAAGTAAACCTTCAAATTTTATTTTTATCACCATGGGAGGGCTGGAGTAATATACCATCTCCCAAATAAGCATATATTCTTCTTCACTTAAGTCAAGTTCCTCAATTGCTGCATTGACAACATTAGGCAATGTATTTATGGGAGTAACTTGCTTATAAATAGTAACTATGTTACCCTCGATTCTCAAACCTCCCTGCATGGATTGAATGAAGTTACACCCGATAATCTTCTGATACTGTCTCCCAATACCATCGGGAAACTGTATGTAAATGGTATCCTGAAAATATTATCACCCAAGGTCATCCGACCGGCCTTTAACTTCATGGTTGCGGTTTGTGTGGAATTAATACCGCTGAAGTTAACCACAAAAGTATTCTTTTCAATAGCCTCTGCTGGAATAGTTTGCCCGGAATTAACACTATTCTGCAGAAAGTCGGAAGGAGTAAGATATATTCCAAATTTGACTTAAAGAGCAGCTTTCATCAAGTCGCTATGCATCCAGATTCGGTGGAATGGACTGCGTTCTGGGTTCCCGGTGGACTATATGAATGACTGGTTATGCCATTCGGCCTGAAGAACGCACCAGCTGTTTTTCAACGCAAAATGGATGCATGTTTCAAAGGTACCGAGAGTTTTATAGCAGTATACATTGATGACATTTTAGTATTTTCAGAAACTGAAGAGGAGCATGCTGAACACTTATACTGTATTCTCAGTATTTGCAAAGAACATGGACTTGTCTTGAGTCCCACGAAGATGAAAATTATGGTGCCAGAAATTGAGTTTCTTGGTGCAATTCTGGGAAATAGATTAGTCCTTTGATCAATGCAATAGGTAGTAGCTCATGTGTCAAGAATGACTTTAATAGTGAAGCGCGGAACTCCTGGAATATCTAATTCTGAGGGTATACGAGAGATCCAAACCGGAGCACTGGTTCTGGTTGCAGAAGGAAAATGCATAGATGGAAGGTACTATGGCTTTAATCATTTTCCGTGATAATAGATGGATTGGCGACCAGGCAATCTTGACAACGATGGAGGTTGACTTAACCCACAGCATCAAACTGGTGTACGTGATTCCGGATATAATGATGACCATCGGCGACTTCTACCGAAACATCCAAATTTCTATCCTCACAAAGGGGTATGATCATTGGCAAGGAGGTGAAGAGAACCTTCTCATCACGAGAGGTATGGTCGGTAGGCTTTCAAACACACCCAACGTAGGCTTCGCCTACGAAATTCAGGGTGTTGTAGACTATTTAACAAGTCATGATGTTCAAGCCCTACCTGGGCGACGTATTTCAGTTGCAGCACTACAAGGGCTTAATTGGACAATTAGGCCTACGCAAGTTAATATTCCCATGCAACCTACAGAGGTTGCTAGCAGTAGTGCGGTGACGACTCTTGCTAAGCCTGATAACCCCTAGTTTTAGTAAAGCTGCAACATGCTTCTTGAAAGACTCCTTCTGTTTGGGGGTAAGATGCTTCAAAGGCCTATCTTCTATTGTAAAATCAGGATTCTTGATATCAAGATGACATAAAATCTTGTTTTTAGACCAGTATTTGAGCGGATTGTCTCCTACATAACCCTGGTACTTCAACTCCTGAAGTAAACCTTCAAATTTTATTTTTATCACCATGGGAGGGCTGGAGTAATATACCATCTCCCAAATAAGCATATATTCTTCTTCACTTAAGTCAAGTTCCTCAATTGCTGCATTGACAACATTAGGCAATGTATTTATGGGAGTAACTTGCTTATAAATAGTAACTATGTTACCCTCGATTCTCAAACCTCCCTGCATGGATTGAATGAAGTTACACCCGATAATCTTCTGATACTGTCTCCCAATACCATCGGGAAACTGTATGTAAATGGTATCCTGAAAATATTATCACCCAAGGTCATCCGACCGGCCTTTAACTTCATGGTTGCGGTTTGTGTGGAATTAATACCGCTGAAGTTAACCACAAAAGTATTCTTTTCAATAGCCTCTGCTGGAATAGTCCTTTGATCAATGCAACAGGTAGTAGCTCCTGTGTCAAGAATGACTTTAACAATGAAGCGCGGAACTCCTGGAATATCTAATTCTGCATTGATGTTGTACAACATATTCTTGATTATGCGAGGACCATTCTGGCTTCCATGCGCTGTAATTTGACTGGATGTTTCCTCCAGCAACATATGTGCAAATTCATCATCAGAATTTAGAACAACTCTTTCTTTTCCTTTGCTGAGTTGATTGAAATCTTTACTAAGTTGAAGCTGTAAAGATAAGTCCTCAGATTGTGCTTTGTAAAAATCAACTTCCTTCTGTAACCTTTCAATTTCCCAGAATTCCACACTCACCGCACCAGAGTCTGTAAATGGCGAGCAGGAAGATATGATCCAAAATCCTCTGAGCGGGTGTGTGCATATGCCAGTGGGCGATTTAATCCGCCTAAATCAACGATTGATGCTGAGATGCACGCTGTTATGCGATCTTTGGAGGCTCTAAAAATTTATTTCCTTGATAAGGAACATTTGACTGTTCGAACCGACTATCAAGCTATTATTAGCTTCTTTGGATGGCCCAGCGAGAGTTACTGCCAACATCTAGCATTGGATCCAGCGGCATATCTGGAAGCGAGCAACAACCCCCAAACCCCGGTGGTCAACCGGATGGTCCAGGTGCTCCAACGCCTCTTGACCTTGCTCTCCAGTACCAACGTATCCTCCAAGGAAGAACATACCCTATGCCACTCGACGTTGAACAACAAAACCGTAACCAGCTACACCAGCTGCAGTGACAAGCAGCTACTAGGGCTGTCAACGCCCTCCAAGAACTTCGTATAATTCATGCTATGAAACTAACCGAGTGTTGGCATTCTAGCACAAAAGATAACTAGTGGCATGACTGGCTACCCGTCGTCAAGCAAATGGACACCCAGTTAGAAGAGACTGCATACGTACTCAATGACGTGGTGCGTGGAATGAACCAATTCCAAGTTTAATGTTTTCCTATGTCTTGTCTTGTTGCGTGATGTATCTCAAAGCAGATTCTCCTCTCTGTAAAGGAGATTTTGCTTTAATAAAAGTGTGTGTCAACTAGTGATAAAGCAGATTTTCCTTGCTGTAAAGGAGATTCTTGCTTTAATAATGCATGTCTACTAGTGTCAAAGCAGATGCCCTTACCTGTAAAGAAGCTGCTTTAGTTAGTGGCACCTTTCTTTTGTTGAAATGCAAATTAAAACTTGCTAATAAATTGTATCCCCTCTTGTAATCTTCTTGCTAGCGCCATTATAAGTAATTGGATGAAGATATTTTCTAGTGATGTTGGGCTGGATGCCCCTTAGGTATCATCACCATATATGCATAATTCAATCTACTGGTGTCAAGTATCCCTTTATAAAATGGGTTAAACATGGCAAAGACCTATTGTAGTATCACCTCATAAAACTGGTTAAACATGGCAAAAACCTCTTCTTGGAAGATATCCTGGCAATTGAACATGAATCCTGTGCCCATTCCATCTGGATTAGGTGATTTTAGTCTATCCAAAGCTCACACTGCACATTCAATCTCTATTTATGAGAAAGGGGAGGCTAGAGTTACTAGTGCTGGTTTTCTGTGTTACTATGTCAGATGCCAATTTCATACTAGTGTCATGGGGTGTTTCCAGTAGGTGCTTGAAAAAGGTTGTGAACTTGTTCAAAATTTGCTTCAGATTTGTGACTAACGTGTTGCTCATTTTTATATGCTTAATCTTCAATTTGGATTTTCTGCTAGTAGCAATTCTGTTAAAATAAGCAATGCTTTCATCCCCCTCCTTTATCCATTTAATTTTTTTTTCAATCTTTGAGTCCACTGTGTGACTCCATCTCTGAGAAGAACCTCTAAATTTGCTTTCATGTTCCTGAGCTCAGAAACTTACTCCATCTTCCTTTATTAAAAATTTGATGGAGTAACTCTTTTATTTTTTTGTTCTACTTTATGTTTTTAAAATGTATGTTGTGGCAGTTGCTTGATAAAATTGATACTTCAGGTGCTAAACTGGAGTCTTGTTTTCTTAAGTTGAATTGTCAAACACTTTCTCAATTTTCCCTTTGTTTTTTTTACTTTTCTTAAAAAATTCCTTCCTCTGTTGCCTCAGTTACATGTTTACCAAAAGATGGTATTATTAACTTGCTAAATGGTTGCAGAATGTGGGAATTCTCAGTTAGTCTGTACATGATAAACATTTGGCCGGACTCCTTGCTCTTCACTGCTCTCTATGGTGTTGTTGAATCTGCCTCCACTGCATTGTTTGGTCCCATAGTTGGCACAATAGTAGACAAATTGACTTACTTGCAGGTAACTTTTCATCTAGCTCTTAAATTTAATTTTGTAGCTAACATTATAGCAAGGAATCTTCTGTGCTGCATATTCATTTGACAGGTTCTACGACTTTGGTTATTGACTCAAAATTTGTCATTTGTGGTTGCTGGAATCTCAGTGGCAGTGCTACTGTCCTATTATGGCTTGATGTTGACAGCATTTGTTCAATTCATCCTATTAGTTGTTCTCATCAACATTTCTGGGGCAATTGGGAAATTGTCTACTCTTGCAGGGACAATATTAATTGAGAGGGAATGGTAAGTGTCTGTTACATTACTGACAGCCAATTTGAACTGTAAGCCCATGCAGTAACTCTTGCAATGATCATTTGCATCTTGATGGTAATTCTTATTTCTTGATTATTTTTTGTAAAAAAAATATGCAGTATCTTCTTCCAACTTCTTTTTGAGTCAATAATCCACAATGTTGGATATATGGTTTAGTCCTACAAAAGGTATTTCTCATTGTTATGTTATGGAAAGTTAATTTTCTGTGTCAATTGGGTTGAATCAAAAAGATAACAAAGGATGGAATTTATCATAGAAAAATGTGAAAGTACTGTTAGACTGTTAAATGCAGAGTAATATAATCCATGTCAGATTTGTATAACTGATATATGCACTATCTGAATTTGGGAAAAATGATGAATGGTTGCTTTAGAAATAAAAGATGATAATACCTTGTCTCAATTTTGAGGTGCATCTGTGTTCTACTAATTTGTTGCATAGCTGCTGCTATTCTTCTTTGTCATTGTCCTCCTAGTGTTTGCTACTTTTTTCATTTATTTGAGGTATCACAGATAAGATTTTAGTTATTACTTCACCATGTCAATGTTGGCACTTAAGAGAAGAATAGTGGCCTGAGGAAGATGGTAAAAGGAGAAGCTTTTGTTGCATGGCCATTTTGCTTACTAAGATTATATACCATGACATATATTTATGCACAATAATGGAAAATTATAGGACACTTAACAAATTATTTAACCAGTTGCCTAGAAAGATATGCTAATGATTGAGATCTCTAGCGTAAGAGTTGAATGCATACAACTAAAGATTACAAATTAACATTTTAATTCCCAATGCATCTTTTCATTGCCAATACTCCTTAATTTCTAATATTTAGTTCAGTCTTTAACTTTTCTATGTTTTCAAGAGTCACAACTTTAGTTAGAAAAATATGCAACTTGATCATTTGTACTTTTGGTCTTCACTAGTATTCCCTTTTTTACCCCAATATTCCTAATAAAATAATGACGAATCTCAATACATTTTGATCTTGCTTGGAAACAGGATTCTTGGTCATTACAATTGCCAATGCATCACAGTGAATGACTTTTGATTGAGCTTTAAGTTTGTTGCAAATCCATCTTCTTAACCAAGCTTTAGTATCTGTAATGTGTTCTACTCCAAGAAATCACCATTGGGCCCTGACAGAAAATACAATCATATGTACTTTTTATGTCATTAATTGAACCAGCTCAATTTTTATTAGTAAAGCCATACAAGCTCAGTGTCACTTTTTTAAAGATATTTAATGCTATGTGTTTTTCTTCTTTGGAGATATCTTAGGATGTGTTTTGTAGCAATAAAATGCAATTTGCTTGGCTTCTGTATAAATCTTAAATTGACACATGACATAACAATGTGAGGTCTTGTGTTGGTCGTTGATTTTTACATTTGTTTTTAGAGCTTCATTATTTTCATAAAAGTTGAAACATGATTGCATTAATCCATTTAGAACTTTTACAGCATCTCTTGGACATGGATCCTGATATTGAACTGTGCTGATTGGTATGGGTGGAATTTACTTTTCCATCCACCGACTAACATCGACATAGGCACAAGCAGAGCCACAAGGCAGCAGTGATCTCGTGGAGGTCTCTATGAGATTGTGAGGCCATTGCGACCTCACAGTGGTAAAGTGGAGGCTTTGTGACCTTGCCACGGTCTTGCTTGACTACAGGCAGGTCGTCGGTTATTTTATTATTATTTTTCTTTCTTCCTTCCCCTTTTAGAGTTTATTTGGTTTAGGGTTATTTTCATTTAGAATTCAGGGGTTTAGGACAATAAATTTCTTTTCCTCCTTATTTATTTTTTATAATTAATTCCTTTCTCTTTGACAACGGTAAAATTCCTATTGTGTGACCTAAAGGTCACAGGTTTGAGTTACGAAAATAACCTCCTACAAAGCAAGGTAAGGTTGTATATAATGGACTCTTCATCGGGACCCCGTATTGGTGGGAGCTTTTTACACCGGGCTACCCTTTTCTTCGATAATTTATTTCCCTCCTTTTTTCATTTCTTTTCTTCTTCCTTTTTAAGAATGACGATGAGGACTAATTATTAGGACAAACATCTATAGTAATCAAATATTAATAAAAAATATTTTTTTAATTAATATATATAGATATATTTTCATCAATTTTTTAATAAAAATTTAGGCAACCAACTTAGCTTAAGAAATTAAGTAAGTTATAAGAGTATAGAAATTTAAATTTTTATTGTAGAATTTAAACTTTAGAAGTAGAATAAGTTTTAAATGAGATGCAAAATAGAAAAGTAGTTAGACCATATGATATTCCAATAGAGATATGAAATTGTCTAGGGAAGTAATATATTAAATGACTTACGAAGTTATTTAACTTGATATTGAAAATAAAAGATATATATGATTAGTGGAGAATAAGTACTGTAGCCCCTTATATAAAAAGAAAGGAGATGTATAAGATTGTGTGAATCATGGGGGTTTAAGTTAATGAGTTATACTATGTAACTTTGGAAAAGAGTAATAAAAAAAGGACTAAGGAAGGAGATCATATTGACTGAAAATCAATTTGGATTCAGGCCTAGAAGGTCGACAATAAAAACTATACATCTTCTTAGCTAACTAATTGAAAAATATGAGAAATAGAAGCAAATCTTGGACATGGTATTTGTCAACCTAGAAAAAGTTTATGACAAAGTCCTGAGGGAAATTATGTAGTGAATTTTAGAAAAGAAATGCATTAGTGTAGCGTATATTAAAATAATTAAGGATATGTATCATGATATAACGACAAGGGGGAAGACTCTAGGTGGATTAATCGAAACTTTTTCCATAAAAATAGGATTACATCAAGGATCAACTCTAAGTCTTTATCTTTTTATACTAATTATGAATTAAATCACTAGACACATCTAAGACATATTATCATGGTGCATGTTGTTTACAGATAATATTATTTTGATAAATGAGACATGTGAATGAGTTAATGCTAAACTCGAATCTTAGCTAGAAATGCTGGAAGTAAAAGGTTTTAGACTCAGTAAAGTAAAATAAGTTTAGAGTGTTAGATATAGTGAGACAATTATTAAGATAGAAAATGACAAGTTGTTTGTAACTGGGAGTTTTAGGTATTTAAAATTATTTTGCAAAAAAATGAAAAGGTTGAGAGAAATATCTTACATAGAATATTAATAGGATGGTTGAAATAAAGAAGAGCATCAGGTTTTCTTTGTGATCGTAAAGTACATCTAAAATTTAAAGGAAGTTTTACAAAACAACAGTTAGACTTGCTCTGTTATATGGAGTTGAATGTTAAGCTCTAACTCAAGCATACGAGCAGAAAATGATAATTGCATATATGAGGATGCTAAAATGGATGTGCGGATATATGAGGATGGATAGGATAAGAAATGAGAACATTAAAGTAAAGTCAAAATTACATTTATTAAGAGAAAACTCCGAAAGACATGTTTAAGATTATACAAAGATGTTCTTCAACAACTAATAAATATTTTAGTTAGGCAATGTAAAACTATGACCAATACTAATATTAAACGAGGAAGAGGAATACTAAAGAAAATTTAGTTGCCAACAATAAAATAAAATAAAATTTATTTAAATATAGATGATAATATAGTAGAGGATAGAATTCAATGGTGTAGAAAAATTCATATAGTCGACTCCACCTAGTGGAATAAGGTTTGATTGTTGTTGTTGTACAAAAGAAGGTTAATAAAAAATTAAAAAATCTTTAAAAATATTTTTATTTTGTTTTTTATTAATTAATATCTAATTACAAGAAAATAAGGAAAAGTGACATGAAATTAACCAAACAAAGAAAACGATAAGCAAATAAAATAAACACTTAGTTATTTTATGAACACTTTAATATAAAAATAATTGACAACCTTAAAAATCTAAAATTTATGTCAAATTTTTATTAAAGCTCCAAAATTAAAAATAAAAATCTGAATAAATTTAAGAGATCATTGTGAATTTAATGCCGTAAATGTTTAAAAAAATTAAACTTTTTAGGGTCATCAATGATTTTTTTATGAAACTCATTGATGAAATAATTATGTTTTTATTTTTTTCATAATCTAGTTTGATTCAGTTTAAACAAGAAAAATCACTTTTTTACTTAAATTTAAGGCTGAAATAGGCAAAAAGGTTATTCTAGGAATCAGGCGTGCCCTTTGGTAAAAATAAAAGTATGGTGCACCCTTTGGAAAATCCAAAAAGCTAAGGGAGCGTTTGGTTTAGGGAAAATTTTCCGTTTTCTGGAAAACGGAAAATGACTTTTAATCGTTTTCTATTTTTTGAATTTCGTTTTCTGAAAAACACTGTTTGGTTGGCATTTTCTACATTTATTTTCTAGAAATTTTTTTTTATATTTTTTCAAAAAATAGAAAACGATTAAAAGTCGTTTTCCGTTTTCCAGAAAACGAAAAATTTTCCCTAAACCAAACGTTCCCTTAGAGTTTCTAACTTTTGTGTCGCGGTAACTAAAATAGTTTCGGGTTAGAGATGTTTTAATTGCAAAATAATTTGAAGGTGAATTTTTTCTATTCTTGTGTTATTTTCTTTTTTTATTTTATTTTTATAATTAGATATTAAAAAATAAAATAAAAATGTAGATTTTCTATATATATTTTTTCTTTTCTGATTAGGATAATAAAAAATATTAAAAAAATAGAAAATAAGGTATAATTCTTTGTCAAGTAGCTTAAAATTAAATTATACAGGCAAATTTTGGATTAAAAAATTTATGGATGACACGTTATTTTGATAATTTTTTAAACAAGAATATTATTTAACAATATAGATAAAAAAAATGAATGCGCTTTTTATTTTGTGTCAATTATTTTTTCCTTCCTAACTATTAGCAACTAGTTTCATTGTTTGGTAAATAGTGAATGAATTGGAGAAAAAGTAACAATCGATCCTACCCCCGGAGCAACAGCCAGATGATCGAGACATTTCAAAACGGATATAATTCAATTTTTGCTGAAGTATATTATATTCGGTGTTAAATATAGAAAAATTTATATTGAATAATTTTGAGTGACTAAGTTCGGAAGTTTATATTAGTAGAAAGAATATGATTTTGATATTAGACAATTTTATAGAGATGATGCGACTGTAAAGATTGGACATTGTCGTCAGACCATGATTACTTTTTAAATGTATTCTTGGCGGCTAATAGAGATTTTATAAGAGATTTATAAAATTGAATCAATCACTTTTAAAATTAATCAGATCAAAAGCTCAAAAATCTAATACTAATAATAATAAAAAAATAATCATCATCTGATTTATTCCTCTCCACACATAGAGACGGCGATGAGAAATTATTAATGTGATGATTTTATATTTTTTTTTATTTTACTCAGAGAAGACAAAGGAGGCTTCATGGGTGCCGTAGGATGCATTCAATAAAGTAATAAGAAAATTAAGATGTGAATGATCAATATTTTGGTGATTTTTAAGTATAAATTGTGCTTATTTGATAGATAAACTAAAGAAAAAATTATATACTTTCAAAATTAATCGAGTACAGATTGGATATTTAAATTATAAAAAATAATAATTATGTTATCAATGCAAATCACTCTTACCTTAGCTTACCTTAATGCAAATTAAGAGTGCATTCATTTAATTTTGTGAGGGTACATTTTGCTATACAACAATGAGAAGTTAATAGATAAATTTATTTTTTTTACTTTTAATTTTTTTTAAAAATGCTATAGTAATTTACCAAAGGACACATGTAACGTAATTAAATTTTCAAAATCCACATTTTTACTTTTAAAATTCTTAAAAGGTGCACTTAATTCATACATTACTCCTCCACTAACGCTGACTTTCTTCTCTTCTTTACATGTCATTTTTCTCTTTTCTCTTAAATTAATTTTTTTCTTGTTTGATACTGAT
>JBAMHZ010011567.1:0-19423 GCA_037177395.1 Alpinia galanga
CACGGAGGATGAGTACAGGTTCATCCACTGGTAAAAGGTGGACATCTCCTGTAACTGCTAGTCGTGGAAATTCTGCCTCACCAAAATTGCGAGGATGGCAAATCGACCTTCCTGGTATTTCCGCAGATGCGCCACATAACCTCCGAACTTCTCTGACAGATCTGTCAGCAACACATTCACGTTGTTTGTCTCCGATATCTGGACACAGAAGGAGGTCTTCATCAAATTGTGGAAGGCACTCAGTATCACCAACTTCTTCTAAAAGTGTAACCTCATCTCACAATAGTGGAGAGCAATTTATCTCTATTAGCAAGCAATCTGCAGCACCTTCCAATGAAGATGATTCTGAATCACATGCTTTGATAGGAGATCCCTATAATACAGCTGCCACAAAAGATGATGATTTTCCACACACTAGAGCTATGGGACTCTCCAAGAAACCTTCAAGATCTCCCTCTTCGAGTTCTGCACCAAAGAGATCCTTTGATTTGGCTATTAGACAAATGGTAAAATGTCATCTGTTTATCAGTTATGACTGCTCCTTTATTTGTATTTATATTCTTGAATGTTTTTTAATTTTTCACTTTAGATTTGTGCTAAAAATGACTTTTTTTCGCTTAATTTATGGTAATGCTATGCTTCTCTGGTAAAGTTATCCTGCTTCTGGTACATTTTATATTATTATTGTCCTGTAAAAATGATCTACTTTTGTTGGTGAACGTATCTATAAACCACTGTTTGTTCCTTGAATTGATAAATCTGACATTATAGAAGCAGGGAGATGTCAAACACAATATTAACTCTTGTGCAAGACTAGACATGTTCTTTAATTATTCTCTATTGTCTATAGTCCTTATCTTTTAATATTGAAATCATAGCCAATTCTGTTGAGCTGCTAACTGTGCATTAACTGTCTACTTTTATGTTTTTCTAGCTATAACTTATGTGGTGCACAACAAATTGTACGTCATTAACTCCTCATCTCTTATTATGGATTGTTCTTTTGGATATAACTCTTTTGCACATATCCACTGTCACTATATGTAGGAAAGTTTTTAAATTGTAAAGCTTAACTGCAGTCGTAAAAGTTGGTAAGCAATAGGGAATCATGTTATATGTACGTTGTTTTGTTAGTCTTTGTAATTTGAAGTGTTATATCAGTTGGATTCTGAAGATACTTGCTTAATATACCCAATCTGCACTAACAGTATCTCTGTCTCCTCATGTCTGTCAACACAGTTTCAGTTTTGGTTGATGGAAAAATGGTAAGTTCCATCGATGCTGTTTCAAAAACATAAAGAAATTTTAACCCTTGCTTTAATGTACTTCTCTTCCTCATGATTCTTTTAGTGATCTTTTCTTTGTTCAATTGATAGGGCTGAGATAGAAGGAATCTCATACTTTGCTGTATGATATCAATCTACATATTATATCTCTGTCATTTGCATGTGTTGACACAACAGTTTTGGACAACCGGCAAAATTTTTAAAAATAATAATATAATTCTGCTTCCTGAGAACAAATAGGTGAATCTTTAATATTTAATGAATGGCACAAAATGAATTAAGGTCATATAAGTTTGGATGAACATGTTCAAACTGACCAATATATTTTAGATCTAGATAAACTGAATTGGCTATTGCTGGTGTAAAGAGAGACCCCAAAGAAAACTCTATTTAATTTAATTTAAACTTGAACAATTTTGAATGTTTCTAGTGATATGTATGCCCGAACATAGAGTTTACAATAGTTGGTTTTAAAATAAATCTGGATATTACTAGCCATACTAACATAGATAATACACATTTAGTTGATCCTACATTGTTGAGACTCATGACTTGTTAGAAATCTTAGCAAGTATTTTACTTATGCTATATTCATTTCTGAGTATTTTGCTATTTATGAAACACCCGTGTTGTGCTCATCTTTGAACTCATTGAAGTCTATTTACACAAAACCTCTGTAGGATCACTATAAAGCACCACAAAATATGTTCAGGCCATTATTATCAAGTGTTCCTTCTGCTACATTTCACTCTGGAAAGCCAAGCAGTGTGCATCAGCCTATATTCTCCAGGAATTCCTCACTTACAACCAGCAGCAATGCCAGCTCTGAGTTTGGCACTAGTATGGCTCTGAACTTGCAGGATAGTGATAATGTTCAAAGTGATTTGGCAGGCAATTGGGACAGGACAAAGGTTACCGGGTTGCAAGAGGATGTTTTTGTCTTTGATAAATTATGTGAGATTAATGAAGATACTTGTCATAACACTTCTGTTCCGAAATGTGGAAATAATATTGAGATTATTAACATGAGTATGTCCAGTGAAGTTGAATCCAAGTTGGACAATTTCACAATCAGTGATGGTGTTGTGGTAGATACTGTAGCTTCTCAAGGTTCTTCATATCATGCTTCTAAAAAAATGATTACATGCTCAACTTGTGGAAAATATTTCAATGTTTTGGAAATGGACAAGAATGTTTGTCAAGAATGTTCAGTACCATATTGTTTGGAGGAACCCAGGAATAATGTTCCTACCCAGGAAATTGATTCTGTTGACAATTTAAGTATTTGCTTGAACTGTGGAAAAAGCTTCATAGTCAACGATATGATTTTAGATAAGTGTCAAGAATGTGATGCAATTTATGGGTTGATAGCGTTGAAAGGTTCTGGAACCAAGCAAGTTACAACCGAGGATGATCCTGATGGAAAACTGGGTTATGGGATGCAAAGGGAAATGACATTGGCCATACTCAGTAGAGAGCATTTTATGCCCAACCAGCATGGACAGCTTAGTGAAAAAGTGGAAGCTGATTTCTCTACTGGCTGTGAACCATGCTTGAGAACTGATGAAGACATGGATGATCTTTCTAAACATGAAATATTGAATCTGAATGATCCAGAATCCTATAGTAAATGTGAATCTCCACCATCACAATCAACTTCTTGTCGAAGTGACAATGCTGACAACTCTGAGGGCACAGGCATTGCAGTACTCCTAACGAACAGAACAAGCAGCAGAAAATGGCCTCTCATGCGAGGCAAGAGTATTTCTGCCACAAACATTCTTTTTCCAGAGCCTTGTTATGGAGGAACTGATATGAATGCCATGAAGCACAGCCTTGGGAGGGACAGTTCTTCTGCTTCTTCCTCTATTGATCTGGGGCCCTCTGGACAAACATACAAGCACCTTCTGCACCAGTTAAGCTATAGGAGGGATGATATTGACAATGCGAGGTGTGAATGTCTCATCAGTGTCCATTCAGATTCAGAAAAATTTACTGTCATTGATAAGGCAATTTATCCCCGAATTCAAATGGAAAAAGTTTCTTCTCTCATTACCTTTGCTCTTGAAGATGAAGTGGAAAATGAAATTTCCAATGATGAAAAGCCTGACAATCTTGGTGGGAAGTCAGATTTAAGTACTCCAAAGCAAGCTGCTATAGGCACAGATGTTTCTTCCCATAGTACCTCATCTTTGGCAATGGGTGGCATATTACCGCAATTGGGTGAAGAAAATAATCGACATGATACTTCTATAGCAAGTAATCCTGGTAGAAGCTCTATTTCTTGTGGAAACACGGATGAAGTTTGGTTTTATAACAGAGAAAGGAGCAACGAAGAGATTGAGAGGCTTGCTAACCAGGGAGCATCTTCAATTGAAGATGGTTATACACTAACTAACATGGTTTGTGGAACTCAAGAAATTTTTCACACTGCAACAACTAGCTCACCTCTTATAATCTTAGATCAGCAAAGTGAAATGACAAGTTGCCAGAATGCACAAGTTGACTGTACGTCTACTGCAGCCACAATTCATATGGAGGGTTTCCAAGAAGATTGCACTTCAAAAACAGTGGATTGCATTTCAAAAACAGTGGACAAGGATGTATTGTTTTCTGAATTGGAATCTAAGTTTGCTCAGGATCGAACCTTTGGTATGTCGCAATGCCTATTAATTTATTATTGGCACTTATGATGATAATCAACTTTAATGGCATATTCTTTGGCATTAAAACTTGTATCCTTTCAACATGCTGGTTTGGTTACTATTGATACCTTGCTTTCTCAGTCAAGATTTTGTTAATCAGTTCTTGGGCATTCACTCCATTCTTGATGACTGCATCTATATGCAACATTTTAGTGCCAGATTGCATGCATTTTGAATAAATATGCAACAATTTGCTAACATATGTTGATTTGTTAATTGGAGCATTTTTAAAGTTCTTTTTACCTACCGTCGCTTATTGTATCTCACTTCTCATGTAAGCTTTGATCTGAAACACACGATAATCACCGTGACAGTAAGTTAACAAACCAGTCCATAGTTGAAATATATATATATATAGTCATGAAACAAGTTTTAGCTGAATAATTTCAAGTGAAATGCAGAATGTGACTCTTTTTCTGACTGATTTGAGTTTTTGATATTAAAACCATTGGTTTTAATTGTTAAGGAATTATTTGGACCTTTATTCATTTGCATTTCTACTTCTGGAAAGGATAATATTCTCATTTTCGGTCAAAACTTTGAGTATTTTAATTCCATGTTGTATATGCAGGTGTTTGTTGATTTCTTGCTTTCAGAAACAATTATCTATCCCCTAACTGAGATGCATTTTTGCAGTGAAAGGATAGGATCAGCATGGGTTACCTTCTGTACTAAATTTGCTACGTGTCTCAATGGCATTAATAAGCATCAGTTTTATTTTATCAATTTTTTTCTTGAAAAAATTAAGATGTTTTTGTCCATTAAGTTTCTTTACAGAATACCTCTAACGAGTTCATAGAAATTTGGCATCAAGTATTCAGAAGCCTCCCAGCCATTATTGAAATCCATTTGATAATTGCCCACATTTCCAAGGTTTTCATGATATAAATTTGTTAGATCATCATTCTTTCATTATTGGAACTTGCAGGAGAACCAGGCGCTACTGCTGAATCTCCAAAGAAACAAATGCAAAGGTCTTTTACCCTGGAAGAAGCCACGGATACCATTCTCTTCTGCAGTTCCATTGTTCATGATACCGCCTACAAAGCTGCAACAATTGCAGTGGATAAGGAATTCCCTGTTAATAAGTTTTCTCATCAGCCAGTTGCATTTCTAGCAAGTAGTGTCCCCGGCCATAAGGATTTCCGAGAAGCATCCATTCGACACACTAAGAGCCCAAGAAAATTTAAACAGAGAAAGCGAGAAATAACAGAGATAATGCCATGCAATAATAAAGAAATGGCTGATAAGTTATCATCTGTTGAAATAACAGAGATAACGCCATGCAATAATAAAGATTCAGTCGTAGATGACAATGTGAACCCCACAAAGCCGGAGTCCAAGTGCAACTGCACAGTGATGTAGGCAATTCATCATTTGCAAATTCAACATCACCGATGTGATTCTCTTCAGTATAGTTCTAGCATATTCTTTTCCGGGAAGACATGATTGTATATTTCAGAGTAGTACCATGTTTCCTTCCATCTTGATTTATTCTTCCGATGATGCCCAAGAAGTCTTTTTTAAAGATAATGTCCTTGGCAACAGTTCGTGGGAGGGAGGAATGTGAAGTTGGTGACTGCTTCCATTTTTCCTCGCTAGCTGGCTATGCGGGTGCTATTGTGTTTTTTTTCTTCTTACCTTTATTTTCCTTGAGGGATGCACTAGTGATTTCATTCCCTTGCAAATTTTGTCATTATTGCACTTCTATATGGTATTTGAATCTAGCCAAGGAGCTGTTGTAATGTTGTTGAATGAAGTATTATGCCTTTTCCACTTTGTAATATCTAACTTCTTAGAAATTTTTAGATCTATTTTATCTTTTTCAGCTGCTTCTAGGATCAGCACCAAATTGCTCCTATCGGACACCAGTGTGTATTAGGTAACTTTCTACCACAAGAGAGCCAACTCAAGTGTTCCTAGACTCTGATCCTACCTGTAAGTCTTTAAATTTATTTTATTTTATTGCTATATGAATATTTTTCTCTCAGCATTTTGTGGTGAAATTCTGTAATCATATTTCTTTCTTTCCCAGTTTCTTCTCTTATAGGAAATACACCTGGTGCAACAATTTTAGGGAAGCATCAAGTTCTACGAGACCACCTTCATAGAGATCATCTCAATTGTGATCACGAAGATCAGAAAGCAAAAAAAACAAATCCCACAACGAGATCTAGCCTTCCAAGTAAGTTCTCTTGTATGTGACAACAAAAGTATAATATGTTTAGGGTACCCTCTAAATAAAATTGCAGTAAAGTTTAGGTGTAAGTTACAGATTGTACTTTCCCCTAAATAATCTTAATTAGACAAAGTGAGGTCAAGACAAACAATGACCTGATTAACAATATGCAACACAATAAAAATTAATACAGTGATTCCTTGATGTCCGGCCATTATGCATGTTGGTTTCTCACATTAGATCATGTGAATTCCTGCCTTTGCCGGTGTTTTCTTTGCCGGCACCATCTCCGCTCACCTCTTTATCTGTTAGAGATTGTGACTGCATGAGCTCCTTCACCTTTCGGTATTCATCATAGTGAGCCTTGCGGTGCTCCTCGAAGCTTAGTCTTGATCTATCTGTTTCAGAGTCTGATAGGAATCAACAACAATGCACATAGTTCAGATACCGTAGTTTAGTTGGATGTCATAATGATATAGAGCATAGAGGAGTTTTCATGTGGAAATTATGTTAGTAAGAAGATGGGAAGTAAGATTGAGATAAGCAACAATCTCACCCATTCTACTCTTGTGATGCAAAGATTTCATTGAAAGTTTTAGTAGAAATAACTAACAAGGTTGTATTCTGGTATAGGCAAGAAACAGATACAACTACATCATAAAAAATATCCAAAAGCAGTAATGGTGAACCTTCATCTTGTTCCCTGGCAAATCCTTCATTAGCTTCAGATGTCCAACCCCCATTCTCAGAAAACCCTAGGCTTGAAGAAGATGCATCATCAGATGCTGTTTTCGTAGCTTCTTCATCAACCAAGCATTCATCAAAGGCTCTTCTTGGTGATAAAGGACCTGCATTTGAAAAATAGAACCCTCATAAGCTTGTTACCTAAAAGTGGGAGTAAAGTGGAAATTTTCTGAAAAAATTGAGTTCTCCAGACTTACCATCATCATCGACCATAGGATGGTAAGGCGTTTTGGGTTCGGTGATTCTTTGCCTCACTGGTTTATTGGCTTCAATCTCATACAAGTTTTCCTCGTTCCATCTCACTCGCCTCCTACTAAAGGATATCAAGATTGTGCAACTCTTAGGTTTAGTTTATTGAGGATGAACTAGGGCAAGTATACATTCAGCAACAAGAACACACCCTTCAACTGACCATAACATTGTCAGTTGACGGGAAAACAAGCAAATCGGTTAAGCAAAGACTACAACTTTACAAGTAGAAAAACAAGCAAATGAGTAGAAGCTGAGAATGTTTTGCAGAAACTAAAGCTAACGCCAAAAAAAAAAAGAACAAAAGAGTACAAAAGCAGAAGCAAATAGATCAAAATAGATGTGTAGCAGATACTTGTAAAACCAGACAATGTTAAGATGAATATGACAGTCAAATGCCCCAAAAACCCAAGATGATCCTTGTCCTCTTACCTCATTTCCAAAATTTCAGATCTTAACTATCCGGTAAATTCTGGACTGCTCAATCATTTATCTGTATATACAAAACAAGTTACATTATACAAATGATAACCACAGAAAAGAAATTGGCACAAACATTTTGCTTCTCCATCAAAGGAAAATTATAGATTATGGCAGAAAGCAACAAGCCTATTACACAATGTTTGTAATATGTTAAGCTAGGATATATAGGGCTGTAAATTAGCAATACATTATGGAGAAATTAACAGTTCATAGCCAGTATTTTTCCATGCAAACACATCCAACATCTACATTGTTGAATAACAATAACAATCTTCAGAATACCATTCATCTAGCGTAGCATACTCAAACAAGAAGAATTCCCTCTCAAAAAACTTAATCATGGGAGGGACAGAACAAGTATCATAACTTTCCATCACAAAGATGTAATAACTAGATCACTATGTTGAACATAAAGGCAGAGTAAAACAGGCATTGGAGGCAAGGAAATTAGCATAATCTCTTTACAGTGGATCTAAGAGCTCCTCTTCAAGCCTTTGTAATGCATATAATTACAGAAGAAACCATAAACCAAAAACTAAGGATAACCCTAATCTTTGAATAAAAGCAAATGTGAAGAAAAACAAACTGGGGCAAACGGAACCATAATCTCAGCAGATTAAAAACAGACCTATAGAACAATAAAATCTATATCTAAAACCTCCATTTGGAGCATATGTAACAGGACACAAGCCATTCAATTGGAGGAATGCAGGAAACTTTGAAAGGAAAATCCACATCTTTAAGAACAACCGAAGATCCGGGAAGAAAACTATTTTTTTCCCTCGCTATTCTACGAGAGCACAGAAACACGAAAAGTAGCTGAAGAATCCAGATGCGATTTTCCCCCTCTTGAGCTACAGATCCATTAGACGAACTTTTTCTCTTCCGCAGAAGAATCTAAATCAAAAGGCAAAAGAAAAAGGCAACGAAACAACAAAAAGGGGGAAATTACCGGAGCGAGGACGAGGATCCAAAGGAGGATACAACGATAGTTTGATCTTTGGATGGCAATTTTATTGCTATTTATGGATTTCGAGTCCGGTTGTTAGAGAATTTTTTTGTCAACGGGAGGCGAAAGCAGTGGAAGCTGTCGGCTGGCGGAGGAGGACGACTAAAAAAAAAGAAGAAAATCAAGTCTGGTTCAGAATGGGTCAATTAGATCGAACCGGACCCAGACCGCTTGTCTGTCTTCATTTTGACTTCTTATATATATATAATTTTAAAATGATTTTAAAAATTTTCAATGTCTCGAGAGCAAAATGCATATGCATGAAAATATATTATTATAATCAATTCTGTTAGTCTGCACCCGAGCCTTTGCATGTGCATGAGCTTCACGCCCATGCCAACACCGCTATGCCTGTGCCACCTCCTACCACCGCCATTTGTCGTTGGAATTCGTCGTCGTCGGAGCCAAACTATAATCCATTGGGGTCGGTGAACCTAAGGGGATCGGTGCAGGAGTGATCTAGTCGAATTCCAGTTGGAATTCGGCCAAAAATACTCGAAATCACGGCCGCTAGTGGTAGCCACTGGCGATCGCAATTCCGGCCAATCGCCGGTCGGATTATGACCGGCACCGGCCACAATCCGACCGGTGATTGGCAGATTTGGTCTCGGCACCACGCGCCACGGCACGCCCGTGTCATGTGGTTTTGAGGAGGAACTCATGGGCATGCCATCTGGCATGTCCGTATCGTATTCGATATACCCGTACCATACACAAATGTACGGAACCACGACGCACAGACTAACATTTCTAGTATTATAACAATGACAATTCAATTTTCTTTTACATCATTATATCTTATCTCCTACTATATTACTTTATTTTGTTATTATTAATTAAGTTTTCTTTTTAATTTTTCTCTTTCTTATTTAAATTTGACATTGTCTAATTAAAATATTCATCTAGATAATCTAAATACATATTTGTACTATGTTAAATGTATCTTTTGAAGGTTTTTCTTAATAAATATAATCTCAATTTTGTAAATATTTTTATTTTTTATTTTATTTATTCCCATATATCTATATATCCATCTTAACATCTTCTTCTATAACTATTATTTTTTAAATTAAAATTCATTAATTACTTGAGTTTATGCCATGTGAAAATGTTTTTCTTTTACTTTTGTGAATTTTTAAAAAATATTTTTTAGTCTCAATTTTTTATCAAGTTTTTTTTTTTTATATATTTAAAGTATAAATTAAAACGAAAAGTTCAGTACAATTTACTCTCGTTAAAAATTCACAATAATTGTGTAAATATTAGAAGGAAAATATTTGGCCATACAAAATATTTGTCTTATTCACTCCTTGGACTTGAGGAGCTTTTTCTCTTTATCATATATTATTTAAAAAATTTATGTAAAATTATCATATATAAATAGAACGAGTTAATAATTTGGTCAAACATGAGTTTGGTTCTAGTTTTGACTGAGCTACCCCCGTTGACCTGAGACTTCCAACACACTGCTAGATCGGCTCAAAGTCAAAGTTCCACTCGGATTTTTTAAAACCATACAACACGACTAAGTCAAAGTCATCATCGTTAGCTTTGACTTTGAGGAGCAAATATTTTTGGATCGACAAAAAAAAATAAAAAAATCAAAGCCTTGTATGACCATTCTTAGAGATAACAATGCTACTCATAATTCTAAGTGTCGGTTTGGTTAATATGATTATTGATAACTTTAGTTATTTATTTATAATTATCAATAAAAATTTTATTTGGTTTAAGACTTAAGTAATTATCAAGTAATAAAGAATATCTAACACGTTATGTCACGTCAATAAAATAGTTATAGATAGGGAAATCGAAAAACCTCTAAGAAGTATGATTTTCATTGACTCCCGAGATTATAGAATTTTTTTCCCAAAATTATCCTTCAATTTTTATCCTTTTGAGATAAAAATACTCTTATCAATTTAATAAATACCAATCGGACCATATATAAATTATTAATATAATTAAAAATCTAATCGATCGATCATTTTCGCCGCCACCCGTCGCCACCGCAACCACCGCCACCACCACCGGGTAACCGTCGGTCTCCAGCCACGCCACTGATCGCCGATAAAAACAATCATATTTCACATTAAATAAAATCTTACAATTAAATTAAATGTAATATAGTAAAATATTACGCTATGTTATATTTTATAACCTCAAAACAAATAAATTTTTATTGAATTACTTAAGATTAAATCAAACGATCTAAGTTATATTTCATTTGACCAAACTTATTACTCTAAATCAAACGTACCTTAAGCTTATACATGATTTTAAGTGTATGTGCTTTGCTATTGACTATGTTTAATCCCTAGTAACTATTTTATTTCGAGTGAATAGCACGATTCTAAGTGTTATTCGAATGCGTTTTGCTATCGACTATGTTTAAACTCTAGTAATTATTTGTTTCAAGTGAATAGAACGATAAACCAGTATCCATAATATTAAACACTCCTCGTTGCCATCCTATGGCCGCACTAGTATAGAATGTTTTGAGTGCCCCCTAAGGCTATAATGCAACGGTCGGATATTCAACTTGACTCATAAGTACCCATGATTCGATCTTGAACTATGATAAATTTATAAAATTTTCTTTCAAATAGAATGATAAATAACGAATACTAAGATTGCTGATATTGTCCACACACACTTTCTAATTTTCCTTCCTCCTAAAGGCGTGAAACAATCATAGAAAGATCATTAATACGATGATTTCACATTTAGTATAGAATATTTTGACGAAAACACCTCAAAGAAAAATGGTATTTTGACTCTTTGTTTCATCAGAAAATACCGATTAATTATTTCAAATTAAAAGCTGATGCAATTGCAAATGTTTCCATGAACATGGAAGCACTCGGGCAGTTTGAACGAAGCTCTCCGATTTCATGCATGAAGGGGAAAATTTTGTGTAACTGAAAGAGGCATCAAAAAGTAAATGCTGAGCCGCGGGAGGTTTCTCCTCTTCATGAAAGAGCCTTCTGCGCCTCGACGGTGACTTCATTAGGGGACTTCTCCGCATGAAGTTGAGCAACAACACCCTTTTTGGTGTAGTAGTCGATTACCTGGAACACATAACAAAATCACAAATGAATAGATAATGTGCTTGAGGAAACTAAAATCGCGAATCAGAGACGATCACATTGTAATTCATGAATAAGAGAGAAGGTGCAGCAGGGTTACTGTAATAAAGGTTCGATAATCGACTGCAACATTACATAGCCACAACTGATTGGAAGGTATATCCAACAAAGTTTTCTGACCCAACGGGTTGCATAAGTACTTTAACATATTACACAAAATTTTCATAAAATATCAGTTATAAAAAAAATGAAGTTTCAATTAGAAGAAAAATTTCTAACCTTTTCCATTACAACTATTTTTCAAAAGTTAGCTCTATAAGTAGATGCCTTGCAGCAACAAATGCTAATGTTATAGTTAAAAACAAGCCATACTTTCTACATGAATAATTTGCTTTGTGATATTAAAACGATGCAAATATGAAATGCTCATTGAATACTAGATGACGAATGCTATACAATTTGACGATGCTTTTGTTATTCATAGGTAGGATCTTGATCGATTCTGATAACCTTGCTTCTAGCAAGTATAAGAACCGCATTTGCACTAGAAGGATACCTTTGGCCAGCTATCAATCGTTTATAACGGATACAACTAAATTTTTATTTGGTCCTTCAGACGTCCAAGACCTAAAGTCTTCCCCAAAAAAAAAAAAAACGGTGCTAGGAAGTCTAGAAGAAACTAATTGGAGGCTCCATAAAGTTGTTGCTCTGAAGCCTCCTTAGAGTGTGTTACTTGATTCACTATACAATGAATATGCAAATAGCATTGTTCGTAATTGACTGGAAGGATTTGATATAGATTGAACTAATTCTGTCATATTTTGATTGGAAGGATTGCTACCAATCTGTCAATTCAGCTCGTGAAGTTGGGCCAATTCTGGCTGATCCAAAATATCTACTTTTTTTTACAGATTTAAGATAATCTCTGTGTTTATTTAATATACGATGGAGAAGAAACCATACAGGTTGAGTTTGTCGATGGAAAGCTTCAAGCCTTGACTTTAGGACTTCAGCTGTGTCATCTTTCCTCTGAATCAAGGGTTCTCCTGATACCTTCAAAGAAATAAAAAATAATAATACATATGCATTTATCATGTTAGACAAACCAAAATGGGATAAGTTATCATGTCATAGCATGATTCAACAAAACCGTGAGATGAGAAGTAAACATCAAATAAACCAGCAGTAAATGCATTTACATACAAAAGGAAGAACGTGTTCATAAAGAGAATGGATTGTGCAATATAGGTAATGAAGAATAAACTATTTAGTAGTTCAGAATCCAGCAATGATATAATATTATGTTTTGAGTCTCTATGATCAGAAGTGTTTCTCAAACATAAAATGGCAATTGTGATAAATACAAATATAAAATCACATATTTGTCAAATAGAATCCATATATAACTACATAGCAACCCTTGGATTTCTGAGTATATATGATCTAGGCAGTGGGCACGACATCGATAAGCAAACTGCCCCTACAGATAAAGTAAAGATGACAGACGAACAACAAAGTTAAGTGAATGTTCAATTTGTCAATTCAGAAAACCTTTTGAAATACTATAGGTCAAGCAGTTTAGGAAGCAGCTATGGTTTCCGTGAACAAGTTTGCATGGCCAGAAGTGATATTTCTACTCAACAGATCAATCAGTTGGTGAAGATCACGCAAGCAAAGAAATAAGACCAAAAGAAAAACCTTTCCAAACTTATCTCAGTTATTCAGCATCGCCGGTCACACGATCCAAACTTATCTCAGTTATTCAGCATTGCCTTTCCAAACTTCTTGATGTTGTGACAAGTTAACCATAGAAGTGCTAATGGTCATGAGATGCATCAATGCTTTCAACTCAAATAAAAGATTATTCCCAATCCCTAGCAAATGGCAGCACAGCAAAGATATGAAAATTTTCCAAGATCTGCAAGAGTTTATTAGACCATGGCTTTGGGAAGGATAGTTGGATTTGCTAGATATGATGGTCAAATGATTGGGGAGGAAGAGTAAAACCAATAACAATAACATGCAAGACCAACAAAAAAAAAAATTAGTTTGATGACAAAAGAAAAAAAAGAGGTTACATACATGTCATTCACGATATTAAAATGAATGTTAAATACTACAACATATAATGTTAAAATAAGTAATATGTATTTTAAGAAGAGGACTAACATATTCTTATCACTTCAACCAAAAATGATGGATGAAAGTTTTTGGACTTGCCCTTCACTCTACCAAAAAATTATTTGAACTCTATTGAATCGGCTATGAGAGCTAATAATGACCTTTTTCGTACTTACCTACTGACATGCCTTAAGTGAAATTCTTCCAATGTTTGCAATGGTGTTTTTACAATATTGTCCAAGCCAAGCAACATACATGAAAGTAGGAAAAAATAAAAATGGCCTTTTTGCAGTATCTTCAAAAGTACGAAAGTACAATGTCTTAACAAAATATGAATACATTCACCATACACCAACTACTTACATCATCGATGCCAGGAACCTTTGGAGGAGCAAACTTTGTATGATAAGTTCTACCACTGGGTGAATGAATCCAACGGCCTGTAATTCTCTCCTCCAATATGGCATCATCAATAGCAAAGTTCAGCACCTTGTCAATCTTGGTGCCTTGCTTTGCCAGCATCTCATCAAGCTGCATGAAGTAGATTTAGAGGGAAACTGAGTACATATTCTTAAACAAGGTGAAAACCTATCTCTGGAAAACAAATCCAGCACTACAAAAAGAATGCATGAGTTACCTTTTCTGCTTGAATGACTGTCCTTGGAAATCCATCAAGAATGAAACCCTTCTGGCATGATGGTCTTTTTATAGCCTCATCAATAATTCCAACAACCAAATCATCAGAAACAAGATCCCCCTAGAATAATAACCAAAAAAAAATGTCAAAAGAATGACTGTTTGTTTGAATTCCGATTTTGCTAATCAAAATAGGAAATACCTTATCCATTGCCTCTTTAGCTTTGATTCCAAGTGGTGTCTTAGCTGCCACAGCAGCTCTCAACATATCACCCGTTGCCAAATGGCATAAGCAATATTCATCTTTAATAATAGGCGATTGGGTACCCTTTCCAGAACCTGGCGGACCTGCCATGCCATGATGGCTTATCAGAAGCTAAATGCTGCCTTGATTTTAACACTAAAAGGAGAAATTTGCAAGATAATGTGCTATGACCACAGATGCAAATAGAAAACCTGCCTAATGACAACATAGTTGGAAAACAAAAAATCCTAACATACAACAATCTAGTAAATCTGAAAGTTTAGAAGAGAATATTCGACAATAGATGGTAAAAACACAAGTGTAGGAAGTGATTATCATTAAATGAAATTATCGACACAGATAACATCTACCTAAAACTTAAGTAGCTGCATCAGAAAAAAGAAATTGCGAGGGTAGATGGTGGGGGTGCATCATTCTTACTAGAAAAAAGAACTGGATTGGTAGTTGTTCTATCCTGAGACATATGAATGATTTAATTCAAAAGGAAGAATTGGACATTAATTACTTTCAAAATTTACAGGAGATTCATACCAGACAGAAAGAAAAATGATCTAGCCTACACTCCAAATAATGGTAAGAAGTAGCTTAACAATCTTATGATAACATATGCCGCAAAAAAAAATATATATACAAGCCAACTTTGCTGAGTAACATCAGCCCTCAAAAAAGAAAATGGCCATTGAGATTCATAAGCCAACCCAAAGTAATATAAACAAGCATTGTAGATCTAAAAATGAACCGTTAACAAGGCTTCTTCAACAGCATCAACGCCTTACAGCATCATCGATGAGATATCTACTTTCCCTTATTGAGAAAGCTAGCGACTTTTTCATCCAACGACAGTTTTATTTAAGAATCAACTCTCACGTATAGCATTGACAAATTACAGCATCTGGTAACGACAGAACAATCATAAGATCTAGACACACATTACACACCAAAAAAAATTTATTAAAAAAAAACTTTGCTTTACGGATCGCGATTGCAAAATTGGTGAAAAGAAACATACGCTTAAATTAAATATCCTTGAAAAAAAAAGACGCTGGCAGACAACCCACAGATCGCAATTCTGAAGAGCAACAGATAGGGAACGAGATGGCCAAATCCAGCCCAAAAGTGGTTTTGGAGGAAGGAGATGATACCGATGAGAATGAGACGCTTATCGGGCTTCGATGCGCACTTCATGCGGCGGAGGAGCTCCGTCATCAGATCCAGCGACGGAACATCATCGAGAACCACTTTAGCGCCGCTCGCCATCCCTGCAAACTCCTCCGTGCTCCTTCCTACAAGCGGATCCAGTCTCTACGGCAACCACCAAGCGAAGACGCCGCCGCTCCAAAGGAGGATTTTTAGTGTCCAACGCTACCTCGCGGGTTCGACGTAGAACCGTTTATCTCTTTGCATCGACGCCCTTGATTCAGAAAAAGGGACACATCGACCGTCCGATTTGGATTGTTAGATCCTGCGAGGGCACACCGTACCGGCAGTGGGTGAGCTGGTCGTCCCTTACCAAAAGAAGGTTAGATAGATTCACCTTCCCGCAACCACCCCACCACATCCAACTTATTCTTTAAATAATAAATAAATAAGCCCAACGGTTTACTTAGACCACTAGTACAGTCACATTAAAGTCTGAAAGAGTAAGAGGTCAATTTTTAAATTTTACCATCAAGTTATCGATGACTCTGTATGCACTGACCACCTTAGATTTCTGATTTACCTCCCTCCATATGTAAGGACAGCGGTGAAGGACCATTAATGTGGCGATTTCACATTTTTAAATAAATAAATAAATAAAATACAAAATAAGAATAATATTTATAATTCAAATAAAAAAACTCATTATTATAAATAATTTGATTTACTTTATTCAATATTCTGGTCCTGTTTTAAATTTGAATTTGATCATCAAGCCACATTGAAAATAGGTAAAATCTGTGTATAATCAATCTATCAGCAACAAAATTTGTAAGAATTTAAACTATCTTTTCTTATATCACTTCTTGATCGTTTTGTTTTCCTTTTCACTGTGAAATTTTAGCGAATGGAGATGATGATGATGATGAGAGAAACCAAGTTGACCCTAACTTCGGTGATGCCGTTTGGATTTCTATTCCTCGAAGATGATGAGAGGATGAGTTCTCTCCAAGCTGCAGTATTAAATGTCCTTGATCTTCTTCTCCTAATAAAGTTAACACTAGGTTAGACGGCCACCGGGACTCCGACTAACGGCCTCCAATGTCTAAATTAGAACTTGTGGGTGAAGAGGAAAGAAAAAAAGAAACCAAAATGATGTAGATAATGAAGAAGAAGAGTTGTGCGTGTATACCGCTTATGCTCTCTCAATGGCCTCTTTATAAGAGACATAGAGCATCCTCCATGCTGCTACCAATGGAAAGGCACCAGGTGGCAAGAGGCAGGTTGTCAGGCCGTTAGGAGCATAGCCCTTAGGAAGAATATTCTACTCTTAGCCATTTGAGATGTCCGTATGGAAGATGCTTCCGTATGTATGGGGGGTCCCACAGGAGGTGCATGCACCTACCTAAAATAGGAAGCATCTTTGGAGTGGAACCCCCTATGGGAAATAGGAGACTTGCATCCTTGTCGAGCCGTCTCAGGCAATATCAGTCCCTCAACTTGCGTCTTCTCCCGGTCGAGCCGGTCGGTTTGCGGTCGACCTGTTCTCTTGTCCGAGCTGTTTGGTTCACGGCCGACCTGTTCTCTTGATCGAGTCGTTTGGCTCGCAGACGACCTGTTTTATTAGCCGAGCCGCTCGACATTCCCCTTAATCCGGTCTTTCAATGAGGGACCTACATGTCTTGCTCTCTTGATCAGCTCTAAGTCCCACCTATTCTGACTTATTAGATCGCAAAGCCCGATAATAGTAGTATCATTTGGCCCTTCATTGAAGTCAACCGCTGAGTTGCAAATGGAGGCTGCTATTGTTGCTTTGTCATGGGCCGCAAGAGCATCTGCAGGAATGCTTGATGATCATATTCTGGAGGAGACAGAAAGCTCTTAATCATGTTTTCATAGATTCAAAGACACTCCTTATGATCCCAATGTAAGAGATTCTAATTATTAGACCTTGATCTTTGACTTAGAAGTTCACTTTTTCAAGTGGATATTTTTAATAGTCGATTATACAATTGCAGAATCGAGCTTCCTTTTTCTTCCTATTATACATCTCTTAGGCATTGTTATAGAATTAGAGTTCATTCAATTCATTCGTTTTCTTTTTTCTACCTGTAAAGGTATAGAAGCAATATATTAGGTTTTTAATCTAGGAATTTCATTGATACGATTAGAATTAATGTGAGATAAATAATAATATTCGAGATTTCTAAGTAAAAATTCTTGGCTCTCCTAAGTGCATACATGTATGTAGCTCCTCATGTTGACTACTTTTTTAGAGTTATACATGTAGTCTCTCTCTAGTGCATGCATGCCAAAAACTCTTCCCAAGTGTATACATGCATGAATGCATGCATGCGACTCTTCTCGAGGCATACAACTTACTCATCTAAAGTGTATGCATGTAGTTAACTCATCTCAAAGGGCATGCATGTAGCTGACTTATTCCAAAGGGTATACATGCAGTTGACTCATCCCAAAGCGTATGCATGCAGCTTATGCGACACAATTGATCTTTCCAGAGGCATGAAGTACATGTATGTGACTTTTCCCGAGGCACGCATGCCACTTGTTTCGAGATATGCATGCAACTCTCTTTGAGTCGTGGAGACAGTCCTTTCCTGAATGCATACCTGCAGCATATACATGCAGTTCTCTTCGAGTATCATTTTTTTTCTCGAACACTCGACCCATATAGCATACGCAGTGATCTGTCTGGAATATTCTGGTCTGATCAATATACGATAAAAAAAAGGAATATATCAGCATATAGAGGCTCTATGCAATATCTATCCCCTAACAACCTGATAAAAAACATAACTGACAGATAAATTTAGTCGATAGAGAAATCAAAGGTCTAATATAAAAGCTAGTAAAGGCTTCTAGAAAAGAGGCAAGTTCTTTTTCCTTTTTGGGCTCTAAGCACTCTTTCATGGGACGAATTGTCTCTCTCTTTTTCTCTTGTATATTTTCAACGACACATGGATTACAGAGGGGAGAATTTTTTTTCCTCTTCTCTATCAATTTTTATTGCACTGAATACTTTTTTCTTCTCTATAATGAGATACTGCTCTTATATTTTTTTTAATCATCTCTTTATCTTATTTAAGTATCAAAGATCGAGGACATCAATAGCAATTATTTAATGTATGTTAAATTTAATAGAAAACTACTGTTGTGGCCACGAGATCTTTTTTTCTCTCATCCATCCAATAAAAACCATTCACCTTAGCTTTATCAGTACTTTTGCATAAACCAAGGAAAATATGCTTGATGTTTAACAGAACTTTACCTTCAGTTTAAAATGTTATGGCCAAAAGGGCATTAAATGAGGAGCTACAACCCGATCCAATGCGCGGATCGCCCCGATCCCCTGTGCGCCTGTGAGCACCGTCACGCCTATCGTCATTTGTCACGAAAATTCATCACCATTGAAGCTAAATTATAATCCAATAGAGCCGATGAACCCTAGGGGGTCGACGCCGAAGGGATCCCGGCCAAAATTCAACCTGAAACGGTCGAA
>JBAMHZ010011667.1:0-19417 GCA_037177395.1 Alpinia galanga
ATCCAAGAACAAGAAACATGATGAACTGGAGAACTTGGCAGAAGCCCTGCTTGCCACTGACGCGAAGCAGCGCCCATCTCGACAACGCAAATGATGTAGTTACAGAATCACCATCGATTTGATATGGTGAGGAAAAAGAAAGAAGAAGACATATATAGATAAGGATTTGCCTGAAAGAAAGCGGTGCCGGCGAGGGGCTCTTAACGTCGGCGGCGGCGGTCGACATTCCTTGGCGAATTTAATTAATGAGTACAATAAAAAATGAGTGGGAAGATTTATAAAAAAAAACAAACAAAAAAAGCAACTGAATAATAAAATAATGCTAACAAAAATCAATTTAACTTAATTTAGAGCTTTCAAATCTTATTTTATAAAAAAAATGGGTGCTTGTCATATGATTTCTTGGAATCAATTTCAACTGATGCAAAATATTTCATTATATTTTTAATTTTCCCATACAAAATGTTTAATCACATTTTGCCAAATAGATGCCTTGCTCATGCTTAGGGAGGCCCTAAGGACTTAAGAGTAATTTCAAAATTCCTTAGGAGTTGGAGTAAGTAATTAGCACCATGGACAAATATTATGTGTAACCTCACGTGCAATCCACGCGGCCCATTTAAAGCGTTCTCTGTCTTTAACACAGCCCAACTCGTGCCGTCGTCTCTCGACTCGACCCTGCCTCTCTCCCCACACGCCATGAGTGCGCTCCCAAAGCTCTGCTTGGCTCTCGTCTCCCTCCTCTCCCTCGCTCTTCTCGCCTTGCTCGCCGAGCTCCTCTACCTCCTCCACTTCCTCCGCCGTGCTCCCTCCGCTGATCCTGAACTCGGCCGCTCTCCCCCCGGCCGGACCCGCAGGGCGTTCCTCCTCCTCGTCGCGCCCTTCTTCAAGCACCGCTCCCGCGTCGAGCCTGCCACCGCCGATCACGCCTCTCCGAAGCCTCCGCTGTCTCCCCCGAATGCGGCTGCCGAGGAGGAAGAGGAGGAGCAGGAGTTCGCCCAGTGGCAAGAGATGCGCTCGGGACCCTCACGCTCTCTCTACAGCATCGCCGAGGAGGCGGAGGAAGGGCACGATGACGACGCCGAGGGGGAAGAAAAGGAAGATACGCCATTCGCTACGCCTTGTACATCGCCGGAATTCTACTCCCCGTTGCCATCTCCACCTCGGGCCGCGGAGTCGGCTGCCGACGAGGTCTAACAACGACAAGGGACGACCTTCTCCGGCGTCCGGAGGCGTTGCACTGCATGCTATCACTTCTTTTCTTATGAATTTGTTCTGGCAATTCAAGTTTCCGTTCCCTACAGCTCTTCTGCTCGACTCAGCCATGGAGACGATGCAGATGAAGAAACATTTAACGCCAAGCGATCCATAAAAGAGATGCCTCCCATTCCATTGCTTTAGCAGACATCATCCATGTAAAAGCACGAAATGGTAGAAAGAAAACGAAAGCTCTGAAAAGCAGACACCACTCCTATTTCTTTTATGCAGCAGCTTTGGAGTCTACAAAGTGTTTAACAAATTGCTCTGCTTAATTTCCTGTTTCCCTCTTGTCTGGAAATTGGATATCGATCGATATATTAACAGGCAGGTGGCTGCCGTGCCAGTCTTGTAATTAAGGTACTGAATTTGTTCAGGTAGCTTCATGGGCAGAAGCGCAGTGCTGTCAAGCTGTAAATTCATTCAATTGGGTGGACCTTCCTTCCTACTAAAAATGTAGCTGTAGGCACCAAACTCGGACTCTGCTGTCTCCCTCGCATTCAGATGAAGCAGTTCCAAACTTGGCTTTATTTTTTTTTCTCCGTAATTTAGATATTAAATTTTTATATAAAAAAATTATTATTCAACGATTAAAAATTCATCATCGCCGTTGAGTTTATCTGTAATTTTATTAATTATTTTATAGTATATTTCATGAAGGATCAGTAAAAAAGAATATGAAATATAAAAAAAATATATTAGTAGATTTTTTGACAATGAAAAAATGAATGAATTTTTTTTTTGTTTTTGACGCAATCATAAAAAATCTCTCTAATCTCTAATAATTTTTACTTATGTTTAATTAATTATATTTTTGACTTAGCCTTACATTTAATTTGTGACTTTTTATCTTTTTAGATTTTAATTAGATCTCAATGAAAATTGCACGTGGCAATAGTGTCCGCGTTCCAAATCGGAAATATAAATATAATTTTAAATTGATTCAAATGAAAATTACCCCGAACCAACCACACGACGCCAAGTGTCTTACTCTGAAGGCCCAACCTTACCCCTTCTTTTCCTTCCGTGTATCTTCCAATAAAATCGCGTTTTGCGGAAAGCCTGGGAATCGGCCGTGATGATCGTCACCGGAGCGGAGAGTGCGCCGCCGAGCGCTGGATCGGCGGAGAAGGCTTTCTCCTTCATCTCTCGGGGATGGCGCGAGGTGCGCGATTCGGCCGGTGCCGACCTCCGTCTCATGCGCACCCGTGCCAACTCCCTCAAGACCCTCGCCGATCGCGAGCTCGAGAACCTCTTTGGCTCTCCGCCATCAGTCCATGCCTTCTCCTCCCCGTCGGAGTTCGAGATCGTCAAGCGCATCCAACCCAAGTTGTCCGAACTCCGGAAGACCTACTCCTCGCCCGACTTCAGCCGGAAGGTGCTCGAGAAGTGGGCCCCTAAGGCCACCATCGGGATCGATCTGTCCTCCATAAGGAGCGCCATCGTCTCCGAGATAGATGGGGTTGGGGTGGTTCTCGATCTCAGCAAAGATGGAGCCCGGGGCCGGAGGAGGGTCCTGTGGAATGGGGCGGAGGAGGAGGAGAAAGGGAAGGAGTGGGAACCTATTCGGATTCTCAAGAAGGCGATCAAGGAGTTTGAGCAGAAGAGCCAATCGACGAGCAACGAGTTGGTTGAGAAAATGAAATTGAGCCTGGTGACAGCTTTTTTCCTCTCCTATGCCGCATTCTTCTCTATTTCTTGATGTCTTATATTTTGTTGAATATGCTAATAGCATAGAAATTTAGTACCGAGGAGGATTCCATTGATTTTGTAAAGTGAATAATTGGATTTCTTGGACCTTTCTCTTTGTGTTTTGTTTGTTATTGTTTTTACAAATTTGTTTTCTGCTTATACAATTTCAAAAGAATGCTAATTTGATGAACTAGGTAAAATGGCTCTTGTGTCTAGACCAACTAAGCAAGCAAGCACTTTGTTCTATTTCACCTTCTTGAGTGCAACATGAAACCCACTGTTTCCTGTCTAGACCAACTAAATAAGCAGTTTCCCTATTTTATTTCACTTTTTTTAGTGCAATTTTATGAAGCCCACTTTTTCCCATGATACACTGAAACTACAACAGTTAGAAAATCTATTAGTTCTCTTAACCCAATTCAGACTTTGATTTTAATTGGTGGGCTAGAGGAGACTAAAGTGACAAAGATTTCAGTTGAATTAGGGTTAGGATGGGGTTGGGTTTGCTTGACTAGCTTCCATCAAGGTGGGTGATGCCTGCATGAAGTGGGCAAGCTTCAACTAGAGATGCAATTTTGCTGAGTTGTTAGCACCTCATTTGAGGTGGGCTGCATTTGGTTCTAGTATGATGGGCTTATGCTACAAGCAATTAAGTAAATCTTGGTTGGCTTTAGAAGCAAGGGGCAGTTGTGATGTATGGGGCTGAGGTGAAGTTTATGAAGAAAAGCTGGGCTAAAGTGGAGATTGTGTGGAAAATTTGTGTTGAATTGGAGATTTAGTAGAGTGAAAAGATTCAAGGTAGCGCTTACTTATGCCTGGCTTTTGTCTAAGAGTTGGATGATCACTATTGTTGGTTTGTTATTCAGTCCAAAATTGCCCTTTCCATGCGGCCTTTGCCTTTCTTTTATAGGCCTAAAGTGAGTATATGACAAATACTAGTTACAGTATATGTTTGGACAATCCCAAGCACGGACAGTCTGTCCTTAGAATGACTCTTCTATGTGGATTCAATTGATTGGACACATGTTGATCTTGCCTCACACTGATCGAGCCCCATTCGTGTAGTACGAAGCCTCTAATAGATAGATATCAATGAACCATGGATCTGTTGAGATGGCAAGTGTATCTGCATTGCATCATCTTCTATTGATTTGAAAATGTGAAAAAAGAGGGGCACTTTGGCACCAAATAAAATGATTTATAAGGCAATCCCAAAATTTCCAGTTTCAATGTTGATTAAACCCTTGAATTCAGTGGGTATTAGATGTATATTTTTAGTTTTGGAAAGCATGAACTTTTACTTGCCCTTGGAAGTGGAAATAAAGTGAAAAGAAATAGATGGAATGGAATCAAATTAGTTATTTTGCTTAATTGAACACCCTAATATGTATAAAACTAATTTTATAACTGGTGATACTAATAAGCTATCATATTTCCGTGGGTCTAGACTATGCCATGATTGCATGTGGAATCTTGCTACGGGCAGCAATGTGCATGATTATGTAATTCTGTAAATGTTGTGCCTAGTGTCCAATGCATCTTATACCCATTCATGCATGAAAAAATTCTTTTAAACAAGAAAATGTCAATTGCCATTTTCTTGTGTTGATGTGTTATGGTACATTCATCTTTTCTTTGGGCATTTTGAGATGAAGTGCAAGTTTTCTAGAGTAAAGCAATTATTTTAATAAACTTTAGCTGCCCTCTTTCTATACTAATGCAAATTTGTTTTTCCTATATTTGGGTGTTCATATTAAAATGAATTTCACCCTATAAAACCTTGGTTGTCAAGTTTGGCTGATAAGTGCAGACCACCATAAAATTTTCAACCTTGCCATCCCTCTAGATTGTCACAAGATCAATTATTTATCCTTGTTACTACTCATGAGCAACAACCAGCTAGATCAAGAATCTCATCTATTTCAATTCGGAGTCAATTGAGAAAAAAATATTGTTGATTGAGAGGAGACCTCTAAATCTGATTCGGATGAGATTTGTGTTGAGATTTAGGTCTCAAGTAACTATATGAAAAATTAAATGATAATTTAATTTTATTAAATAATATAAGAATAAAACAATAATTTTGTAGTAATAAATATGGTTTTAACATTTTTTTTTAGATATCTTGATTTTATTATTAATTAAAATGCATTAAATTATTTATTGCATCAAGATTATTAGATGTGGTTTATTATTTTTAATGATCTAATGCATGTACATTTACATTAGGGATTTGATAAAACATGGACATAATAGATAATTGAACACAATTTGTTATCTCATATATGAAACTGTCTCTTACTTTCTCAACATTTTCAATATGACTGATCCTATTGATCCAATATGACCGATATTTATGTTTTTTGACCTCTGATTTTGATACTGGCTTGATAACCATGAATAAAATCTTTCTATTTGTAGCTTGATTGTTTCATTTAATTCTCTTGTGTTGGAGGAATAAAATTTTGCATGCTCAATTATGCTATCTTAGTTTTAGGCACCAAGCAATCATACCACTGAATTGTCATTGTTATTCACTAGGTTTTAGTTTGTCTTACATATGAAAGATGGCTCTACATGGTTTGACTTAAAATAATAATGGCCTGGCTTTATGGTCTTCCATTGGAATGCTCCCCTGTACTTATGCTCTACTCAAATGAAATTTGCTCATTGTGTTGTATTCTTCCATTTATTGTGAGTGGTAGTCCTTTCTGAATTAGAGAACATTGAATTACTTCACATATTTCTTTTTAAGTGCAAATTAAATTGACTTAGTCTCAATGAACAACTTTTTCCAATTCTTTATCGTTTCAGTTTAGATGAATATTCTTACCTATGCTGTCGTTTGAAAAAAACAATACTTACTCGGTTAGTACTTTTGTTGCAGGGATCATTTGTACGGGAGCCTCAAGAACCTAAGGTTGGTTGTAGAGTTTTTTGAGTTATTTCTTTTTAGGACTTTTTTGTTACTCATCAAAAAATCTTCATGTGAATTCTCGGAAATTTCATGTCACCAAAGCAGAGATCTGATCTTGCTGCCTTTCCAATTATTGGATAGACAGTGGAGATTAGGGATTAAAGAAGGAAAAAACAGATCATATTTAAGCAAATAAAGCTCTCCATTTGTATCTCAAAGAGGATAAATAAATAAATATCAATTAAATCTATATATTCACCTCATGTAAAATCTGAAAATATCTGTAGACTTTATAAGATTCTTGAGTGACATAGTTTCAATGATGTTAAAAACTATTTCTTTAAATAGATTTTTAGAGCCATATAATTTCAAATAATTCAAAGACTCCTAGCTTGTTTATATTAGCAGTATGATTCAATGTAAAGAAACATTTAGATATATCATAGAGAGTTTCAGATAGAAACAAAGACATTGATGACAAACACAGTTGTTACCAAAAAGGGAAATTCTCAGGCCATACTTGAAGCAGCACAGTTCAATTCATCCATGGCCTAATTGCATATCTGTGATAAAATCTTAAATTTAAATTATTTGTAATATCTACACTGGTAAATGGAGCCTTCCCATGATGTGTTAATTTTTGTGTTGTGCGTGATATTTATTTCTTTTTAATTCAGGAAATTCCACCATTGCATCTACCTGAACTGTTGGCATATCTTGTTAAGCAATCTGGCCCACTGTTTGATCACCTTGGAGTACAGAGAGGTATATAATTTGTTGTTGGAGTGGCCTCTTGCTGATTTTTGGTTGCCCATAGAATTTTTATTTTTATTTTTAACCTTTCATTAACTCATTTCATGGCTACTATGTTTTTCAGGCTTGGCCTGTCCTGTGTTTAATTGTCTTTTGAGTTAAAATGTATTACGCAGCTGATTGTGTTGGCATTTGATGTCAGATATATGAGCAAAGACCAATTGTTCTAAGATGTGCATCTAATATCTTTATCAGTGGCCTTGTTCAGCCACATCCTGAACTCTTGGCTCATTCATACAATTTCTTATGAATGACTATAGTTATTATTTATTTATTATTGCAAAACCTGTTTTAGATACAGAAGCACTGTGGCTTGTTTGGACCAATCACACCCTAGGCTCTTGGCTTCCATATGCCTAATTTATTAAATGGCATGGAAATTATTTCTTATGAATGGGTGTTACCATTTCTTTTTCTATTAGTTATTACTAAACTGATTCTGAACACTCAAATCTTGCTAGGCTGGTGGACTTGGGCATGAGTGCATAACATGTGTCAATCTGTGTTCAACATGGTTTTTTTTCTTTCTTTTTAAATTTTTACATGTGATCAATAGAGTTTATGAGTGTCCCCTCAAACGGCAGTGTCATGAATGTCAAGGGATTAAATGAACAGTCCAAGTTGTAGAAATATGGACAATTCATGAAGTTATTTTATGTGTTCTTTCTTCTAGATACATGAGATATCAATGATATTGCATAAGAAATTGTAAAAAAAGGGTAGCCCAGTGCATGAAGCTTCTGCTAATGTAGGGTCCAAAGGAAGGACCTATTACATGCAATTTCACCCTATTTTTGCAAGAGATTATTTTTGAAACTCAAACCCGTGACTTTTGTCTAGGTCACATGGCAATAATTTTATCGTTGCGCTAGTAAGAAATTGTATTTTTTTCAAAAAGATTTCATGATTTCTTGTTTGTTTTTTGGACTTGATTCTTTTGTTCTTAGCATTTTGATTTATTGCCGTTTACTAAAATTTGAAGTGTATGGTATCAAAAACTTGATAATTTATGCTGATTAGAGTTTCAAAGAGGTTTGTCATACTTTTGGGTGTATCATCCTATGTTATGGTTTTTTGCCTGCAGATACACGTGAAAAAATTATTGAATCATTGTGCCACAGGCACAAAGACAAGCTTACTCCGCATTCTCATTCTGTAAAGGAGTTATCCTTGATTGGAAATGAGTACACTGATGATCTTTATTTGAGAATTGCCAGTGTCCTTGAAAGTACAGGACATCATTATGAGGGAGACTATTGGACTGACCATGTAAAGCACAAAAAAGCAGATAAGAAGCACCATGTTGCAATTGTAACGACAGCCAGTCTCCCATGGATGACTGGCACTGCTGTAAATCCATTATTCCGAGCTGCATATATGGCTAAATCTGCAAAACAAGATGTTACTTTGGTGGTTCCCTGGCTTTGCAAATCAGATCAGGTGCTAGTTTATCCTGACAGTTTGAGTTTTAGTTCTCCTGAAGAGCAGGAAGCATATATAAGGAACTGGCTGGAGAATCGGGTTGGCTTCAAGGCTGATTTTAAGATCTCCTTCTATCCAGGAAAGGTAACTATGTTGGACATCTTAGGTTCTGTTGTCTAATTTTGCAATACTATTGTTTTTGACATAATTAAATTGGTTTTAGTTCTCAAAAGAAAGACGAAGTATAATACCTGCTGGGGACACCACTCAGTTTATTCCTTCGAAAGAGGCGGATATTGCTATTCTAGAAGAGCCAGAGCACCTAAATTGGTATCATCATGGAAAACGATGGACAGATAAGTTTAATTATGTTGTTGGTGTGGTTCACACAAATTACTTGGAATACATTAAAAGAGAGAATAATGGAGCTATTCAAGCTTTCTTCGTCAAGCATATCAACAACTGGGTAACTCGAGCATATTGCCATAAGGTATGAATTTGCATTTTTGATATTTTTGACATGTTTATTCAATTTAATAATTAACAGCAGGCAAATGGTCTTCAGAATGCTCTTTGTCATCTAATTATTTCCTATAATGTCTAGTTTAGAAGGCTGTTTTGACGACGTAATGTTGCAGGTTTTGCGGCTTTCTGCAGCAACTCAGGAGCTACCCAGGTCTACCATTTGCAATGTTCATGGTGTCAATCCTAAATTTCTTAAGGTGGGAGAAAAAATAGCTGCTGAAAGGGAGCAAAGGAATCAAGCATTTTCCAAAGGAGCATATTTTCTGGGGAAAATGGTTTGGGCAAAAGGTTATAAGGAATTAATAGATTTGTTGGCAAAGCACAAGAATGACTTGGAAGGATTCAAGTTGGATGTCTATGGGAATGGTGAGGATTCACTGGAAGTCCAATCTACAGCAAGGAAGTTGGAATTGAGCCTTAATTTCTTCAATGGAAGGGATCATGCTGATGATGCACTTCATGGGTAATGGGCTGCTAAGGAACACTAATTGCTACTTCTATTTCCTCTATAATACCTAGAGATGTGCTAATATCCTTTGCCTTTCTAATGCATCTGCAGATACAAAGTTTTCATAAATCCTAGTGTCAGTGATGTCCTCTGCACAGCAACTGCCGAGGCTCTTGCAATGGGCAAGTTTGTGATATGTGCAGATCACCCTTCAAATGAATTCTTTAGGGCATTTCCTAACTGTTTGACTTACAAGACTTCTGAGGATTTTGTAGCAAGATTGAGAGAGGCCATGGACAATGAACCCCTACCCCTGACTTCTGAGCAGAGATATAACTTATCATGGGAAGCTGCAACACAGAGGTTTATGGAGTATTCAGAACTCGATAAACTCTTAAACAACCAAGAGACTGAAAGTAGAGAAGCAAATAATAAAAGGAAGATTAAGAAATCAATTTCCATGCCAACTCTGTCTGATACTGTGGATGGAGGTTTAGCCTTTGCTCATTACTGTCTCACAGGTAATGAGATCCTGAGATTGTCTACTGGTGCTATACCTGGGACACGGGATTACAGTAAGCAGCATTCTACGGATTTACACCTGCTGCCACCGCAGGTGCAAAACCCTGTATACGGCTGGTAAGATGAACTATGCAACAGGTTCCATAATCACCTACTGTGATAGTTTAGAGGTAGGCCGATGGTCTTCCTGGGGTTTTATTTATTTTGATCATTCATTCTAACTGATATTGGTATAAAGCTACCTAAACAGCAGCCATGGGTCTGTCCTCAAATTAAGACATTGCAATTAGCAATGGACTGCTGTCACTAAAGACCAGGAGTTGGACGAGAACTGTGTGTGCGTGATTGCTGATCGTCAAAGCCTTGATGTTATTAGTTAGATTGTTGTCGAAAATGCAGATCAGGTTGCTGGTTTTTGAATTCTAAAACTTTCTTCTTTAGTGTATTTATGTTGCTTCATATTAGTGCATTACTGCGAATATATAATATATGTAAGACATCTACATCCACCAATACTCGGTGATGCCTATACAACTGTACAGTATGGCGGAATCATGTATTGGCTTTTAAATATGCATGGCATAATTGATCTCCGGACAAATAATTGTGAAGGGATTACAAAAAGGACTCATTAGTTCCAAGCGTGCATATGCAATTTTATTATTTAAAATATTTTCTCGAGCAAAGGTACAGAAGCAAAATTGGATTGTGAGAGAAGAAACTCATCGGGACTACATGTAATTTCTATACCCAAAAGTAAGGAAGTGGATTAAACAATTTGATGAGGGAGGAATGACAAAAAAAACAAACAATCAATTCAAGATAATACGATGGAATAGAAAACTCTGGTACCACGTAGAAAATCATTAAAAAAAAAAGATTATTATCATTCTTAGTTACATATTTTATACACATATAGGCACTTCATTAGACAAAATTTTTAGTGTATAAGGTAACAAGACAAATTTTAAGCTGTGATTTACAATTGACCTTGTCACAAAATCCTATCCATGATCCATATTAAATTTTAAGACCTTTTCTCAACTAAGCAAATTAACACCTTTGATAGGAAAATCCAATTAATAGTTAAGTAAAATTTATTTCCTCACATACAATATAACACCATTTAAGCAACTAAGACCTTTCACTAGAAAATCTAATTTATAAGTAAATGGATTTTTTTTCCACGTATAACAATACTATTCAATAAAACTTACTAGATGATTTTTATTTTGAAAAAAAAAAACGAACGTAAAATTAATTTGCTATTTCTTACTGCAAAGCGACTTGCGACATAGATAGAGAAAAAAATATGCCTAAATGTAACTTTAATGCAAGCAGCATGGAGTATGGACTTCTTATCTTCTCCAAGTTTTCACACATGCAATCTTGTTGAGTATTTTTATTTTACTTTTACTCTTTGTTTTCTAAAGAATAGAATTGTTTTTTTTTAAAAATAAGATTTAAAATAAGTTTTTTTGAAACATAATTTATTAAAAGTGAATAGTATTGAAAATTTGATTAAAAAATTATTTTTTAATTTTAAAATCTATTTTAAAAAAATAAAAATTTTAAATAAATAAAATGGTAGGAATCAAACATGTACGTTCTTTTGTTACTTAGTGACAACTAATATTATAATCAAATTCATCAAACTTTACTTTTAGTATTATTTGTTTCTCAAGAGGAAATTCCACGAATTGCTTTTGTCCACTGTTCTATTTACATCCTTTAAAAAACATATATAGAATAATTTCTCAAGATAATATATATACAAGTCTCAATCACATGATTTTTTTTTTGGTTAAGGAAGTTCTTGACTTAACTAGTTCATAATGGTCATCTAGTTGGGTAGTAGTCTATGAACTTCCCAAATTATTATTAGATTGACAATATGTGACCTTCTTAGGGAAGGACAAATTTCTTCTTGGTTGATTTCAAAGGCACATCTTTCTACTTTGAATTTAAGGCTATACTTTATTATAACTTTTCAAATTTAACTTTGATTTGAGATGTCCTCCTATGGCTCTTGTAAATAATATCATCCATGTAAATTAATTTTCATGATCCTTTTGATATGTAATCGAAAGAGATAGTTCACCGATTGATGCAATTGATATCCACATGAGTATTCATCACATAAGATCTTAGGATCAATTTTTAATAGGTATAAAATATTTCATTGGATTCCTGATCTTCTTCATGTAAAGAGATCACTATATCAAAATGAAATCTCCTGTGATTTATCATCTTTCATTATTAAGTCAAAAGGTCAATCACGAGGAGTATTATTACGTTTTTGCCATATGAAAGAGATAGTTCATCATTTGTTAGGATGTGATGTGCATACTCTTCAAGTCTAAATGCATGACCTATAACAATATGTTTTGAAACTGCATGCCTTCTTATCCTCTAGCATCATCTAATTTGGTTATACCCTAAGTATGCATCGTCTATGAGTAACATTTTGTGCTCAATTTTAATTTCCAATAGGACAAAGGAAGAGAGTAGTAAGACTTCTTTTTGGCATGCCTTAGTCAAATATGTGGAATAATGCACATGCAACCACTTCAAATTGGCCTTCTTAACTGAGATATTGACAACTACTTGTGAAAGAGTGCCACGAGGATAAATCAGTGTTCAAACTTCTAATGTCTTAGGGCCACAAGTTAAAGTCCGTGCTTTGACACCTTGGGTCTAATTAAGCTCGGCATGCTCTAGAGGGTCCAATTAAAAAGCTCTAAATGCTTCTTTAACATCCTAAGTAACTTCTTCTACTCGTCTAAAGGGTAATGTTCCTTGACACAAATGAAAAACCTAGCCTTTTCTCCATATATAGGTCGATAAGTTGCAAGGACTTTCACAACCTAGATTAAGGAGGGAAGAGGTAGGAGTTAGGAAATGCATGGTTGTTAATTAATTAGCAATCACGGATGGACTTTTCATTAATTCCCTAGATTGTTATAGGGTCATCTTGACTTAGTATTTTTGAGGGTCATCTCATATCTCCCTAGTTTCCCTTTTTCTTTTGGATTTCGTGGTGATGTAGTTGGTTGGCACAGTTATTCAAAATTATGCTAGATCAATTAATAAATAATTAATAACATTGTAGGTCAATGACAAAAGTCTACAATTAAAAAAATTTCATGATGATAATCCATAAGAGAACAAGGCAACATCATTTTAGTCAAGGCCAAGCAACTCTAATTAATGTCTACTTGGAAGAAGATGAGTAGAGTCTCGCCCTCCATTTATGATTATCATTAATTCAATGAATCTCACTTCCCATTAGCTTAATTAATTAATTTCTAATAATATAATTAAGCAAACTCTAAATTCTTTAGATGTGACATTGCGCCTATGGTTTGACTGGGCAACTCTTCTAATTAAGTGGCAACGATATAACTTTCAAGAATGTTAATTATTTTAGGGTTAGAACTTCAAATGAAATTTCAATCCTCAATCTTCGTTTTGTGATTAAGGGCTTGAGATTAACAATCTAAAAAGGAGTGACAAGGACCATGCATAGAAAGATATAAAACTTGCCCTAGCTTAAAAGTATGTAACCTTGCATGTTAGAGTTAGCTCAAATTAATCCTGTGTAAGTTCACTTATGGTCCAGTCCCTCTCGGTGGTGGCTCATCTTAAGACTATCACATCATTCCTTGTCCTCGAAAATCTGGGCTGGCTGCCATTGAATAGAATCCTCACTGTTCTTACAGGTCCACCATCCTTTTCTTCTGTGCAACCTTAACTTTGATCTCAGTCAGGAACAGTCCTACACTGAGCTCAGCTACACAGCTACAATTCTTGGCTTTTCCCTCTCCTCGAAGTGCATGCCTGCAACAACGTACGTGAATGCAAAAATTTTCATCTGAAGATGAAAAGCATGGGTGTCCCTCCACACAAGTCTGCCTCTTTCTTCCATCGAATCTGTCCTTGTCTTGTAAATTCATTTCACAATGATCCATCTCACTCAGCTTTTCTGAGCCAAGTGATGATGAAGCACAAACAATAGACATTATATAATTTGTATAAAATCCATCCATATATGAAGTATAAACTACACATTAATTGATCCCTAAGCTCCACTGTACCCCCAATCATATATAATTTGTATATATATATTCTATGTAGTATATAAGGCCGTGTTCTATACTTCTATACACTAAGAAAGACGACACTGATTGCTACTGGATGATCGCCATCGCCATGTGATTGTCGATTGAAATCCAATATGAGAATAGATTTAGCCTATGAAGTCTGGTAGTAATTGAGCAGGAGACCCCTGTCCGTCCTAAATGCTGCAGCAGAAGGATGTGCCACTGCTGCGTTGAAATCGCTCCCTTCGCCGGAGAGGAATGATGGTTGCACTCCGGAGAGGGAGAGGTTCTCATTGTATTGGAGGCCGAGGGTGAGGGATACTCCGTTCATGCCGCCGGAGAACCTCGGAGCGAATTGTTCGCCGAGTTGCCCAATCGGGTACCCGCCGCAGTAGCTCATTTGGTCGGTGATCAGGGAGGGGTACCCCTGCTGCTCCGCCGCCCTCTGCCCTCCGTCCATGAGCTTCATCAGGAACTCTTCGTTGGGAGTGAGTTCGTCGGCGCCCCTCGCTTTCTTCATCGCGGAGGGCTGCACGAAGTCGTCCTTGTCGTAGTAAGATGCTTGGCGGCCGAAGGAGGACGGTTGGACTGGTGCGAGAGCTTGCTTGGCGTCGGCGGTGGCCGTCGGGCTGTGATCTCGTTGCGTTGCGTTGGATTTGGATGTAGTAGAGCTGCCGCGAGCGTCGCTCTTGTCGTCGGAGTTGTTCTGTTCGTGCTCCTTGACCTCCTCTAAGTACATTTCCTCTACCATGGGCTTCCACAGCCGCACTCTCGCGTTGATGAACCAATTCGAGACCTGCATCGCACCCAAATCTTTGATCATCATGCTCTTGATTAAGAAATTGTCGACGAGCATCTGTTTTGTTTGTCAGTACCTGATTCCTCGTGAGTCCTGTTTGTTTAGCGAGCATCAGCTTGTCGGAATCCTTGGGATATCTGCACCCATAAACAGACACAGGAATGAGAAGATGCAGCAAAATCCATGGGAAATGATGGAGCTAGCTGTCGAGGGGAGGCCTCACGGGTGAAGGAAGTGTTCGAAGAGCCAAGCGCGGAGGATGGAAACAGAGCGTTCGGGGAGGCCTCTCTGCGGCCTCCAGGCGTTGTGCTGCACCATCCCCAGCTGCTGAAGCGCGCGTTGCTGTCTCAGATGGTGATCGATGAACCGGAGCCTCGACCCGGCCGACGCCTTCCCGGCGTCTTCCTCCCCCAGGCTCTTGCTGGCTGCCCGGATTTGACCGGTGATGGCGTCGCGGAGGCACCGGAATTGCTTCGATATCGTCCGCAGAGCCAGCGAGGTGTATGTCCTTGCCCATCCGTAGCCGGCAACAGCCTCGAAGGAGGAGACCACGACTTGCATCTGGTGGTGGTATTGCCTGTACCTCTGTTCCACCTTCAAGTTCCCCAACAAATAATTCGATTCACATAATCTTGTTCAAATAGATCCTTCTATGTTTGTTGCAGATTAATTAATTCTATGCTGCAAGATCGAAATCCACATCGTTACCTCCTCGAGCATGTTAATGAGCTTGGCCTTCTTCATCTGGAGCTCCTGCCGCTCCGCGGTAGAGAGGTCTGAACCTCGATTTGTACTCGCGTTCTCGTCGCCGGTGGCGGCGCCATTCGGCTCCACGTTACTTCCGGCGGTGGCGGCAGCTGGCCGTGCCTTTGGAGACTCATCCTTGATCCACTTACCGACGTTTACCACCTCGTCGAGCAACTGCTGAGCCGCCTTCAAGTACTTGGACCCCAGCAACAGGCCCGAGAGGCCGTTGGCCGCCGCCGACGCGACCTTCACCTGGTCGGCTCTCGCCGGAGCAGCCACCATCTCGTGCGGGGAGAGGCTGAGCGACAGCCCTTTCTGAGAGGAAGCCACCGGGTTGCTTCTCGACGTGGTAGGTGCGGCCGTCCAGAGGTTGTAGTTGGGGATCTGCGCCGGCGCCGAGCGGTTGGAATCGTGCTCAAGCGGGACGCCGACGAAGTGCTTCTGCTGGTGCTGGAGGTTTATGGAGTTCACTGAATTGTTGATGCTGGAGTTCAGGAGGACCATGTTCGCCGGAGGAGCTGCGTCGGCATACCCACCGACGTAGCTCGGGTTCATGAGGTAGAGCGTCTGCAGGCCGCCGTCCGGAGGCATCTCCGGCCCTCCGTGGAAGTACGTCGCCATAGATATAAAAATCGACCTCCTTTTTCCCCCTCAAATATCTTCAGTTTGCAAGAGATCAATATTATCCCAGCTCGATCGATCTTTCACTCAGCCCATGTTGACGCAATAAACAAGATCAGATTCAAATTGCTTCGCTGCAAGATTATCCTGAAACAAAAGCAAAGACATCAGACGAATCGATCAATGAATTTAAGCAACTTCACGTATCAAATTAACACGCTCAGATATATATCCAAAAGGAAAAAACCAACATCAATTCCTAATCTTTCGACTGCGGGATCTCCACAACCAAAATAATTTTCATACAAAATCGATCGATGTACTGTCAGAACAAGAGAGCAAAGAAGCCATCTCACAAGAACTTTGCCGATTCAACACATAGATCCACGCAAAACTCCCAAATAACTCTATATTTTAGTCTAACCAATATAAAACCTGAGAGAAGTGACGGTTCAAAAGGTCCTAGCTCTTCTTTCTGCCCACCCTCACCCCCCTTTTTCTTAGGAGCTCCTACAACAAGCACCTCACCTCCTCTTCGGAAGCAGTAAGATGGGAAGCTGCAGAGACATGAGCAAAAACAATATTAAAAGAGGAAAAACGTATATATAGTGAAAGTCCTGTGCCAGCTGCAGCTCCTCCAGCTGAAAAGGAAAAGAAATAAAAAGAAGAAACCAAAAGGAAAAAAAAAGATAGGAGAGAGAGATAAATCAGTATAGCTAGCTCCTGCTAGCATGATCCACCATCACTGGACTCAATTTCCCCCTCCTTTCCTTTCCCTGTGCATCTTTTTTTTTTTATATTATTATTATTATTATTTTATTTTCTCCAAAATGGCAATAACTTTCTGCCATGGCGATGTGGGCACAGCTTAAGCTATCATGCTCCTTTACCATGACGCGCAGTGTCCGCACTGGTACCTGCGAGCGGATCAAAACAGGGCCATCAATGTAAACTCCAGTCGATTTGACCCATTCTTTTCCTCATCATTTGATGCAGCAATGATCAGTGACAAAGTCCACAAACGACGAGATAAAAGATAAATAAATAAAGATAACTATTTAATTTTCTTTGCGTGTTCGTGTGTTCATCAGCTCTTTTGTCTGCACCGAAGGATCTTTTTCTTTTTTCTTTTTTCCTTTTTTTTTTTTTGCAGCTTAATGTTTTTCTCCACCTAATTCTTGCATTTGTGTGGTTGGAAGGCAGGGTTGGAAGATAAAGCAATTGAAAGCCAAGCAACCCAACCAACGACCACCATTACACCAGCAAAGCCAGAATATTCTTTTTCTTTAATGGCGTTTTATCAGCATAATATTGAAGCTTAAACACACCATTAAGTGGGATTGCGTGGGATTTTTGCAACCTCCTTGTGTTTCTTGGCTGCAGCGGGACTACGTGGCCGATCGACCTGAATATATTTATTTATTTATTTATAGCTTTCCTTTATCGCATGTGTAATGTGGGAGTCTGCTCTCGCTGAGCATGCCCTACCCCTACGGTTTAATTCTTTACTGCAGTTGCAAGTTTTGGAAGGTCACTTCTATTTATTTCAGGAAAGGGACTGAGGACGAAGATGGCATGCCCGATCTCTGAGCATCGACAAAATATAATAAAATATTCATGTCAGAAATAATAAGGAATCTAAACAAGATATATATATATATATCATACAGGCATAGATATACATAGATTTGCCTATCTCCATCCAGATTATATATATATATCTATCTTGCGTCTCCAGTTGACAAAAACGGATATATTAGTGGATCAATTGGATGCAGTTTTTCCAAAACTTGCAATTTTCTTTTCTTTTCTTTTCTTTTCTTTTCTTCTCTCTTTTTTTGTTCTTCACGACTCAGAACACCTGCCCAGCCTCAGGAAATTTAATGGTTCGTCTTGTAACTTTCTTTTGAGGTCTGAAACTTAATCATCTTACCAAATAGCATTTTTGGCAAATATCGAAAATAAAACTTAAGAAATTTGTATGAAACAGATCTGTTAAAACATCTTTCAAAGCCATTAGATTGAACTGTGAGTGTGCAGTAAGAAATTCGTTTTTTTTTAATAATTTGAGTGTCCAAGTTTTGCCTGATTAATTCTAAAGATAATGATCTTTTTCTCTAATCCGTCTACTAAACAAGAAAAATAGTATCTTGAATATGCCCATGAATTTATTGCTAGTCCATCTTATGATTTTTTTTTTTCCTTAAGGGACAAAGAAATCAATTTTTTTCTCACGATTTATACGAGAGAAGATGTTTATGACCTCTCCAACTAAACCAAGTGAGAAAACTGGTACTTTACTGTAGATCAATCTTTATCTTTTCTTTAATAACTTTATCATACATCTCTATCGCTATATATACATGAGAGACATTCCTCTATACGAGAACTCTAGATATTTCTAAGCGTATAATAACCTTCATTACTTTCATATAAAAGATCAACTTTTTGATTTCTTTAGAATTTTATGAGAAATCTCTGGATACGAAGGGGTGCCATTATTTTAGTATGTTTTAAAGGGAATTTACCATTCATTAACTAAGTTTATATCATTTGGGAGCCCACGAGGACATATTAGTTATAGCCTCAAAGGTTATATGGTAATATTGAGAGTACAATTAAAGTTTCACATTGAAAATATATGAAAAAGATCATGTGCTTATAAAGTATTTTGGGTAAAGTATAAAAATAAATCCACGATGGCTTAGTCCCAAAGTGGATAATATTATATTATTATAGAGATATATGAATTTCATCGGATCTAACAATTGATATCAATGTCATAGTCTAAGTCGAGCTATGCAAATAGAAGAGTAGCCTCAAACAAAAGAAGTGAAGGCTTTCATATCTAGATCAAGAGAACTAAATACTAAGCATGAAGTCCAGTTGAGTTACCACACAACTGATAGGAAGACCCAGTGAGTTAAAGATCAAACATCAAGCAAATAAAGTCCTTTGAGGATAATAAATTTGAGGGTTTTTGAGGGGGGTTTTTGAGAGTACAATCAAAATTCCACATCAAAAAACATGAAAAAGATCACAGACTTATAAGATGAAAATATATCTTCATTAGTACGAGATTTTTTTAGATAAAGTCCAAAAAACTAAATTCATAAGAACTTAGACTCAAAGTGGATAATATCATATCATTATAAAAATATGTAAATTTCATTGGATCTAATAGCTAGGTAATTAAGGCCCACTTCTCACATGTTAGAAAGGATAAATGTGAAAATCCAAATAAAGAGGTTAAAGGCCAACTAGAAGAACCTAAGGAGTTTTAAAATATTTGGTTTTTTTTTAAACTAGGACATTCTCACCTTATAAGAAGAATACTTGGAGATAAAGAAGGAAAAACGAAGACAACTCTTGAGTTTACCTCTGTGGCATAGAGTTTGATATTATGTTTTCTTCCATTCTTTTAGTTTTTTTTAATTTGTCAAGGTGTTTTGATCTCTGGCTTTCTTCGACTGGTCTATTGAAGTTATGCACCTCGTTTGTAATATTTTAAATTGTTGAATGGTAGATTTTTTTCCCCCTACCAAAGAGGC
>JBAMHZ010012288.1:0-19379 GCA_037177395.1 Alpinia galanga
AAATGCATTTGAGTCACTGTTCTCTATCTTATATTTTAAAATTATTTACTTGAGTTTGTAGCAAATCTCATTTGCCAAGTTGGTTTCAAAGTTGCCCTCATGCAAATTTACTAGGTCCTCCCAAAGTTTATTGGCGCATGTCTAATTCATAGCTTTGTTGATTAGGAGAGTATCTAATCTCATTAACCTTTGAACTTTGATGGCACAAAATGTGCTCCAATCGTTGCTCTATGGCACTTAGTCCTTTAAGAATGACATGGTTTGACACCAACTATTAGGATTGACTGTGCATATGAATAAAGGCTAGAAGGGGTGAAATTGCCAATCACTTGCAATTACAAATTCACAATTTCTCTTATAGACTTACAAGGCTAAAAACACTTGTTAGATTGTGTTGTTCTTGTGTGTTAATTTCAACATGAGTTAGTTTGCAGGTGAAATATGATAAAAACAAAAAACTAGCAACAACATATAGTATTTTACGTGGTTTGGAATTGAGGTCCTACTTTATGGCATACTAATTCATAAAGTGAATTACTTCAAAATCCTTTTGTCAAAACTCATTTTTTGAGGTGGACAAAACTCATACATATATAAATTCTCTATAAATAATATAACAAAGTAAAGCGCAGAGAACATTGTTATAAAGAGTTTATAGAAGCCTCTAAAAGCCCTTATGCCACATTTTTATGTTCCCTAGTTGTTTGAATATGAATAATAAATTTGTAAATTGTTATCGAGATAAGCTCGATGCTTATATTGTGGCATCTAATGGCTAGTTTTTAAAAACTTAGTCAACTAAAATCCAATTAAGTTGACTTAAATCATCAAGCTAGCCATTATGAGCCAACGCACAAGTTTAGTTGATTGTGTTAGGACCAAGATAAAGGATAGGTGAATAGTGATCGTACAAATTGCAAGTGTAATTCTTGACTAATCTTGCTCTCAATAGCAAAGTTACAAAAATTGAAATATAAATAAGAAAACACTTATAATAGCATTAACACTATTGTCTAACATGGTTCAACTCGGTTCCTATACGATGTATGATTCATAAAGTGGATCCCTCTAGAAAGCACATCTTTTTCATTAGTGGTCGACTACTCTAACTACAAATACTAGTTTACCACAATTTCAAGTTTTTGGTCTATCAATTGATTCCCTGTTAATTGACTAGTTAACCCTTATACATCGAATCCATTTAAGGTATTGGGTTCCTAGTCACCCTCAAAATTTATCCATCAATAGTCCATTGTTGACCCAACCAGTTCTAAGTCTATGTTGAGTTCTACCCTCGTCTCCATGTATACAGGTTGATTAACACTCATCTTACAGAGTCTTACCCTTCACAACTTGACTTTGTCCCTTGCCATCTCGTGTTAGGTTACTTTGTCCCTTACAAGCCCTAATTTCTCCACACTCCATCCTTTACCCCTTCACTTGTAGAGTTCGTATTCATTGGCTATCGTCCGAATTGTTCCGATGCTCCTCGTACTATGATCCCTTAATCTAACTCATGCAACCTTCTTCAATCTCTATAATCCTCGAGCCATCAAGCTGCCAACTTAGCTATACAAGGTAATGCTCCAAAAAACGGCTCCAACACCACCTTAGTGTTCCTCATCATAAAGTCACTCGAATGTCTCATACCATTCTTCTCTAATCTCTTTGGACCTCTAAACCACTGAGCATGCCACCTCGGTCACTCTAAGTCATTAATCATGCAAGTTCTCCAAGCTTCATGTGTATTCTTGTAAATTCCTACACACTCAAATACACACATCAAATACAAGTAAAACTAATCCTAATATAGAATTTTGTTTCCAAATAGAGAGCTTATAGTCGACTCAACAATCCATGCAATGTTCTTATTAACTGGGATTATCTCTAATCAACTCAATTTGCTCAGAGATCTCAACTTCACTCGGCTTTGTCCTTGTAAGCATATAAAAAGATTAAGCTTGACCACATTCTACAACTAGAAATCTCGAAGGCTCTTTACAAATTAATTAGGTAGCCCTTGTCTAGTTTTACCCAAATCACTAGTTATGTTATCCAAAAGTGTGAACCCTAAACTACATTTTCATACAATCTCTCACAAGTGACCATGATTGAGATCTTCAATTTTAACATCATCCATGATGATATTTGCTCAAAGGTCTTGCAACTATTTGATGTTCCTCAATATAAAGGTTACCTTGCTATAATTTTGTGGTCCTTTGGATATCCCATAGAATCCTTCACAAATTAGCTCCACATCCACCTCGTACCTAACCTGTAAGCCATTGAGCCAAGCCAATCTGATTCGACTCAGTCAATTCCTTCGATGTGCAACTTGCTAAGTCCCTTCAAACTCAATGCATACTTATTAGTACCATTGGCAAACCTAATTTATACTATTTGTCAAACACATCACAACGTACTTAAGATAACATGGTTGAACCCAACCACTTATGAGCGTTGGTGTACCAAGAATTTCCTCGAATCACTTGAGAACATCATTGCAATGACACTTATTCCTTTGGACCAACAGGTATCAACTTGAGTTCTATGTTTTGGAACTCTTGCTTTCTAGTTTGCGAATCTTCCTTTGCCTAACCAACACTTCTTAACCTCATAGGTTGATTATCATGGTCATTTCTCAACAAACTAAGTTGTTCAACCTCAAAGCCTTCGAATAATCACTTCTTATAGATGGTTAATATTTTAGAAGGTTGATTATCATGGTCCTTCAACAAATGAACAAGTTTAAAATATTTGATTCACACTTAATATGATTTGATTTACATTCAATAATGAGGAATTGAACTAATAGGAGATTTATAGCTTTATGTTTATACAGCTCTAAAATAATAACTAATATTAAAATAAGCAATGAAGAGTGTTTTTCATAATATGATTTATGGACCTAAGTTGTAAGAGAGTGGTTTTGGACAAAAGTGAAGAGTTCAACTTGTGGATATGAAAGCAAGGTTTAAAATTTTGAGTCATATTAAAGTTTTAGTTTTTGATTGGAACGATATGATTTCTATGATTTTTATACTTTTTAAATTATAAATATATTTTATTAATATTTGATTATTATAGATGCTTACTATTGAGTTATATTTAAAATGTTGAATATTAAGTTTAAATTTTGATATTCTCATAAAATGATTAAAGTCAACCAAGTAAACATGGCAAAATCAAGTTGGTATAAACTAAATTTAACTTGAATTTATTTTAATTAGTTTAAAATTAAACTAAATTTATATATAATAATAATTCATAGTAGTATCTTTATAAGGCTAGAAATATTTTTTTTACAATTTATTCCTTCCATCTTAAAGAGGTACAGATGGAGAAAAAAAATTAACCATCCTTTAAGAAGGATTTGTTTTCTCTGATTATCTCATGGATGGATGAAGGAAGCAAAATTAACCATTGTTGAAGAGGTAAAAAGGTGTTTTCCCTCTCTATTTACCATCGGGGATCAATGAAGGAGGGGAAGAAAAAGATTTTATTCAAATAAAATGTATCAAAGATGAATGCAATAGGGTATTAGTAAATGATAGAGAAATAAAAGAGCAGTGAAAGAGATATTTTCATCAACTTTTTAATAAAAGTTTAGGTAATCAACTTAACTTAGGTAATTTAAGTAGGTTAAATGAGTATAGAAATATAAATTTTTATCGTATAATTTAAATTTCAGAAGTAGAACAAGCTTTAAATGAGATGCAAAATAAAAAAGCTTTTGGACTTATGATATTCCGATAGAGGTATGGAAATGTATAGGAAAACAAGGTATTGAATGACTTATAAAATTATTGAACGTGATATTGAAAAAAAAAATGTACAATCAATAGAGGGTAAGTATTCTAATTTCCTTATATAAGAATAAGGGGGACATACAAAATTGTATAAATTATAGGAGTATTAAACTAACGAGTTATACCATGAAATTTTGAGAAAGATTAAGGAAGAAGATTACGGTTATCGAAAATCAATTTGGGTTCATGCTTGAAAGGTCGATAATAGAAGGTATATAACTAATTGAAAAGTATCGGGAGTAAAAACAAGATCTACACATGATATTCATTAACTTAGAAAAAACTTATGATAGAGTCCCAAGAGAAATCATATGGAGAATTCTAGAAAAAAGAGGTGTTAGTGTAACATATATTGAACTAATTAAGGATATATATGAAGAAGTAACAACTAGAGTAAAGACTTCAGGCGGATTAACTAAAGCATTTTCAATAAACATAGGGATACATTAAGGATCAGCTTTAAGTCTCTGTCTTTGTACACTATTCATAGACGAACTCACTAGACACATTCAATATACAGTATCGTAGTGCATATTGTTTACAGATGATATTATTTTAGTAGATGAGACACGTAAAGGAGTAAACGCTAAATTAGAATCTTAAATGGAAACACTATAAGTGAAAGATTTTAAACTTAGTAGAGTAAAGACAAAATATATAAAGTTTAAATTTACCAATATTAGACGTAATGAAACAAGTGTTAAAATAGAAGATGATGAGTTCTATGAAATTAAAAACTTTAAGTATTTATGATTATTTTTGCAAGATGATGGAGGAATTGAGAGAAATATTTTACATAAAATATAAGAAGGATGGTTGAAATAGAGGAGAGCGTCGGATGTTTTATGTGATCATAAAGTTCCTCTAAAACTTAATAAGAAGTTCTACAAAATGGTCTGTTATATTATATGGATTTAAATGTTAGGCTACGAATCGAGCACATGAGCAGAAAATGAGAGTTACAGAGAAGAGGATGTTAAAATGAATGTGTGGATATACGAGGATAGATAGAATAAAAAATGAGAATATTAAAGGGAAAGTTGGAGTTGCATCTATTGAGGGAAAATTCCAAGAGATACATTTAAAATGGTACGAACATGTACTTAGACGACGAATAAATGCTTCAATTAGGCGATGTAAAACTATGACAAATACACATGTCAAACATGGAAGAGGAAGATCAAAAAAGACTTAGTTAGCAATAATAAAACAGAATAAAATTTATTTGAGTATAGATGATGATATAGTAGGGAATAAAGTCTAATAGCATAGAAGGATCCATATAGTCGACCCCACCTAATGGTTTAGAGCTTGATTATTGTTGTTATTGCTAGTAAAATATTCATTAAGAAAAGAGATCAATCACAAATGTCCAATTATTCACAAACAAACCTTAACTAGTATTACTTAATAATATATCTACTGCCAATTTTGCCAAGCATCAATATAAATAATGAAAAGAATAAAAAATGGTTGAATAAGTTTCTATTTTATTTCTTATATGGAGAATGACTGGTGTTTTAATGCTGCCTTGATGAATTTTAACAAACATTTGCAAGCAAAAAATGAAGAAAAAAATATATTTAATATTGCTTTCGCTAAATCATACCAAATAATAAACAAAGTCCAGGAGTTTCTAATTTTGTGGACGGGTGGTGTTCTATTTTGTTTGGGAGAGCCATCAAATAATGAACTAAGACTTGTGATCAGATAACACAGAAAATCATGAAACATAGAATTGATACATATTTTGCATAATAATTGAAAATGGAAAGATGCTGACCCAAAATTTTCACGATCATCCAATATCAAAATAACATCGTACATATCCTGAAATTTCTCCCCAAAGCTATATGGTGGCATGGCAAGAATATCATTTCCTTTTATACCAGCATTAGCAGGTGGTTTGTGCATATGAAGATCCTAAGGATCAAGATTAATTAATATTATCAGTCAAAATAATTTTATACTTCCTTAAAAATCTCTCATCGCAAGAGACTAATTTTGTTACATTATCCAAAAACTTGAAAAATATGGTACGCAAAGCAAGGGTGTTAAACATACAAATGTAGTGCAGGCCCGGAGATTGAAAGAGGACTGAGTGACATCAAGACAAACAGGAATGTGGGATGCCATATCAGTTGCAGATATGGTGGCCATAATATCTGTAGAACCAACTAAAGAATTCAGGTACAAGTATGATGTGCGAAAAAATGCATATGAATTTTAACACTGTCAAAGAGATTAAAATAATTTGGCAAGCAAGAAAAATACCCTCAACAATGGGGGTGCTGATAAATGTTGATATGCTCTGCTTTCTCTGAACTGCATAATCCACATTAAGATCAGACAGATCAGCTTGCTTGCCCTGGAGATTAACATATGAAAGCCAAACTGTTAACTACAAGATTTTTCCAAGTTAATTGTTATATTTTTCAAACTTAGTTCACAACAAAATAAAGCATGTCAACTAAAAGTATATATCAAGAAAACATTTATCTCTTATTTTTATCCCTCATTTCTCTCTCCTTCCCTATTCTCATTTCTATCTGTCTGCTTGGAACTTCCATCTCATGTTGAATCAGTATGGCCATCACGACTCGAGCACTTGTAACTAGTTAAGTTGAATGGAAAGCAATAATCTATAAGAGACAAAACTCATACAGGTACTACAGAAACAATGCCCTTACCTTATCTGCAACCTCATCTGAAATGTCAATCGCTTTTTGCTGACAGCTTGCAGTTGCTGGTTGTGAAGTCAATTTAACAAGTGAACTTTGAGCATCAGAAATACGGTGGCATCTATTAGTTTCTGACATGGATTGTAGATTTCCAGATCTAATGAGGCACTCATGTGCAGCTTCTTTTCCTTCTTGCGTTAGCATGAATCTGCACAAGAGTAAGATAAAATATAAAAATTAACTTGCGATTGGAAACAATTTGGGTACCAACTTCCTATGGTATTAACAACAATAGACAACAACTACTGTCAGGTTAAGTGTGACAATTCCAGACTCATGAATGAAGTTTAAATTTTTTCCTTGTGATAAAAAATTGGTGTATGAGGTAATGCAATGAGTTTCTATTTCTGTTTAAGTCTACAATGTTTAAAATTATAATTCAGTCATAATTGTATCATTAAAATATGTGCAACCTTAGCAGTGAAGTCAATATTTCCTTTTTAAGGCATCCATATTCTGAATGATACTCAGATAGTAAATTTGTGAAATGAAAGTTTGTTTCAATACTTAATTCTCTAATGTCTTGCATATTTGCTAACCTGTTGATCAGGCATGCCATATTCTGTACTTCTGTTGCGCATTGTAATTGAGGCATCACAAGAAATATGAAGAGGAGAGAGATAAAAGAGAAGCTAACTGCAAAGAAATTCTACAGAAGAAAGCTGAGGTTGAGATTTACCTCTTAAAGGAGAAGAAAAGGAAGAGGAATGACTGTTGGAATTTGTTGGGCTGCTAACATGGATTTCCACAAGAGGATCATCAAGCAAAGATGTATGGGCAAGAGAAGTGTGGGCGAGCAAAGAGGGACAGGTGGGAGACTAGAATTTTAATTTTTTTTATTCAAGCATGCTAAAAATGAACCAGCCTAAACTGATTGTCTAAACCACAAGTCACCTAGGCAAGTTCAACCGCCTGGTTACCTAGCTGAACTAGACTGTTTTTAGGAGACCCACCTTAAGGAGACCTCATTGAGTAGGTAAAGTGATCCCATATCCAAACCACCTAAATGGTTCAAGCAGCTGCTTTTTAGAACATCGTGTACCAACATAACCTCCTAAAACCAATGTAAGTAGCTTCAATTTATATTTGATCCAACGATAGTCAATCATTATGTGAATTTGACCAACTATACATTTTGAAGGTTGGAGTACATGAGACCTCTTAGACTAACTTTATATTGAAAAATAACAGTTTGGCTAATTAGTTTGTTTTATAAAATGTTGAAGTAAGAAGATGTCAAATGCAAGGAGAAAAAAAATTCATTACTGAATTTTAGGGGAGTAAATCTTGGATTAATTAGACAACAAAAAAAAGTGATCATTGATATTAATAAAAATAAAACTAAGACTATAAAGGTATCTGTCATCCCCAAAACCATGATTTCATGTCCTTAAACCTTAGCTCGGAACGACAAAGGGGAAGAGGCCTAAAGGACAAAATAAGAAAAAAAAAACTTCTGCGCAGGAAAGTGCTAAGTCTTTTATACCTTTCCTTTTTTTTTTTTGCATTGGGATCTAATAAGCTTGACTAAAATTTATGGCCATTACTATTCATTTATACATAAAATTAGTAGCAAGTAGAAACAGCAACGAGACTTGCTCCTGTCCCCAATTTCTATTCCAGATACACAAGATTGAGAAATTTGTCACTTTCACCAAATATATGTTGTCTAAAGATAGTCCTATTTAGTTGATGTTATCCAAACAGGGAAGTAGACTTCTTGGATATCCACAGCACCCTAGCTCTTCACCATTTTGTAGGACACTGATCAACATACACTTGAAATGTGACCTGCTGAATTCAAGTTGTATGGTTTGACAATTTCATTTCTATCCTCCAATTTCTTTGCATACTTCTAAAAGCTGGCATTTCCATCTTTGCAGGTTATATTTACAGAGTACACCTAAAATAAAGTGTATCCATTCTAAGAATGATAAAAGCTTGTTAAAGTAATATGAAACTTTGCTAGTTTTATACAATTATAAGAAAATTATAAATCTTTAAATGGAACCAATATTACTTTGCTGGGCAGCTAGACTTCACCACTAAGCCTCTCGATATCAATGTTTTCATGCAGCTCCATCCAGTATACCAGTCCCTTGAACTTCCTAAAGATCCAGGCTGCTTACTCTTATCTGGCCTGTGAACAAGACCAGGAACAGAATCATTCATATAAGTTAATAGATGTAGACTGGTAAAACAGTAAAATAAATAGATGAATAACCACTCACGCAATTGAAGTCCGTGAAAGGCCACTTGCTTCAGAGGCATCAATCAGTTCTTGCTTGTTCATATAACTAGCCCCATTCTGCATTGCCCTAAAAGCCAGATACAAAAGAGATGTATTATATTTTATATACATAAAATGATCACAAACCCAAGACATTAAATCTATAAATATACCTGTAAAGCGTAATAAGTAAGGCATATGCAGCCGAATTCTTCTGTGGTATGTATCGTTTTGGTTCTTTTGGTTTCTTCCCTATCAAAACAAGCACTTTTTTCAGAAAAATACTAACTTAATCGGAACGCCCACGAAAAACCTTTTTCCAAGAGAAAAAAATGTTGGAACCGAAATGATTACTATCACGAGCAGCATCGTTGTTAGCGGATGGCTCTTCCGCGGCAGATTCTTGGAAGAACCCCTGCATGAGCCTCAGAATCCACTTCCCCACGCCCCTAGCACCGCGAAGACATAATTAATTCTTCAAAAGCAAAATGGCATTTTCGCAACCGGAGAAAGGATTTAACAAGCCTCACTTAATTTGGGACAGATCCTTGAGGGTTTTGATTGGGGTTTTCGCATTGCAGATGTTGCGGTAAGCGACGGAGAGCGTGGAGTCGAGGCTGTCAGAGATTCCATTGGTCTCGGCCATCTCCTGCCGCTTCCTCCATAGGTATAGCGTGACCTCTTCGTTCTCGCTGCACCGAACAGAATGCCGATTCTCCATCTCGTAGGACCGGCAGATTACAGAGTTGGAGACGGTAAAGATTGATGGATCCGGACACAGCAAGGCTAAGGCGAAGGGACTTTTTCCGTCTAGGGCTGGACTACGCTAGCCCCGCCAATTCCTTCGGCTATTCGAATTGCTTAAAAGGAGCCGGGGTGGTCCAGCCGGCCAGGTGGATCTTTGTTCATCAGATTGGTTTTTACTCAAATCTTATTCATTTATCTTATCGATTTATTGAATTTATATAATTTATCTTGTTGACAAACTTGTTTTACCACAGCAAAAATGGCAAATGATGCACAATTATAAAATCCATGATGGACCATAAATTAGATTGGGAAGAACTGAAACTGAATCAGATATGCAAACAAAAAAAAAATCAATTAAAATTTGATCTGACCAATTGTTTCCATAAACTTGTATGAATCAGTCATTCAAAAACAAATTGAATCAATTGCCATGATATCAAATATTAAAAGAAAATTTTTCATTAACAATTTCACAATTAAATTTGAGATATGATATTTCATAAATTTTAGCATATTATGATAATAAATACATTTGAACAAACTTGGTATTTTCTGTTTTCCAACCAAATTAAGCCTCATTTTCTAAAAAAAACAAAATGGAAAATATCAACAAAACAAAGTTTTCTACATTTTCTCAAAAAATGAAAATGAAAAATGAGGAAACTACCTTAACATTCTCCATTTCCATTTCAATGTGGTAAATATTTTTGTCTCAAATAAATCTGATAAATGTACATCTAGACCAATTAATCTAAACTTTTCAAGGTTGGTGTCCAACAAGCCAGTCTACACTTTGATTGAGTAAACCACAATCTTGACCAGTTCAATTTTAGTTCAGTTTTTATAGCTATGCTCACGCCCCATTCATTTAACCCAAAAAAAAAAAAAAAAAAGAAGTTACAAACAGATGGTTTAGAAGAATACTAAGAGGCCGAATGAACATATATATACCTGATGAGATTGTGTGCCTTTGTTTCGTTAAATAATTTTTGATACAGACTGCATTTTTTCCTCTGACTGCCAACGTATCAAGAGTAAATAACAGATACCTTCTTGCCTTACACATTCCCCCTTTTTAAGAATACGTTACTGCGCTACTTTATAGGTTCACCTTAATGATGCATCCTTAAATTGACTTTGATTTGATGTTAAAGGGCATCAGCTCCCACAATTTCTCTTCCCCGTCTTTGACTTACGTGAGCTCTAATAAGTGGTTCGATGTCGCCATTTAATACTGAGTTTACGTCAGCCAGTTGGATTCCAGTTGCCACATCCTCGACCATTTTGTGCGGATGGAAAATGTATCTCCTGGTCTCACGATCCATCTCATTCCTAGCAGCCTCTTGCTCAGTTTTGTTTACATCCAAGGCACATTCGCTCTCTACAACAAGAAGTTTTGCTTTCAAACGGTTTAGAGCCTTGGTCATATTGGCAAAACGGCTCCTTTCACCTGCGCAGAGTGAGCAAAGATCAATTATGTTTTGCGAAAACTAAGAACCCATATTTACAAAAGTTGGATAAGCTTGGAATAACCCGTAAGAAAAGAAGGGTAGGAATAGAGTTCCTACAATCCAAAGGAGATCGGGATGAACATTATTTGGTAATATCAGCTTTAACGAGTACATAATCTTGATTTGCATCATTGAATTTTATTAGACTTGATTCTGAACATATTGTCGTGTATCTTAGTTGATTTGTTATGGGTAAGCAAAGTTCCCCAAGTTGATTATCATCCTAGATAGAAAAGAAATTATATGGTTTGTTTTGCACATTAATTAACTTTATATAGGTTAACTTTCTTTGTAAACATCCTTAACAAACTTAAACACTAAAAAAGGTGCCAGTCAAATTATACCAAGTAGCGAGACTCCCACCAGGCAAGCATAAGCTTGAGGAGACTTGAAATCCATACACTCGCCTTGTATACTTAAAATCCCTAATCAAGTTATATTGATGTGATCAGGGCTAATATTAGACATGAACCAGTATCATGGCATGACCAACTCAATCCAAAATGTGATTAGCAAAGTCAACACGAAAGTGACATGACCAATCAGAACATATAAATGAGTGACACAAATTGATCTGTTTACTAAGTAAATATTTTAAAAATAGCAATTAGTTTTCGTTGAATTAATTAGTTCTATATTATTCATATAGTTTTACATTGAAAATAATGACCCCTTATAACACGATTAATAAGACATAATACAATTTGCCACCTTAGATGTGATAACAGGCACAACTATGGAACAGATGCCCCGTATGTTAGTTAATATATCAAAATTAGGCACACAGTATGATGTATACACCTTTTTGCTATGTGGACACCTTAATTAAGTATGCTCATGTCAACTTCTTAATTCGGTTCTTAGTATACCTGGGATTAACTGGAAACAAGTTCAATACAGGTTCAAATAAGTATGCTCATGTCAACTTCTTAATTTGATTCCTAGTCTACCAGGGATTAACTAGAAACAAGTTCAAATAGAGGTTCCCTTGAAGATTATAGAATTCTCACATAAACACATAGATTAGCCCCACAAGTAGAGCCAACTTATCAAATATATTATATGGAAGAGACTGGACAAATTTCAGCTGATTAAACTGGCAAAGGTAGATAGAATAAGCTACTGAGAATGCAAGTTGCAGGGACAAGGTACCTGAACTTTGAACGGTTATGCTACTTGGAATATGATGAATACTAACTGCAGGTCTTGTTCTATCGTCATGAACATACTGTTTTTCAGATGACAAATAAGAAATTTCAAGATCTTGGTCATCAAGCCGCATGCTGATTGAACCTCCAAGGAAAATAGGGATAACATCCACAATAGCCGAACATATCTGCATTATTTTTTCTCAGCAAATTTGCCTTGAAGAAACAACAAAGCCTAAGATAGGAGTGCAGATTATCCATGCATTGCGAGCTGCTAGAAAGTCATTGAAAAATGATATATTATTGTGATGAAACAAACCCATGCCTGAATGAAGTAATCATTAACAAAGTTGTATGTTATGAAATAAGTACAAGATAATTTTTTAATTATGGCTTGCTTTTTTTTTCTTCCTATTTTATTTTAGTGAATGATAGAAGGGGAGTCTTGGCGCAACGGTAAAATTGCTGCTTTGTGACCTAGAAGTCATGGGTTCAAATCCTAAAAACAGTCTCTTGTAAAAAAAAAGAAAAACAAGGTAAGATAAGGCTGCGTATAATGGATCCTTTCCCAGGACCCCACGTGACGGGAGTTTCGTACACCGGGCTGCCCTTTATTTTAGTGAATGATAGCATTTCGTTAAAGTTTTAGGTGTAAGAAACTATAAACTGAATAATTAGAATAACACTGTAGTCTTCTAGCTCTTGAAATGGTTTAACCCACAAAAGCTAATATAACAAAGGTATCATTTGTAACAAAACAGCAAGCTCTTATAATTGATGCCAAACCAGGTGGAATGGATGATAACCTTAGGCACAGTAGATCCATCCAAAGAACTGCAGATTTTTTGGTGAACACCTCTTTCTCCAGAAAGATAACCATACATGTATTCTGACTCGAATTCTACTATTGCTATTTCAGTTGTAGAACCCTTAGAATGATATCTTTCAATTATCTTAGTTGTGCACCCATGTTTTTCAGCCCAACTGGTGTACATTTTTAAAAGTTTCTCTGCCCATACCTACAATATAAAGTTTAAGAGATTACAAATGAAGAGAACATGCAACAAATTTGAAAAACATCATATTAATGATAAATATTCCATAATAATAAAAGCTCCAGGTAGTGTCAATTACACATTTAAAATGATTTCAACTAATGAAAGAAAATGAAATACTGATTATTTTCCCAGACAATGTTAACTTGGTTATAGAAATAAAAACTTAGAACTTTATGGTCAAAGGACCATACTCATCGAAACAGATATATGGCAAGTGGCAGAAGCCAGAACTGAGCTTCCACCTTACATTGAATATTTGTCAATTGGAGATGGAAGCTTACTGGTATGAGCATCTCTAATATTTTAATCATATTCACCTTTTCCATACCCCAATGGTCCGAGATGAAATTTTAGGATTTGATAAAAGTGTAAAAACAACATCATGACTCATAAGTTTATGGAAGGTCTTCTTAGAAATCTAAAAATCACCTAAACACCTGTTTAAATAATCTATCTGTTTCCTAAATATGATTCCTCATAGCTGAGGATTTCTCCAACTGTCTACAATAAGACTCAACCATGAAGATACAATTCCATACCTTAAAAAGGTATGGATGTAATGACAAAAAAAATAGATAGTGAATTGATTAGACCATAGACATAACAAAATTTTACTCTTGAGGCTCATGACAGTGGTTGGCTAATTTGGCCAGTCATTGCAGTGATGTAGGACTTGGAAGCCAGTGCGGCAGTGCCCAGTGCTATAAGAATATTTTCCCCACTGTAATACTGTCAGAATTTAGTAAACAACAGACAAATATTTGGTGAAGATGTGCATTTGCACTTGTTTCTTGATTCAGGATAAACAAGTCATACCAAAATCGATAAGCAACTTCCACATCCCTATTTACTATCTCACAGCAAACCCTTGCATGTTGCAACTTTCTGATTGCTTTCCAGATACAAATTCTTTATAAAGTTAAACCAATATGATATTTCCTGTGTGTATCTAGTTCACTTAGTTATGTTAGCTTGATGTTGCATGCACTTAAGAACATATTACATGTAAATGTGCGGTATTTAAGCTGCTTGGTAAGCCTAGTGATGTTAACTAATAATATTCTGAAATCTCATCACACTATTGTAAGGTATTCAATTGAGAACAATGAACATTATACCAAGCACACAAAGTTTTATATGGTGATTAAGCTGCTTGGTAAGACTGGTGCATAGCAGTTTGTATCTGATTCTTGTTTTAGACCACATAATTTCAAGGGAAAAAACCTAATCCAAGAATGCACTTAAATAAGAGTTTATGATTCAATATTACATCAGATTAAGTTTGATATTGTTCTTAGGCCCTAAGCTTTTGACATGTGAACTTATTCTATTAATATCTCCTTTTTTGCTGTTTCACCAACATATATTTGGTTGAGGCTATTATAGTGTAAACTTTCAAACGACAAAGCAACTACAACTGAAGATATTCAGAAATTTCATATTTGGATGTCCTATCACATGGATTGTAAACTAATTTTTTCAAAAAGAATATGAGACTGAGCTAATGACCATAGAAACAAGTCCCAATTAGATTATAAGCCTAAGGTCAAACCTAGACCCTCTAAAGCAAGGTTACCAGAAAATTTCTTAGCATGACAAAAACTAAAATTACTAAACTCAGAACAGTGTAAAATGATTCTTTCCTTTGACAATTTAGGATTCCTTGCTCAATTGACAGTGTGAAATTTGCAAACGCTTGAAAGATATCTAACTTTGCAAATATAAAACAAAGACATAGTAGAAATGCTAACTTGATCTTCCTACAACTGTTTGATATGAAATATAAATCATAGAATTTCTATTCTCATAAATTGTGATTGCAAATAAAAACAAAATAGCCCATCTCGAATAATAGAAATTTCTTTAATATCCTAACCAATGTAAATAAGTATTATTCAAGATTTTGTTTAAAAAAAAGTTAGCCCAACACTTTCAAGGTCACTAAATAGAATTGATCCAGGCGATACTTCACAAAAAATGCCTAGCATATGCCTGGAGAGTTAATGCCTTGCGTGTTACACTAGTTGTATGAGACCCTTTCTGTTTTTCAACCAACAACTTCTTCCTATTAAAGTCCTACTTCTTTCATTTTCTCAGTTCCTGTGGCGACCTTTGTCATGATTGATGAAGTACATTACTCTGTCTCCTCTATCCCCATGTTTGGTTTCATTCCTCAATCCAAACTATGCTTGCCTCCCATCTCCAGCTTATCACTTTTCACTCCACTGGAAGCATATCTGATCAACCTTCCTGCTCATCTAGTTCTGCTACTCCCTATCAATGGAGAAAGTGTCAAGAGCCAAACCATGAGGTAAAACAAGACCTGGTGAACATACAGATCAAAAGGGTGAGGATTAACAGAGACAGAAAGTGGTCAGGATTTGGAATTCCCAACTTCCACTCAAGAAATCAAGGTGAGAGCAAATAGGTAGTCAGACATCATTAAAACTCAAGAAATCCACTGGAATTCTTCACTAACATTATCGGGAAGTCTCCTGATGAACTTTAGGAAGTTACATGCATTAAAACTAAATAGACAGAAGGTTTCTAAAAAGTTTTTGTTGGACCAAAATAACAGAAAGTTTTAACCTTAATTGCTAAGAAAAAAGACACAACACTTTCCAACATCGAATACAATGAGAAATTTGCAGGAAAAAAAACATCTGTTATTTAGTGCGTGTATGAAAGAGAGAGATGCTTCTAAACCTCAGGCATGTGCCCAGGCCCTGCTTTTATAATTAAGCAAGCTCCCTCCTTGTCATATGGATCAGTGAGAAGCTTTGATACTTCATATCTTTCAATGAATCTGTCAACCTCTAAAGAAGCCACATAAGCCTGCTCAAAAAGTTCATGGCTAATGACATCCATCTCTGCCAATTCCATTATCAACTTTGCTTCTTCGGCCTAAATAATGAAAACATTTAGGCAGCCCCAAAACGAATTCATATTTGCATTCAGATTAGACTTTGTAAGAAATACTCCATGAGAAGATAAGATAAAAAAAGTTACAATTGATGTATCAAGAATATCAATTGCTATGAAATAATAAAGTAGCCACCGAAGGATTTGGGAGCTCACATAGACATAACATATTCACTGCAGCTCAAGGAAATATTTGATGTTTTAATTCACTTTAAATTCACGTTTAAACTTCTAATCTTGTTTTTTAAATAGGAAGCAAATAGTCTATTGAAAACATACAATGCCAGCAAAAATCAACATGCACCTTATGTCGAAGATCTTTGAGATCATTGACTAGTTTGACAGAATCAGCTAAGGAAGAAAAACACTCATCAGATTTGGCCAAGTCATCCCACAAACTATGCTTCTGAAGCACTTCTTCCTTCTTAATTCGTCTTGCTTCTTCCATTTCCAATGCAGTTGGTGTTATCATGTCTGCATGACTAACAACATCTTCAATCTTTTTCTTCAGTGAGTACAAACCTAGAAAAATGGAGAAAGATGCACAATATATATTAATTATCAGAAACGTCTTAAAACCTAAAACATTATATACTTAAAAAATAGTGTAACAATTTCTATGCTGTTTACAAATAATGTAAACCAGTTCCAGGTGTTTTTACTATTTTCTTTGTAATAATCCAACGACAAGCTCACATTGACAAAATAATGTGCTCACGGCTGTAATGAGCCATTAACTATGTTTGAATTTGTTGATTAGAAAAAGAAAAGAGCCTTGAGTTTTTGCTAAACTCCATTATGGGAAAGGTTATCCTTAGTTGAAATTTGATACAGCATATGATACTTCTATACTTCCCTCTTTTTAACATAAAGTGGACAATTTGGATTATTATATATTTGAATATAAAAAAATCAAAGAAAATGATATTATAAACAATTTTAAAGTTGTTTGTTTATGTTGCTGAACTTAAAAAACATATTCAAGTATTTAATATGTTTCTCAAATTGAATGAACATAAATGAGCTCTTACCGAACCATTTGTTTATGAACATTGGTTTATGTGCTTGGGGTAATACAGTCTAGTGTCAAAGCCATGCAGTAAAAAAAAGATTTTTCATGTAAAGTTCACTGTGTTGAAATTTACAAGCAAACAAGGCATAGGCCCTTGGAGTGAACCCAAAACGTCAACGAACCCTTGATGAAACAGGAGCGAATTGAAAAGGGGAAAACAAATAAAGATGTTTGGAAAACAAGAGCAAGGCATGAAACAGATGACGCAGAGCCGGTTTTGGGCCAAGCCTAACAAGGCATCTGCTCAAGGCCCAAAAATTTTTAGAGTCTGATATGACAATTAGGGCCAAAAAAAATTTTAGAGACTGATATGACTCTTGATTAGGGCCTAAAAATTTTTCGAGTCTGATATTATTTTTAATTAGGGCCCAAAAATTTTTAGAGTCTAATATGATTCTTAATCATGGCCCAAAAATTTTAGAGTCGCCCATGACTTTTATACAACTAAGGCTGACTCTGAGATGACGGGACCTTCTATGTCATTTTGGATACATATATAAAATAAAACCAAAGTTTTTATTTTTCCCTTTTTTTTTTTTTGCTGACCATGAGATCCGCACACCACATTGGAAGATTATAGCCCATTCGGGGCGAGGACAATAAGGTTAAACCCCTCCCAAGTCATACGGATTAGAAACTCAAAAATACTTTATGACTAAATAAACATTCGCACGCAATGCAAGTTTCCACCCGAGGTTCGGTTTCTGTGCTTTGCTCGAATTCAGGAATAACAAAAACAATCGGGAGAACCACAAATCCACATTCCTACAGAATTTTGACCCTACAATTTACAAATACAATTACAAACCAGCAATAGGTGAGCAGGGACTCACAAAACCTAAGAAGAGCATAAATTAAAGCGCTAAACAGAGAAAGGGAGGGTAGAACAGGGATTTTCAATACGAACCGAGTTGCTTAAAGACCTGGTTGCTTTTGATGCTGCCATCCGCGGAGTGGGAGGCCCGAACGGGAGCGAGAGAAGCCAGCCATCTCGGGCGAAAAGAAGCCGATCTAAGTACCAACATAGAACACTTTCTCCCTGCTCGTGTGATCGGCGGGAAGGAGAAACCCAAAAAGTTGGATCGAGGGAAACGAAGTGGCTTGATGCCTTTTTGAATGGATATGGAGCCGACGGATGGAAAGGAGGTCAATCTATTCTTCATGTCACGGGCCTCATGGCGCGCCGCCGATCACATCGATCTCATCCATAAATGGATGGTCCGATTTCGGTTAGCGATAACCAGCTGTAATACAGGAGCTAGCTGAAGATAGGGTTCGTGTGCATGTAGAAATCGCCAGTTATGCTTTCAAATGTTCAACTCATGCTAGCTCAAGGACAAGTATTCGATGAGGTGCGATCAAGATACAACATTTGGTAAAAACCTGATAAAATAGTGTGAGATTTGGTAAATTGCCCGAACTCAGATTAGCTTAGATTTGACTGCCGAAATGCATCAAAATATTACGGCAGTTCATTCTTCCTAACTATAATAAATGCAATAAACCAAGAACATGGATTCTGGAGTAGAGTCGATCGGTCGTGAGCCACAGCAGACTCGTTATCGATGCATCTTTAACATTTCGCTTCCAAAAAGAAGATGCGGAATCTGTATCTTCCTTTTTCATGATCTCCGTTCACGAGAGAACGCTCCCACGTTGCATATGGCATGGAGAAGGACATGAGCCAGCATCAAATCCACAAAACTCTTCATCCCGCCACCGCGTCGTCGCCGGCTTCCGGCTGTGATGCACGCCGTCGTTGCATCGGTTATCGTAGTGCACGGGAAACTCATGTCGAATTCGTCAATCACCCCGCCGGTGATCAGCCCCTTCCCCTTTCAAATTTTTAAGCAACACGCCTTGCTCGGGTTGAACGCGAGGTCCCTGTCGTACCGCCGGCGGCGTCCGTCGTCCGGTGGAATATCCTCGTTGCATTGGCCGTGCGTCACGTCACATGCCCCATCACCTTCTCCCAGAACTTGGCTGCGTACTCGGCGCTTTCCGCAACGCCCGGATGCTCCGCCTGCAGATACTGTCGCGGAGGTCGGAGTTCAAGACCATGACGTCTGGCGCGTTCGGCCCTCGGATGAACTCCCACACGAGTCCCCTGAACCCCTGGTTTCGAAGCGACTGCAAGC
>JBAMHZ010012598.1:0-19373 GCA_037177395.1 Alpinia galanga
CGTTGACGGGGTCGCGCAGGCGCGCCTCCGCCTCGTAGGAGAGGGACACGACGGCGTCCTCCCGCTGCTCGGGGAGGAGCTGCTTCAGCAGCTTCGCCACGTTGCTGGCGCCGAACACGCGGTGCACGTTCGCAAACTTCGCCGGCTGGTCCGGCGGGAAGTGCGGCGCGAACACGCACTCCGGCGTGCACTTGCGCCGCAGCAGCTTGCACGCGGCGCACGGCGAGCTCGACGAAGACGACGACGTCATCTCTTTGCAAATCCAAAAAAGGCAATTCAACCCATAACAGACCATGAATGATCATTCAATATTATTTCATGAATTAATCTGGAAAAAAAAAGAAAAGAAACGGATTTGCTTTCCAAAATACTCAATTAAAGCAGCAACTGCAGATATATGATGAAATTATACATAAAAAAAAGGAAGCACAGAATTAGGGTTATAACTAATTTCGTTATTTCGTTTGATTTTTCCTTGCAAAGATCACTACTTTGATCCAAATGATGGAAAAATCATGAAAGATAATTTAATCTTCTCTCGAAAAATCAGATCTTTGGGATCTCAAGTCAAAAGAAAAAAAAATCATCTTTTTTCTCTTTTTCTTTTCTCATTAAAAAATTGAAAGAAGTGGAGACAGAAGCAAAGTGAGATCATTTTTTGCAGAGATTTCTCCATAAACTCGTAGGAGAAGAAGCCTTCAGCTCAAGAACACTAATTTACAGAAAAATAGAAAGACGAGAAGGAAATTCTAAAAACTAAAAACTAAAAACAAAACTGAGTGGAAAAGGGAGAGAAAGAAAAAAAAAACAAGTATACCGATTTCTTCGCCTCCTCCTCTTGCTCAGAGTTGAATCCGTGGAGATCGGAAGGATTTGCGGCACTTGGCCAAGGGGAAAAGACAAAGAGAGTGACTGAGAATTAACTTCAGATCCCAACACAAGTTGAGATCAACAAGAAATAACATATTAAAATGTCACATTAATGATCATTTTGTCTTTAAATAAAAAATGTAAAAGAAGAGAAGAAACTACTGTGACACGAACATTTTCCTCTTTTTTTTTTTTTTTTCTTTCTTAGAGAGCTCGTGGATGTTAATTGCCATCCAGTACCTATCTAAAACCCTGTACAGACAATTAATCTTTTCTTAACAATGCATTCCACATTCTAATAATAACTTTAATATGCCTTTTTTTCTTTTCCAATTTTTAGCTTTTAAATATGTCATAATAGTAATTAGTTCCAACTCATCTTAATCATAATGGGTAGCATGGCGTAATTTTAAATAGCTAAAATAGGGTTTTGATCGAATTTTCTTTTTCAAAATGATCACTTAATCAGGTTGTGTCCATATCATGATTAAATGTGCATGTCAACCATGACCCGACTTCATTATGACTATGGATCTTAAATTTAATCGCATCATTCTTGAATTTATATTTTTATTTCGAAAAATTATACTTATTTATTTTTAATAAATCTGAGAAGAAGAAAACAAATACCTTTTTAATCGCAATCAAAATGGAAGAATTATCCGGGTAATTTTATGCCCTTCCGTTTAGGGGCTTTCTTGTTGAATGGGCCAATAAATTGTTCGGGAAGTGGACTTGTTATTGGGCCTCTGGCCGGCCTAGTTAAGTGGCTGGTGCAAATGGGACGCGCCTGCTTTTCTTGGTCTCACTGGCACGCCGCTCTTAGTCCACAAGTTTGCGCCATGACTTCCGCCGACCAGGCCGGCACTGAAGAAACCCTAGCGAACGATACTGTCCCTGACCAGGCCGGTCAAACCCTGGCCTCGGAGGAAGGCAACGACGAGGAGCTCGCTAGCGTCGGCGGGTCTTCGAGTGCTGCGGACCAAGAGGGGGCCGAAAAAACCCTAGCTCGCGCGGATGAACTGTTTGCGAAAGGGTCGAAAGTAATAGAGGAAGGGGGCTTCGTGGACGCCGTGGACTCCCTTAGTCGTGCGCTAGAAATCAGGTTAGGGTTTCGTTCTGTTGGTTTGGTTTGAATTTATGTTTGCGCTACCGACTTTTCTTTTTGATCCCTTACCTGAAATGTTCGGTAAAGCCACATCTCTGTTCGTCCATCTTCCTTATCTTGCCGTAGGAATTACTGAATTATGTTTGCACTACCACTTCGTCTGACACGCCTTATAGATTCCGTCTCACCGTTTGCAAATCTCTCATTTCGTTAGCTGATGATTTGCTGGGAGAGCGGGACAATTTTTTTCTTTAATTCTTCTGAACAGCAATTAGTGCAAACTCTGATAAATTAGTCACTTTGATACAATTTCTACCGTAGATATCTTTAGTTCTTTGATGATGTTTGTACTAAGCTTGCGCTTTAAAAATCTGAAGTGTTATCTGAATAGTGTGGATAAGGCTGTATTATTCAAATTCATCATTTGCATTTACATGAACCTGAATATTAGATTTTTTGGCACGATGCCATTTCTAAAATTTGGATTTAGGGAACTGTTTCTCCAAATTTTTGTTAGTTTTTTAATGTATATATAACCGTTTATCTGAAATTGCATTTTATGCACCAAGGTTGGATAATGCATGTTATCATCAGAATATTGCAAGGACATAGTTTACACACTTGTTTGTATATGGATCCACCACCTAATATGCAAGTATGGAGGGATATCATTTAACGTATTCTTGAACAACCTGCTGAAATTGTTTAAGAGGTGCAACAGTTGGAGTGAGTTTGTCCAACATTTAAATTCATTTTGTTCTTGAATTGTAGCCTGGTACTGTAGTCATTTTTTGCTTGCCTGATTTATTGTATTATGACTTCCATTGAACTTCTGTAGTTCGCTATCAATTTGATTGGTTATCTTTACTTTAGAATTAGTTAATAACTCCTTGCCTTATATGCTTATCTTTCGAGTGGCCACTTACATATTTAGCTGCTTCAATCTTCCTAGAAACTCTTTTTGTTCTGTTCAAGATAACAGAAGAAAATCTTGAACTTTAGTTTCCCATTAAAATATATTCTTCCACATGCTTTAACTTTTGCATGATTTCCTATAAATTTTTGCTCATTATCAGATAAGTAAACCCTTGCTCTTGATTAGGATTCTTAAGGTTTAATGCCTCTGTATATGTAATACACTGACTATAGGCATGTCTTATAATGATTGAAGAAACTTTCAGTTTGTAAATTCTGACCGTCCAAACCCATCCTTTATTCTAGAGCCTTGACCTCCTAAATTTTCTCGCCATCATTGTCATTAGCCTTTGTCCATTCGAACTCTTTGAGAATAGCTTCATGGATCTTATTCTTCCATTGAGCACTATGATTGGCTACATCACTTTGTATATTCCAATCAATTATCTTTTATTTTATTAGCTAAAATTTTATTTGGTTTTCCTCTACCTCTTACACTTTCAACTTTTATGGATTGAACTTTTCAAATTATAGAATCTTCTTGGAACATCTAAGCATGTTCACTTAATCTCAATCTATCTTCTCTCATTTTATTGTCTAGTGGAGTTAGACCTAATTACCCCCTATATTAGTATGTTTCTTAGTTTATCCTTTCTAGTGACCCATGCATCATTTTAGCATGCTCATTGGGCAGTATTAATTTTTTGCATGTTGAGCTTCCAAACAACCTAACATTTCAAACCCTAAATCTTGGCCTGTCATACCACCTAAATTTTTTCTTTTAGGCTAAAGGGCACACAACAATCACACAAGTATAACCTCCTCTCCATTTTGTTGATCTTTACTATGTTCTATTAAGTTATCTTCATCATTATATGCTTCTTTTTTTAATAATCAATCCCAGATATCCAAAACACTTTCATAATTTTTTTGGGTTTCACATATGAAACAATTTTCTTGAATATCCTTCCTAATCATTTTCTTTAGTAAGAGACAGAGACCTTAACATGGTTTTAGCTATAGCATTGATTTTATTAATGTATATTCATCAAAAGATTGTTTTGGTTGGTCAATAGTGGCACAGTTGTATATGTATGTATATTTTCAGGGTCTCACACTTTGGTGAGCTTGCACAAGAATGTGCCAGTGCATATTATAAGTATGGATGTGCACTACTATACAAGGCTCAGGAAGAAGCTGATCCATTGGGTAGCTTCCCTAAAACCTCACCAGCAAATGATGAGAATTCCACAACTTCTAATTGTGCAATTGAGAGTGGAGGAACTTCAAAGGCTACTGCTGATGTTTGTGCTTGTAAAGATTCTTTATCATCAAACGGTGAGGTGCCTGGAGATATTTTTTCATGTTTCATATGAACTTACAAGTTAATGCCGATGCATGATGTTTGATTTATATGAATAACTTTTCTTTTAGCTTAGATACCTGATGATATAAAATGATTCGGTAAATTAGAAATTTTCCATTGAACCAATAGGGTATGTTACATCACAATACCCTAGGAAAAGGATGCACTGAGCTGAATGTTATAGACCATAAACCTAGCAATTGTCCACTTGTTTTATAATGTATAGTTGCACATTTAATAAACAATGGTGAGCAATGAACTTAGAATATGAACCCAAGATTTTAAAAGTGTATTCAAGTGGCATCCATGTTGGGCCAGGCCAGGGCATATTCTAGATAGATTATGTTGATAATTGTGCATGCATATGCAGTTGCTTTAAGAAAAAGTACTATTGAACATTAATTATGCTCATAGAAAATTTAATCTTGATAATTCTAAGAATCAAATCAAAGGAGACCATTTAATTCATTTTTACATTCTACCTTGCAGTAAACAAGCAAATGTAAACAAGATCTGAGTTTTGAAAAGTTACAAATGGCAAAATGTGCAGTCACTAATACAGACAATCAATGTTAATATAAACAAGATCGGAGTCTAGAAATTTATGTGATGCATTGTTAATTTTTTATGTAAAGACAATCACTATTACATTTATTGCATTCATCACACTTACCACTTTCTTAATCTCTTCATCTGATTAATACTGTGTTTTATTAATCTCTGTTGTGATCTGTAAACAATTTTGAAATTCCTCCGTGGCTAAGATTTGGTTAAGGTTGTCCAATATTATCAAGACTGATTTGCCTCTTGTCTATTGCACTCATAGGTCATCAGCATTAGCTTATCTGTATTGTGTTTGCTAAGGGATCTTTCTCTTCTCATTTGGTTGTCTGATTCAGATATGTTGCTTCTTTAGCGTTGTTATCAAAGAAGTTTCACCTTTTTCTTTCTTTTATATTGCTGTTGCCTCATATCAATAAATACAGGATGATTTTTTCAACGTTGTGTTCTTTTAACACTTCCATAATGTGGTCTAGGTGAGGGTTTGAACAAGGATTCTAGTAATAATGATGCTGATGAAAGTGAAGATGATGATGAGGATACAGCTGAAGCAGATGAAGATGAAACAGACCTGGATCTTGCCTGGAATATGTTAGACGTTGCAAGGGCAATTGTTGAGAAGCAACCTGGTGACACCATGGAGAAAGTGAACATCTTGGCCGCTTTAGCCGAAGTCTCAATGGAAAGAGGTGCATTCCTTTATCATCACTAATTACAGGTATCAGAAATGATGCTCAGAAATCAACAACTTTGATAATTTGCAGAGGACATTGACACTTCACTAAATGACTATTTAAAAGCCCTGGCCATTTTGGAGAACCTAGTCGAGCCTGACCACCGCCGGATTGTGGAATTGTATCCTTTCTTGGTGGTTATTAAGATGAAATTGAAATTCTTGCTTGGAATTGAGAATTTAAAGCCTCTTACATAACTTCTTCTCTTGCCTGCTTAACTTGATTTCAGAAACTTCAGGATTAGTTTAGTGTTGGAATTGGGGTCAAGGATCGCCGAAGCCATACCTTACTGTGAAAAGGCAATAACTCTTTGCAAGTCTCGTTTAGTAAGACTCAAGGAAGATGAAAACATGACGAGTGCCACAGGAGCTTCTGAAAGTACTATGCCCGACTCAGAGGAAAATGACTGTACACCTGCTAACGAGACTAAATCTGCATCTAATTTGACAAAAGACATAGAATTTTTGACTGAAATCTTGTCTGAACTGGAAAAGAAGGTATGGTTTTTAACTAGTTTTTTCCTTCCCCTATAACGTGTATTTCTGGAATGCATATTTATCCACATGCTATCTCCTTAGAGATCTACATCGTTATCGAAATTGTCAAATGTTGTGATATTCTCAATGTTTACACCTTTCAACAAGTCATTAACTGCAAAACTCTCTTTTTGGGTTTAGCTTGAAGACCTACAGCAGTTGCTGGCAACTCCGAGATCTGTGTTTTCGGATGTTATGAAGTTGATAGTTCCCAAGCTGACGTCTGAGGAGAAGAATGCCCCGAGTGCATCCACAACTTCACTGAATTCCTTGCAGATGGGAGCTGTAAATAGTGGTGGTTTTGACTCTCCGACTCTTTCAACCTCTGCCACAAATGGTGGTGTAATGGACCTAGGCGTTGTGGGTAGAGGCGTTAAGCGAGCTACCATAAACCCAAATGTGGCTGAACCTCCAAATAAAAAGTTTGCCTCGGATAACCACACTGAAAATGCAGCTGATCAGAGCGATGCCTCTGGCGTGCAAGATGCCGAAGGTGTCTCAAAGTAGCAGCGTTGGATGTTAGTTCTTATTCTCTTCCCCTCTGGGTTTTGTAGTCTGTTGTCATTAGTTTGAATCCTACCAAGGAGCTCCTTGAGTATGGACAGCCAAAGTCATGGTGAGACCATTTGTAGTTCTCTCTTGTTGATTCTAGGTACAACTGACCTATTTTTGAAGTATCGTAGCATGAATTGATTTGGTGGCTGAGTGCCGTTCATATTGTGAGACCTTGTTTGTTGCACATTACGTTATAGTTTAAAAAAATTCTTACTGACAATATGACACCATGCTGTTATTACTTCCATTACCAGTGTAATTAGGACATTGTAAACCAAAAGATCAAAAAAAAATTTTGGGGTGGGTCTGGGTCAGGAGTTAAACGTTGGATTTACCAGCCTAATGTACATTTTCAAGATTCGCCTACCAAATGCCAACTTGTGTAGTGATCGGACATGAGCTTCCAATCCTACATGGGCTCAACGAAATCAATTTTTAATAATATGTAGGTACATGAATGGGCAAATTCGTTCTTCTTTGGTACCCCCATCATTTCTCCGGCTTCTTTGTGTTAAAAGATGATTATGTTTGCCTCCATGGTGATGGTAAAGCGAAATAAATTTATAGGGAAGCTAAACCCCTTAAACGGTTAGTCAGTACAGTGGTGGATTATCTAAGTTCGGATAAAGAATTTAGACCCGCTCCAGAATCAACCCTTACCCTTGCTCTCCTTATGTCAATTCGTACTGCACTACCCAACAGCGCATCCCGTGGGGGACTCCAACATCACTTCTTGATGGTAAAGCTTGTTGTGGTGAGCCTATTAGATATTGAAGATTAGTTCACCATATTATATATTGGTGTCCCTGAAACATAATCGTACTAAATATAAAGATAAATCAGAGAAGATCCATCAAGATGAAATACTGCTATATGAAAAGAATGCCGACCAACAAGAGAAACACGAAAGTGCACTTGAGCAGCAGCAGTTACTAAAAGCAAGCTGATATAGATTTTAACTGGTTTTACCTTGATCATGATGGAATAGCAGGATGGCCATAAAACTCCATTGCTTCATCAGAAAGCTGAGGAGAACCTTATTCCATGGAAGTGATACTCGTTGCCTCTGTAGTTGAGAGACCTTTCATTAATATCTGGGCACCAAACATGCCTATGCAGCTCCAAGACGCCTTCCATAGCTGCTGTTTCCCACACGAACTTGAATAAACTCAGAACTTTGTTCAGTTGCATGATTCCACTATTTATCTACTCTTCATCAGAGAAAGGTAAAATTTTCCCCATGCGCATATGTTTTGCCACTGTAGTGGTAAAGCCCTCCTCGAACCTCGATTTCAATTTCTTTAACAGTTCCAAGCGGATAAAACAGTAATAAAATAAATAAACACTTTGTCAATTTTCTTTGGAGTAGGTAATCTTCCCATTTGCATGAAGGCAATGGCTTCACAACCTTGTTCAAAGGGGGTTGGTCGCATCCATGACTTGACGGCTCCTTGGTTTCAATCAAAAACTTGATACAGTTGGAGAGCATCTGCACATTCATCTGAAAATCCTTAAGAGTAGCATGGTGAGAAGTCCATTTCTTTCTTTAAGTCTCCAAGGACCTCTCCAAGCACTCCCTTCCATATATGGTGTCGTGTAACTTGTGGGCACACTGCCAAACGAACAAAATTCCTGTTTTGAGTAGACACATTGAGAAAGTCAGAGAGTTTTGCAAGTGAATTCAGAACTATTGAATCTCTCTCGCTAGACTAATTCTGATGAACATTTTAGCAAGAGAATTGAACGACCGCATGTGGTTGATAGCATAGCCAACAGTAATGACAGAATTGTCACTGCTATTTTTCAGAACATCAATCTGCTTCAAAATTTTCAGAACAAGTGACAGTCTGATTATCTTAGAATAGGCGGCCTTGTACCATTCCGCTGGCACCAATTCTTCCCTGCCAAGTTAAACAACTCCATGGTAGGATAAATTTGTGAATAAACAATACATCTTACTGTGCATTTGAGATGAAAGACATGATTATATGGAATCATGTACTGAAAATGTGGCCTTCCAGAGCTCCACATTATGCAATTCCAAAATAGTCACGATAATGGATGCGGATGACTTCCAACAACAGAAGCAAACACACAAAAGTGGAGTAAGAAACAAAGGATCTATACAACAAGAAGAAGGTAAATGGAAATTTGCAGTTGAAATAAATCAGGAAGACATTTAAAAAACACAAAACTTGCTCAAAAGTAGGTTAGAGTTAAAGTCCATAATCACCTGGTACCCTTGCATCTCCATGGTTTGAAGCCCTTGGTTTGAAATAAAACCACGCATGCCGTGGTGCTAGGCTAAAGAACTCTGGGCGAAGTCAAATGCGCCATGGAGATTGGTGATAAACGCCTGATGATGGAAGCCAATGTGCAAAACCACAGAGCTCACCAGGGATTGGATAGGTTGCTTGTTATAATTCTAATTTGGTTAGCCTATAATCTAAATTTATATCATCTATTAGCTACAAGTATTAAATTCTAAATCGATATTAGATATTACTGGAACCAACCAATGATGCCTTAATTATTCTCTAGAGTCTTTAATCTACAAATTCTAGTTATTGTTGTGTAATAAGGTCATGGAAAAAAAACATCGCTTTTATGCACTACAAGATCAGAGAATATAGCAGTGTTATCCAACACTTACTGATTTGGCAAAAGTTACCAAATCCTTGTGAGTTGTGACTCTGTTGTGAGGAAAATTTTAGGCTAAGAATCTCACTGAATCTTGTACTGAGACTTACTCTTCAGCCATTTTGCTTATCAAATAAGTGATTTTGGGGAAAACGAAACAATTTGACCTATCGAACGCGGGCGGTCGCAAATCCGGTTGTGCCTTTGGCTACAGCATAGGGACTAGAGCCGGAAGCAGTCTGGCTTGAAGGCAAGGATGAAGTGGAAGCAGTCTGGATTGAAGGCAAGGAAAAAGTGAAGGAAATAGAGGACGAAGACGGAAGGTGGGTCGCCTTCGGGAAGAGAAGGAGGCGACAGAGCGCTCGGAGAAGACGAACTGAGGTAGGCGGCGGTCCGGATCGTGAATTTAACCAGGATGGCCGGATGGGCTTGATCCGGAGTATCCAAACCTAAACCCGAATTCAAAATCAGATCCGGTTTTCTGATCCAATAGGATGGAATTTCGAAGTTTTCCTGATTTTTATTAGATTTCTTCAGAATTTTCCAGATTTCTTTGTTCAGGTCTGCAACTATTGTCTAAAAATCGGGATTTTTTTGTTTTTTGTTTTCATTATCAAAACGGATTTTGAACTTGAGTTCGGGTTTGGACTCTCCGGATCAAGACCATCCGTCAATCCCTGGTTAAAATCCGGATCCGTTATTAACAGGATACATTAACCCTACTTGTTGAATCCGGACTCCTCTCCTGCTACGATCGGCGCGGCCGTTATATTCTCCCTCGCTGGGCCGCTACCGCCGCCTCTTCATCTTCTCTTCCGAGCAGCATCCTCTATTCCTCTGCTACGAGCACTCCATTGCTTCCTCTTCCTCGACGACAACTCACCTTCCGTCGTTTCCTCCATCCTCTATTTCCTCCACTGAGTCTTCTTCTAGGTGTCTCTCCTCGTACTCGGCCTCCACTTCGTCCTTGCCCTCAAGCCAGACTGCTTCCGGCGCTAGTTCCTGTTCTGTAGCGAGAGAGCACAACCGGATTTGCAGCTGCCGACGTTCGGTAGGTCAAATTGCTTCATTTTACCCAAATTGATACAGTTTTAAGTTTGAGTGGGATTCTGGCCCAAGATTTTCTCGCTAGGATTCGGTAACACGTTGTCACTAATCAGTCATTGTTGAACAAAACTGCTATAAAATCCATGATAATGGTGTTAATAAATGGTCTGATTTATTTTCTGGAATCCTGACTTGACATATTAAGGTTTGAGAGGCTGGTTTCCGAGCAAAGCCCCATGGAAAAAGATGTAATTGAGTTCAGGCGATCTGGAGAATTTGAAGATGGGATAGAAGAGGAAGACGAGGAAGAGGAGCTAATTGAGCAATGGGATGACTGGCAATCTGACAAGGAACACCCTTCTGCAGATTTCCTCTGCTTGTTCTGTAGTTCGAGATTTGGCTCTGTGGAGGTCCTCTTTGACCATTGCCGCTGTAAGCACTTCTTCGATTTCCGTGGCATTGTTCGTGAGTCGAGCCTAGATTTTTATGGTTCCTTCAAGCTCATCAACTATGTGAGGTCTCAGGTGGGCAGCCATTATTCTACAATATTACGTACTTCCTGATATTCGCATTAACTTGACCTTTAAAATTTCTATAGTATATCAACTTTTGTTGGTCCTTGCAACGAAATTATTTGGTGTTTTCCAAGAGTATTGCTTTTTTTTTTGTTGTTGTTGAAACTTTAAAGAAAGTATTCTAGATAATCTGTCAAAGATTTTGGATTATGCAAGGTGTATACTCTACTTTCATGTTTTCATATAAAGACACCCTCAAAATTCTGTAGTAACTATAACTGGTTGAATATATAGTCAACAAAAATTTGAGCTAAAAGAAGAAAATAATGTTCCTGTCTTGTGCTTTGGAATTTTTGGAAGCACACTTTTGAGGAATTATGCAGATATTACAAACACAAATGCTCACAGTTACTGTCTCTGTTTTGCTCATTTTTTTTTAATTGCAGGTCTCTGAAAATAAATGCTGGTGCTGTGATCTTAAGTTTCAATGCAGTAGAGATCTTCAGAACCATTTGCATCCAGCTTCCAGGTTTGATAAGGATGGGAAATTCTTATGGGAAGATGATCATTATTTAAAACCATTTATGGAAGACGATCCACTTTTGCATAGTTTTGATGGTGATGAAGATGAGGAAGATGATCCTGTGACCGTAAATAAAGAGGAAATAATGAGAGAGCTAATTGACCAGGAAAAATTACCCAAACTCTGTGATGGTGGTCATAGCATTCTGAATGGTGACGCTTCAATCTCCAATGTCTTCACAGAAACTGAAGACAAAGCAGAATGTGTACATATCGTGGGTTATAATTTTGAAGGAATACCAACCAATGATATTATTTTTAAATCGTGTGATCAGAAACATAAAGATGAGCAATTAAATGAGTCTTTTGCTAATGTCGCTGCCAAGGAGATTAGAAATGTAAATGAAAAATATTTTGGTGCTTATGGCTCTTTTGGTATACACAGGGAGATGCTCAGTGATAAGGTTCGTTTTTTCTAAAAGATTTTTTTTCTTATTAGGTTATCATCAAATATAAATACCCCTTGCTGGATTTGCTTCATAAAGCAATTGTTTACTAGAAAAAATTTCATTTTCCTTGGCACATATATTTGTGTGTGTCTACATTTTATAAAAAAAACTAATGTTGAACCAAATTCAGGCAAGAATGGATGCTTACCAAGGAGCGCTGTTAAATAACCCCTCTCTTATTAACCAAGCTACAGTTTTGGATGTGGGTTGCGGGACAGGGATATTAAGGTAAAACTGGTTGGTTAGCTCCTTCCTTATGGTTTTGGTTGGTTATACATAAGGAAATATTGTGCTATTTGTGCCCATTCCATAAATTTGTTTTGTTTGTAGATCATCATTTTATAGCTTATCAGACCAATTCTTATCTGTTCTTACTAAACAAATTGCCCATTTCAGTTTTACTTTTCTTCATTTTCAAGACAAATGTCCAGCTGACTTTATGGTTCATTGAATGCTCTTTGAGGTATCTATCAGGCAGACTCTGCTTACTGACTCTGAACAAGAACCGAACTGCATGTTTTAAGAGATTTTCTCCAAAAGTCAAGCTGAATCTGTGAGCAAACTCAAACTGACATGGACTTTGTAGGATTTAGTTGTCAAAGCTAGGGAGCTAATGAGCTCCATCACTAAATTTTTGGTTGATGAAATTACAAAAGAATTATAATAGCTACCAAGAATTCAATAATAGTTAGGTTTATGTTGAGTCTATATAAGTTTTTCCAAAAGTAAACTGATAATTTTGCACACCAAATTTTGGATGAAGACTATATTCCTAAAGTTAGAGGCTTTGATCTGAATTGGATTTTGTTAATTAGATGGTTATTAAACTAACTTTATAGATTGCATTTTTCTATTTTAAATTCATAACAATTATCTTAGTGTATCTTGATAATATAATTAATTTAAAATTTTTTAGGACTTTATGTGTATCAACAGTGGAATAGGAAGCTGCCCTGGGTTAAATATAGTTACATTTTTCTCAATATCCTATGTCTCATTTGAAATATGGAGTGATCTATTCATGTATATTTCTTGTCGTCATAATTATGTTATCATTGTTAGGATCAATGTCGATGGTCAATTCTCAATTTGATTTAACTTTGTACAAATTGCAATCAAGATGATGTTAATAGCGAGTAACCGTATGTGATGATTCATGTCAAGTACGATCACAATGGAAAAAAGGAAGAAAATACAAGAGACAGTAATATTGAATTTAATGTGGTTTGGAAATTGCTTATAACGCACCTAGTGTGTAGACACTATATAATCACCCTTTTACAAGAGGCAACTGGTAAAACCTCCACACTTAACTAAAAGTTGCTTACAATGAGATATCTTCTCTCAAAGATAATAAAAATGTAAAAACTAAGAAAGTAGAATATCAAGAGCTTGAGTTCAAATCTTCAACCTTTGTCTAAAGCCTTGGAGAGTTTATGCACCTTGAATACTTATAACGGGAGAATCAGATATCAAAATGTCTTTTTTTGTGCCTATAATCTCTTTAATAGCATTTACCACATTAGCTCTAATGATTCTATTCTATGCACCTCTAGTCAACTCGAACAAAAATCTATACTTGATTGGATGACCAAATATAGCCATTGAAAGCTAATGGCTCTAAGATTAGCTGATTTGACTTCTTAGTTGACTGACCTAGCCTCTACTCAACTAGAATCATATTCAGTTGACTATTGCTCCACTAGTCATTGACATTCTCTAGTCAACTGGACCTTGGGAGGTTGCACCCTTTTACTTGACTTACAACCGTTGCTGTTAGTGACCAACATTGTTTCTCCAATGATTGTTAGGAGCTTCTCCTTTGTGTTCTTCACGTGTCAGGTCATGCATGTTAATATGGCCAACATTGCTGACACTAGATGTTCCCTTGCATTTATCATCCTATTTCTGTGATATTGATTCTTTTTTTCATTGTGATTATATAATACTATTGTGCTAACTCTTCTACAGACATAGCAGTTTCTTTGCAGAATCAATGTTTGTCTGTTTGCATTATCTATGCTTTCTATAGTCTTTTTGCAGCTAAGGGTGGTGCATCAAAGGTCATTGCTGTTGAAGCAAGCAAGAAAATGGCTGCTGTTGCTATTCAAGTAATTGCCTTTCTTAACTTGATTTTGCTTCCATAAACTGCATCTCACTGGATTGTTGCTATTCTTTGAATGCTAGATAGCCAGAGATAATGGCCTATTGTCAGGCGACATCACCAAAGGCGGGGAGAAGCATTCTGGAGTAATAAATGTTGTTCAATGTATGGTTGAAGAGCTTGACAAATTCATACATGTTTTGCCAAGTAGTGTTGATGTACTAGTGAGCGAGTGGATGGGTTATTGCCTGTTGTATGAGTCAATGCTCAGTTCAGTCCTCTATGCTCGTGACAGATGGTTAAAGCCTGGTGGTGCTATGCTTCCTGATACTGCAACCATAGTAAGGCTGCTAAAATACATGCCTCACCTGTACCTTTGTACTCAGTCGATCTACTATACTCAATCTGTACTGCTGCTTTTGTTTATAGTTTGGAGCTGGATTTGGAAGAGGTGGGACAAGCATACCTTTCTGGGAGAATGTGTATGGTTTTGACATGTCTTGCATCGGCAAGGAAGTTATGGAGGATTCTTCTTCTGCTCCCATCATTGATATCATAGACAGCCGGGAAATTGTGACAGAAACTGCAGCTATCCATGTAAGTTCTATTAATTGGCAAACCACTTGTTTGATTCTGCAACACATTCAATTTTGAATTTGAAGGTAATAATCACGCAAGTAATCTTGAAATGCATTCAAAATTCTTATTCAAGTCAAGCTGTTGTTTAAAGATCCCTTATGAGACATCCTTTACTTATTTCTTTACCCTAACACCACTTGCTGAAGGGAACAGAATTGTTCAGCGTCTAGAAAACTTTAACCTTAGTGTTTTTGTTCTAAAGCGAGCTTCTGTTAATATTCTTTCCCTGCAGAAAACTGTCATTTGATTTAGCAGCGGCTAATATATTTCTTTTTATTCTTAAATATATATACCAGTCCTTTGATCTAGTGACAATGAAGCTTGATGATATGGATTTCACATCAAGTTTTGAATTGAAACTGAGAACAGAATCCATGGATGACATTGCCGCCACCAGAACACGATCTTGCTACGGGATAGTGCTCTGGTTTGAGACAGGTTTTACTAGCAGATTCTGCAAGGAGATGCCCACCAACCTCACAACGTCACCTTACTCCCCAAAAACTCATTGGTCTCAGACCATTCTCATGTTCAGGGAACCAATTGTTCTATCATCTTCTGATGTTACTGTCGGCATGACTGCAGCAGTTGGAACAGAAGAGTGCCCTGCCATTGCCATCCGGTCTCGCATCAGCATTGCTCGGTCATCGACTCATCGCAGCATCGATGTGTCACTGGAACCTCAACCGATTAGCTTGGATGGTCGCAAGCGAAGTTGGCCAGCTCAGATCTTCAGTTTGTGAGAACTCAATTACCTAATGCCATCTAAAATTTCTGTTCTCATCTAAATTTTTATAATGTAGGCTCATGTATCACAATTTATTTGTCCGGATGTTTAGGAAGCTTGATTTAATGCATAATTAAGGAGCTGTTCCATAATATCAAAAGATTATGGATTTTAATTGAGTATGAGTAAGAATTAGAACCCACAAGCCATCCGATCTGCCTTTAAATTCTTAAATAGAATTGGTCGACCGATATGCCCTTTTTTTTTTTTTTGTTGAGGCAGAATCCCCTTAAATTATTTTTGAAGTTTTATGTTTATGAAACATAAAACACAAGGGGACTTTGCAAAAATCAAAAATTGGTGCATGTGAGCGTGTCCTTCTCCACTTGATCCCTGTCCAAGTAAATGGTAAATCAATTTGATTCGCTCGCCTTCAGTACCTTTTTAATCGGTTTCACAGTTAATATAAAAAAAATATATTACAGCTCTCATAAATTAATCCTAGCTCTCTTATATAAACTTATTATTGCACTAACCAAAGCTCGATTCCTACAACCTGGTTTGTAAGTCAATTTTTTTTATCAAATAAACTCATTTTGACACGAAACAACAATATTCTAATAATATACAAGACCGGGTTGCTGCTTACAAAACTATTGTGTGCTGAGCTCTCATAGAAGGCAGAAAACTGGAAAGACAAAAGAATAAATACAAGAACAAGCCAATCAATTACGCAAATGCAAAAAAGAAAACCTGATACACATATAGATACACAGCAGCTATACAAACACGCGAGCTTTCGTCGATGTGATACAACATGGATAGTCTCATCCTAATCCTTCCATTTGTCACGTTACACTTCCATTGCTCTTCAAACTTCTTGATTTTATTTATCTTTCCAGCATTAAGTATGGCTCTTGTCCTGTCAGCCTTAATGATCTTTTTCGATTAATTGATGTGGGCAGTGCATCGGACCAGAGAAGAAGCTGCAGTAACCCACAGGTAGCAATTACATCCAAGCAAGAGAACCTTGATCTGTGGATGTTTGAGGTCTGCCTCTTGTTGGTGTCGGTGGTCTGTTGGCATTGAGTTCCTAACATATCAAAGAAACACGAAGGATCATAAAATAAAATAAAAAAATCCTACAAGTCACGAACTGCTATGCAATTGCCAATGGAAGAGTGTCACACCTGCATCCATGTATCTTCTGTATGCCGCTCTGGTGAAGTCTCAGGTGAATTAATGGCAGGGGGTAAAGGATGAATAAGTTTTGGAACAACGACGAGGTCTCTCCCTAAAACTAAAATTGCTCCTGCATTATTTGCAGTTCCTGCACAAAAGACCATTGGGGAAATTAAGGAAGCAGTCTAATGTTGGACGCTAAGCATGTCAATAGAAGTCCTACCACAATAGTTGGTTGCAGAGAAAAGAGTAATCAAATGCCCCTGAGCAAAGCGCTCAAAGCCATCCATCACACACTCGTGCGCTCGTACAATCAACTGAAGGTCATTGTTATTACAGAACTCCATAACACGATCAGGCTGGATCAGATGAGATTGAATTTAACAAACATAAAAGAAGAAAAGAAAAAACAGGATCCAGAGTTAAAATACTGACCCCGAAAGTAACAAGACCTGGACCTCTAGCATTAGGCCTGAGCCCCTCAACACTATCATTTTCTGTTGGATCCGACCTAATTTATTTAGAAAAGGACAGATGTTATTCATTGATAATAAAGTTAATAACATCAGAAAAGAAATACTTGTGTATGTTGACATACAGACCACAGCAAATCCATGAGAACTATTGAGCCTGCTTCCATTGTGATTGGTCGTTGGAGGTTCTCAATCTGCTCTACATGATTTATGGATCGTCCTATGCCACCATGCATGCAAATAATTTTCTTCTCAATCAATGCGGCTAAAGGTAACCAATTGAACAGTTGGTTAACGCGGTGCCATGCCCAGATTCCATCTTGCTCTCCCTGCACCCAAATCATGAATTTGGCCAGTGTTTTCCTTTTTCAAAATATTTGAGAACAAGAATAAGTAATTTGTACCATTCGCTCAATACACTCAATCCGGAAGCCAAACAATGCATTAATATCTGCTGCCTCATGGTTGCCACGTATTAAATGCACATTGTGAGGATATTCTACCTGTAAATAACAAATCAAAAAGGAGAGAGTGATTTGCTTAACAAAATTTGATTTCTAAGATCATGTGTGATAATGCTAAAAAATCCCACAGTTGATGGATCCACTTATCCAATAAATACCTTCAATGCGAGAAGAAGTGTAATTGTCTCCAGACTATGTTGACCACGATCCACATAGTCTCCTAAGAAGAGATAATCTATATAACTGTAAGCCAAAATTTCCTATCAGCAGCAGAAGCACAACAATAATGGAACACAAAGGAAACATCTTCAAAATAAATAAGGTGCAGTCACTACACAGAATGGTATAAAACAGGAAGCAGACAGCTTGGGACACAGATAAGAAAGTTAACAACATACTATATAGGTGCACAAGTAAAGCCTGTGTTGAAGAAATTATAGATACGGAAGGAAGATAGCTATAGTATACAGTCAACTGCTGGAACTTTGAGTCATATCTCTTGCCAAATTAAAGTTTCAGTTAAATGCATTTCGTCAAGATACTCACGCAATGTCTCCTGCAGTTGAAGGAGCCCCATACTCATCAAATAAGCGCATGAGATCCCCAAATTGACCATGTAAATCTCCAAAGATCTTGACAGGAGCTTTAATTTGAAGAACACTTGGTTCGCTAGTGAATATTTTTTCAACACTATTACAAAGATCGGCAATTTCATTGCAATCCAAAAAGAACTGTCTCTGTACCGGTGGCTTCCAACCACGTGGTTTCAGTAGATGTGCTATAACCTGTATTGATAATTAAAATAATTTAGAACTCTGTGAATAGATGGAAATTCAGGTAAGATGCCTAGTTTTTGGAACTCTATCAATAAGTTCATCTGTCATTTAAATGCTTGAAGATAAATGTTAATCATTTAAATCTTCTGCAATTAAAATGTTTTCCATTTTCAAATGTCTTATCAAGAAAACCAACTCACGAAGAACACATTTTTCATAACTCAAGTACAGAAGCAAATTTAAATGTTCAACACTATTTTACATCTACTAGATAACCCACTTATAACAGTATATATGCATCATGAATCCAAAAAAGTTCACTTTAAATGTACAAATTCGATAAAAAAGAATAAATCTTGCTACAATAAAATTTACCTTAGCTTCTTGGGCACACTATTTATAGACATTTGTCTATCCAACAATCTCCGGGCTGCAGTTGCACTCTCAGGCGTGCCATGACTTACTCTCCTACCTTCATTTTCAAACTGATCTATTGAGAGTTGCCTGACCATACCACCCAAAGACCCACTTGTCTCTGCAGCAACAACCACCTGGTATAACAAACATGCAGAATTTCAACATCAAAATAAACAAAAGTGAAATCAAAGTGGCTAATTTGGCATTTGCAAAAATAAATGAAAAAGTAAAATATCTTTAACATATCCTGAACTAAAATATCGTGCTAAAACTTGACAATAGAAATAAATCAAAACTAAGAACAGGAAAGAGATCATTTGTATGTCCTGAATAGACAATGATATGGAAACGTCTGACTTGTTTATTCCATGTAATTTTCTCTCAAAATTCCAGAAATTACTACTTCCATTCCCAAATAATAATGCTCACTGCTCGGTGGTGAAGCCGAACACCAGTTGGTGGGGTATTATTTGCCGCAGAAGGATCTGACACTTTAACATTGCTCGTTACTGGTTTCCCACTAGGTGTAGCTTCTGGACCATTATCTTGATTAGGCAACTGTGACATGTCACCATTGACTTGTCGTGCCTTTAAGGCAGCTAGAGTAGCACTGATTGCTTCTGCTTCTGCTGCAGAGGCTTCAACTAAAGACTCGACGCCTTTATTCAATCTTCTGCAGGAAACCAATAAAATGATTCCAATGAGTAGAAAAT
>JBAMHZ010012807.1:0-11713 GCA_037177395.1 Alpinia galanga
ATTTTATATGTAGGATAATATTCACTCTCCAACACTTTAAAATAGAATTTCTTTTGCTCAAGATTGCATTCAACTATCAATCATAACAAGCTTCCTATACCGAATTAGATTAAAATAGTTTGTCATCACCCAAGGTTTGAAATGTCAAGTTGTGCCACTCAAAATGGATGGTTTTTACCATTTCGGCATGAGATCAGCACGCGGTGGGGTGATCATAATCGACAGCGAATCACTATCACAATCGGCGATAGATTCACGATTGGGATCCATGGCAGAATTGCAATTGCAATCCATGGTTGTGATCCGCAGCAGAATTGTTATTGCGATCCGCGATAGACACAAATACACACATATATATAATCATTTAATTAAATAAATTATTAATTAACTAATATAATTATAATATATAAATTTATATTTTTTATTTAAAAATATAAAAAATTAAAAAAAGAGAGATAATTTAATTAAAATTCTGAATTTGAATTTATAATAGAAAAAAAATCAAAACCATATTGGCAGGGCACAATACGGTACCGAAACTGCATTGTTCTAGTCGTAGATCGAAACCTCAACATGGTTTGAAATTTTAAAACTTGCCATCGCCTTAATTTTTAGTCTAGATTGGCTAATAAATCAGTGATGGATCTATGAAGGCTTTTCCCTAACACCACAATGCCTATGTAAGTTATTAAATTGGTATTGACATTCGTATTGTTGTTTTACTTGTAAATTGGTAATATAGTTCATCAGCAAAGTTTCTAGGAGCATTTATTTTTGTTTTAGGTTTACATCTTATGCCAAAGTCCATGTCAAATCAGCTAAGTTAGTTTGAATATTTTATCAAAAATTCTTAGCGACTCAATAAATTCATCCTCTATATGAGTGTTGTTGGTTCTCTCACTCCTGAAAGCTACATCTCTCCTCTTGTATATTTCATAATAGTAATGGTATTTCTTCCTATTATCTCTAACTGAATATATTGAGAAGTAATGATACTTTTAAAGTGTAATGGAATGATTTAGGTGCAACAAAAAATCTTTTCTTATGATGTATTTATTTTACAAAGTAAAATGGGATGGAAGTAAATAAAAGCTAATGATATGTTTTTTAAATGGTGGATGATCGTTAAATAAATTATCTATTGTAATTAAAATGTGAGGGATGATGATTAAAGTAAATAAAAGCCAATTATATGTTTTGTTAACAATGAATATTTGTTAAATATTTATCTATATGATAATATATATATTTTTCATAAATGATGCATGATGATATGTAGGAATTTTATGATAAAATATAATTAAATTTTAAAAATAAATTGATTAAATAAATAAGTAACATTTAATAAAAGAGCTTTTAATTTTGTTAAAAATATGGAATACTAGTCCCTTGTCGAAATTGTCACAAGTAAATCTCCATCACTTGACAAAATAAAGTCCTTTTGCAATCTACTTTGTGCATGATCAAATTAGCTAAATGTCTAAGTGCAAAAGAGCCTAGACTAGATATATATAGTGGTTTTGATAAATCCTGAAGGTAGTGGGGCAACCTTTCAACAACTCGTAATATTATTATATTTTTTTCTACAATAATCTCTTGTTGGCTCTTTAATTATTTTCTAAAGGAAGGGGGAAAGGACTAGGGCTCAAGGTCAAGACCTAATCTTGATCTTGATCTTAATCTTGATCATTGTGAAAGTTGGTATGCAGAAAACAATGGTCAGTAGCTGTGAAATTCAATACAGTCATCAAAAAGAGAGTGAGAGGCAATCCTTCTCGTTTATGGAAGGGATATGTGAGGATTGCTATAGGTGACCGCAAATTTTGCTTAGGAGGCAGAAAGACAAAGTGACTCTCACATGAGCTTCAATTAAACAATGTTGTGAAGTGATGCAATCCTAGCACAAGAGGTGGTAGAGCAAGATGACAAAATGGGATGATCACTTTGAGGGGATTGACCTCCAATTGTCAAAAGGTTGCGAATCCATAAAGAATTAACTCATTGATTTATTGATTGATTCCTCACAAAAGGGCTAAATATTTATTTATTAACATCCAAAATGTGCCATGTAAATAACTAAAAAGACTGATTTTAATTACTATCTTTATTCTAAATAAAATAAATTAATTTACTTATTTTAAAGAAAATAAAAGGTAATAATTATAGGTTGAAGAGTAATTTAAATGATTCCACTATCCTTCAAAACAATCTTGTTCTCAACGTTCTTTTTTTTCTTCTTTTCTTTTTCTTTTGATGTTGTACATAAAGTGTTTTTTTTTATTATAGACCAATTGTAGTCTCTTTCTGATGGAGTTATGATAGACAAGTAGACTTCTACACTTCTTCCTTGAGTCCAAATGGAAATGGATATGCCTAAAATTCCTATGATAATGAGGTGCATTATCTCGAGTCTTCGTTGACAAGTTGTTAGCATGCCAATAGTTTCTTTCATAGGACATTCATTTTTCTTTACATGAAGCCCTTTTCTAGTTACAGTGAAGAATATTCTACGCCATGCCTTCATTGAGATGAGACGGCTTATGGTATTTTTCTTTGACTAGAAGCTAGTTCGATAGTGTCACTCCAAGCCAGGGAATTACTTTGATGTTACCGATGAGGACAAAGGTCTTGTTGCTTGGTTCTCTTGAATGAAGTAGAGATTGCTGCTAAATGCAGTGACTTTAAATATAGATCTTGCGATGATTGTGATAGATGAATTCTTCTTATCATTATCAAGGTTTCATGCAATGACATCAAATATAAGTTTTCTTTTATTTCTCTCATTTTACTCTTTTTTATATTCTTATCTTTTTATTCTTTCATTCTTCTTAATCTCTTTTTTCCCTCTTTTTTTAAATCATTTTATCTTTTTCTTACACTTCCTTTTTTTTTCCTATCTATAATTTTTTCATCTATTTTTATCACCTTTTTTCTTTATTGTCAATCTTCCTTTTCCATTTTTATCTCATTTTAATCTTTCTTTTATTCATCATCCTTTTTTCTTATTTACAATTTTTTCACTTTTTTATTTTCGCTCTAGTCACCACTTAGCTTGATCAATTGAGATTCAAAGGAGAGTGCTAAATTCCTACAAAAATTTATCCAAATTTAAAAATATGAGTTCATTAAATATCATTTCAAATGAATTGGTCAAGGATATTTAGGATAGGTGTAAAGGCTTAGGAAGATTAAGAATAAGGATCAAAGCGCTTTACATTATATTTATAAGAATTAAGCTCCTTGAGCTTGTACATAACTGTATTAGATTAATATTGAATCTGGTTGATTTTATGCACACTATGGCTTTCTTACTTGCAATATTGGAACTGCAGATGTAAACTTTCACACTGAAGGTTTTCTCAGATCATTCTGCTTGGACTGTGTCACCTACTATAGTTCAACTTGCTCATTTCTTGCATAGTTCCTTAGTTGCATTGTGTTTCTCAAATATCATGTTGTATCAAATGGTCATGAAGAGCCAAGACTTGTGAAACTTAAGGATGCCCCATTCTGACCTAAGAGAAAAGGAACCAAGTCATGGAAACAACTTCTCTGCTAAACAAGGGTAAGGCTGAGTAATGGCCCTCCCAGACCATGTATATTAGTAGAAACCTCCTACATCACTTAGCCCTTTCTCTAGATATTGTTACTGACTTCATCACACACAACTGCTTTGCTCGCCTTCACAATTCTCATGTTGGCATTTTTTCATGAATAATCATACAAAACAGCATGGATCTTTTGACCACCTTGATTCTTCGAGGATTTATCATTCTGAACCTGGATCATCAATTGGAGCAGCTGTTGCAGCTACTGTGAAGCTTGATTCACAAGCAACTCATACTGTGACATTTTCTTTAGCTTGGGCTTGCCCTGAAGTAAAGTTTCCCAGTGGAAAGACTTATCACAGGTAACTAAGCTATTTCGTTCAGTATATAATTAACTTTTAGTTGGTGCTTAGGTGACTTGTGTTGACAGGCGCTATACTAAATTTTATGGAACTGATTGTGATGCAGCAGCAAGTCTTGTGCATGATGCTATTTTCGGTATAAGTTTCTTCTCTGTTATGTTGTAGTTCCATATCTGCTAGGTTTATTTTTCAAAACAGCTTCTTCAAATAAATTACTGAGTTATTTATCATGGTTTGGTAAATTTTTGTTCTAATGCTGTTCATTTTTACTCTTTAATGCAATAGAGCATGGTTCCTGGGAGAGCCAAATTGAAGAATGGCAGAATCCTATATTGCAGGATAAAAGGTTCCCAGCTTGGTATGTTACTTGCAAATAAAATATATTTACTGCCATGGTTTGAAATCTTGTACCGTATTGGACAAAATGGTTGAAATGCATCGTTCTGATAAATCACTGAATCTTGATACCACTTGACACTGAGGTTCAAAATCTTAAGTATCGTGTTGATGCTTTGATGCATGATGACAGTGAGTGATTGGAGGTTGAAGGAGACATTGTATGTGTTGAGTGGTATCGAGTTTCAATGATCCACCAAAATTTTATATTTTGATTGTTTCACTTGGCATGGTACAAGATTTGTAACCATGCTTTGCACAGACTTCTTATGTTTCATTTCCTTTCTTTTTTTAACTCCAATCCATTTCCAACACCATGCATCAAAACATTTACACGATATTGAAACAATATCGTTCAGTCAAAGACCTAAACTTCAGCACAGCTCGAAATTTTAAACCTTACTGCTGCAAAATGGGTTTGACTTTTATTTGTTTCTTTCAGGTATCCTGTCACTCTATTTAATGAACTATACTACCTTAATGCTGGAGGAACAATTTGGACCGGTGATTATTCGTTCTTATCCTACCTATCGCTAAATAATTTTTTTTTAAAATTTATTTATAAGTAACTCATCATGTCCTATGACAGATGGGTCACCACCAATTCAAAGTTTAGCAACTATCGAGGAAAAACAGTTCTCCCTTGACATGTCAAATGGAGATTTTGGTGATTTGGCTGATGTCATAACAAGAAAGAATACTGCAGCTGATATCCTCGATAGAATGGCATTAGTACTTGAAAAGTTGCATTCACCCATTGCATCAAATTCAGCTATAGGAACACCAATGCTTCAAGGAGAGGAAAACATTGGCCAGTTTCTCTATCTCGAAGGAATCGAATATTGCATGTGGAATACATATGATGTCCATTTCTATGCTTCCTTCTCACTGATCATGTTGTTTCCAAAACTAGAACTGAGCATTCAAAGGGATTTTGCTGCTGCAGTAATGATGCATGATCCTGAAAAGATTAAGACCTTGCATGATGGCAAGCAGTGTGCAAGAAAAGTTCTCGGAGCTGTTCCCCATGATCTTGGCCTTTGTGACCCATGGTTTAAAGTCAATGCATATAATCTGTATAACACTGATAGATGGAAGGATTTGAACCCTAAATTTGTTCTCCAAGTATGGAGAGATACAGTAGTCACTGGTGATAAGGCATTTGCACAAGCTGTATGGCCATCAGTATACATGGCGATGGCATACATGGATCAGTTTGACAAGGATAAAGATGGAATGATTGAAAATGAAGGATTTCCAGATCAAACCTATGATGTTTGGTCAGCTACTGGTGTTAGTTCATACACCGGAGGGCTATGGGTGGCTGCTCTGCAAGCTGCTTCAGCCATGGCATGTGAAGTTGGTGACAGGGCCTCAGAAGAACTTTTCTGGGACAAGTATCTGAAAGCAAAATCTGTGTATGATAAGTTGTGGAATGGTTCTTACTTCAATTATGACAACAGTGGTAGCAAGACAAGTTCATCCATCCAGGCAGATCAATTAGCTGGACATTGGTAAGTACAGATATTTGTCTTACTTAGGAATTCCCATTTCTTTGAGATTTGCTATTAGTTAGACATTTGATTTCCGTTTAGTTGATTGAATTTACTTGACTACTGATTAAATTGAAGAATATCCCATTTATTTCCTTGTATTCTCATGGTTAACTATGCAATATACCTATGTCAGAACCCAAGTTGAATTTATCATTTTATTCCATTAAGCTTCGTATCATACCTTAAAAATGTGCCACATGTGCAATACTCTATGCATTTTGTAACTTTTGTTGTTTCCCTTGCTTTACTGTATGTTGTGATGTTTGATTCCAGACAATTGTAAAGTGAGACTGCATATTTCATGCCTGTTTTTAAGTGTGCAATTGTGACAAAAATACTTGAACATGTTTCAGGTATGCTATAGTTTGCGGTCTTACCCCAATTGTTGATAAAGAGAAAGCGAAAAGTTCCTTTGAAAAAGTTTTTTCCTTCAACGTGTTAAAAAACAAGGGTGGAAAGAGAGGAGCCATTAATGGGATGACACCAGATGGTGCCATTGATATGTCAGCAATGCAGTCAAGAGAGACATGGCCTGGTGTGACATACTCGGTTGCTGCAGCTATGATCCAAGAAGGCTTGTTCGATGAAGCTTTCAGAACTGCACAAGGAATCTATGAAGCTGCCTGGTCTCAAGAAGGACTCGGGTCAGTATCTATTACTATTCACATATTTTTTGCATCCAAATATTTTGGTATTCCATTAGGATTTACTATTTGCATTTCAATAAATTAAGTTTGACTTGCTACTGGAAAGGAAGTTGATTGAATGATCATTCATCCTTCTTACGCAATGAAGACTGCAAACAAAACATAGTACCTGTTTTTTGAAGCTGTTCCATTTTCATTTCTATAGGCGAATTCATAATGTATATGGCTTTCCTTGGATATTAGTGCAATCAGGAAAAAAAATATTACTTACCTATCCGCTTCCTTTTTTTTCAAAAATAAAAGGGGTAAAAAAACATAGGTCCTATTTGAATGTCTTTGTTTCATTGCTGCTTCACAACATTCCGATTTGACTTTAGAAATTTAAGGTGTGTCCCATGGCTTTTAGATATAACTAGGAATAAATATTTAGTGAATAACTGGCATAACAGCGGAACCATAGAAGATTAGGGCATTACAGATATTTTTGCTTTCTGTCTTCCTTCTTCTGTCCCTTCAAGTAAACAAGACAGAAGAGCATTTCTTTCTCTTCTTTTCTTCCATTGTCTTTTTATTTTATTTTTTTTTGTCTTTTCTCTTTATTCCTATTTTCCCTTTCTTTCTTTAAGCACACATGATCTCAGTCAAGTCCAAGGTTCAAAATCTCTAGTCTTGCAGAAATTTTGATCTTCAATTGGAATGATATTGTTTTGGTATCATACCGATGTTTTGATTGACGATGTTAGTGACAAATTGGAGGAGGTTGAAGGAGAAAGGAGATGACATATAAAAGACATTATCTAAAATGAATGGTATCGAGTTTTGATAATTTATCGGAACAATACGTTTTAACTATTTTACCAAATGGGGTATGAAATTTTGAACTATAGTCAAGCCATATACACAACATGGCACTATTGAAATGGTGCGTAAACCAATTCTAATAATCCTTAGACTCTAATCTCTATGTGTCATGGCCAGAAATTCTACCTCCAAAAGAGAAACATTCCCTGGCATCTTCATGAAACTAAAGGGGAAAATCCCAGTGCAAAAGACCCTTTAAAGAGGGAGGATTTTAGGTTGGTTTTGTTCTAGAACCACCACCCCGAGTGCGGACAACTATTATAATTTAGACAGTAGATTCAGATTTTCTTGCAGTGCCTTAATTTGTTCCCAAGTTTATAATCTGCTAGATTAGTTGCCTTCAACAATGCTTATGATATACCACCATGCTTGAGTAATTGCTTGTTGGCATCATTGTTCTATTGTTCTTACTCACTAAAGCGATGTGATTTTGTCCTTAGGTACGCGTTCCAGACCCCTGAATCTTGGAACAACGACGACCAATATCGCTCTCTCTGCTACATGCGCCCCTTGGCAATATGGGCGATGCAGTGGGCACTATCAAAACCAAAACTCCACTTCCGAGAAGCTGAAGCAGGAACCAGAGGAGAGGCTCAGCTGAAACACCATGTCTCCTTCTCCAAAGTCGCCAAGCTGCTCAAGCTTCCGGAAGAAGAAACTTCCAAAAGCATTCTTCGTGTTATCTACGAAATTACTTGCAGTCGGATGAGGTCGTGATTTGAGGCGCTGACAGACAGGCTCCCCGGTATGCCAAAGGATTGGATTCATCATTGTTCATTCAATTACTTCACTATTAGTCTCCAAATAATACAACTGTGTTGGCATAAGTTTCCATACATTCTTTTATTCAAATTGCAAGTGTGATATGGAAACGTAATGTGTGTGTGCACCAAGTTGGCCAACCAAGTTTAGGATCCACAGTTTTTTGTCATCCAACAAATGAGTAGTTTCTGCTGCTCCTATTCTTATACATCGTCGATGGTGTTCTTCGGCCTGTTGTCAGCCTTTTTGTCATCCAGATGCCAAGTGACTCAGAGCAGAGCTGCCGGTCCTAAGAGTTTGGGACCTGGGCAAAATAAAAATATATATATAATGGTGAAAATTTTATTTTTGAAAAAAAATTGGACTTCTTTCTATGTATTTTTTAAAAAAACTGAATTTTAGACCCTGGTCCTAACAGCTCTCCCCCAAAGCTGACTCTGCTCAGAGTTATATAGGGAGACCAATAGTGGACGGATGAAGTTTGAGAGATCGGAGATAAGGCAAAAACATATAGAGTTGCGATTAATGGCTTGAGCCAGGAGGAAGACGACGGTATTAAAAAAAAAAAAAAAGTTGTTTGAACTCTCTTTAAACTAAATCCCATGTAAAAATTCAAAAAACAGTAGACCACCTCATCGCCATTTGGTCAAACGTGTGATCACTCCCCATCTCGAATCGCCAATGAACCTCAAGGCAAGCCTCACACTAAGCTTAAGTTGAAAAAAAAAAAAGAAGATAAAATCGAGCTCGAATAATTATTTCAGCAATATGCTTAGTTTAAGCGTAACTTAATCAGTTATATATATATATATATATATATTGTTGGCGTCAGTTATCTCAACTTTCGATCCGACTAATCTCTGAGGGTGATCAATTTTATCTCATGGTCCTTCGAGGACGCCCCTTTAACAACTGAACCGGAAGAGGTCGGAGGCCCAGCGGATCTCCACCAACCACCTAGGTAAATAAAGAAAGCGTTCGCAGCTTTAGTAAGTTAGCTCGGACTCCGTAGTCGCGTAATCTCTAAATGACTGTCCAACATCAAAGTCGTACTTATCCGCCAAGAAGCGTTCGAGGACACCCCTTTAACAACTGAACCGGAAGAGGTCGAAGGTCCATCGGATCTCTACCAACCACCTAGATAAATAAAGAAAGCGTTCGCAGCTTTAGCAAGTCAATTCGGACTCCGTAGTCACGTCATCCCTAAATGACTATCCAACACCGAAGTACTTATCCGTCAGGCAAACTCCTACACAGATGGCCATCTCCGTGGATTTTTCAAAAATTCGTCACCAAATCGCGCCTCAACAAAGAATTGAACTGTATTCTCCTGTGAAATGCCTAAACGTTTTTACCTACCATTGCACCATGCTCTTAAAGGTAACTTAACCAGTTATGTTTGATTCATGTATTGGAGGATGTATCCCGATGATGATGACTGTGAAATTATTTGATAGAGACGTTTAAAATGAATAAATCACCCTTTGTTATTTAACTGTATAAGCCCAGGCCCAAGCCCAAACCATCTGACTTTCTTTGAGGCGGTCCACCACTCGGATCATCTGTCTTAATTGAATTGTTTTTTATTTCGAGAATGGGTCCCTAGTTATAACCAGTTAATCCCGAGTTTAGACCATTACCACAATTCACTCGTAGTGATTTTTTTTTCACTGAATTCAGCGCAGTCGAGCCATCAATTTTTTTTTAAATGCTCAAATTCAACAGCTGGAAGGTTGATTTTGTAAGACTTGTAGAAATGTCCCTCAAAGCAAAACTATCTCCCCTTTCTATTCCCTTGAATCGGTTCACTTTTGAGACAATTGTGCATAAAAATAAAAAGCTTTGGGGTTACGTTAACTGTCACTCGCAGTCTTGCTTTCTATTCTGATTGTTACAATTAGTTTTCGTAGCCCTGTGGACTACGTTGCAGCAGCTGAGTGCATCTCCCTGTGGATTACTGTAAAATATTTTGTCCAAGTGAAATGAAAAATCTGAAGCGTTAAATTGCTAAGTCATCCGTTACAAATACTTCTAAATTTATTCTGATGATATTTAGGTTCAAAGAACTAAATATTCAATGCCAATCAAAGAACAAAATGCTTGTTAAAAACAAACTTCATTATATCCATATCACTCAACTGCTGCAGTTTAGCCATCACCTGTGGATTCCCCACATCTCTAGTACATCTTCGGCAAGGCTGGTTGCGTTTGCACTTTCCGCCTGCCCACTCAAGCATTTAGCTGTCGAAATTGAACTTGCACTGTAAATGTCATCTTTAAGGTCTAATAAGCTCACGTAGGGTCTTAGCTGACATTTTCTACTGTATATAAGCCGTCGACAAAAGCATTTGATGGGCATACACTAAAATAGATTATTATCAGGATGGCAATGATGGTCAACATGTCTATCAAAAAACAAACTTGAGTTGCAGACTTCAATCTCGTCCAACATCTTTGCACTTAGCCAAAGCCTTCTCGCAACTCCATGCTCCCAAGAGCTTTTACATGAGCATCCAAATAGACATACTTTGCCAGTCTAATCGAAGAAAATATTACCATGGACAGTTAACAGCTATACCAATTGATTGGACTTCACCTCTTGTTGATTACTTAACCTCCAATCTATATGTTCAGTTAGAAAGTAAGATCCTCAAGTAACACTCAATGATACCTCCTTTGAAGTAAAGAGAAGATCAATTTGTAACACCATTTGAGTGAGAATTGTTTTGATAATTCTATATTTTAATTTGCCCACTAATTAGCCTACTTTGATATAGTTTTTTTCCCCCTCTAAAAATAGTTATCAACTACCAATGGTTGTTCCATCTACTTGCAAATATATTAGATCCAATAGATTTTTCATTAATATTATAAGAGTTTAAATTCAGATTTAACATTATCACTTCTACCTTAAATGGAAAATTATTTCACATTATAATACTGTAAAGGATAATCCAGTGCACGAAGCTCTCACGAATGTAATATCTTAAAGAATGGTATATTGTACACAATCTTATCCTATGTAACAAAAGTCTATTTCTATGACTTCAACTCCTGATCTCTAAATCACACAATAACAATTTTAATGTTGTGTCAAGACTCCCCTTCACATTCCAATATTATAATAGAGCCAAATTTGAAATAGCTTTGTTTTGTTGTAGCAAATGTACCAACATTACACTTTGATGGCGAATACCAAACTAATTCATCCTCGAAGCATTTCTAAGATTAATTTCTTTTCCTTTAAGCTACATGCTAGTTAGATGAAATTCGTAGAAACATTGAACCCCAAAAATTGATGCTTCAACCACCAATACCATGGCGTGTCAGCAAATCGAGGTTAGTATAGGTAAAAAAAATCACTTAACCTGAAGTTAATACCTTCATTTGAACGGAAGTTACACTAATACATACAATTTCCATGTCTGTGAAGATAACCTACTGCTCAATATAAATTCTTGTGGACCATATCGAGTGTCCAACAAGATCAAAACATGAGCCTGACCATCTAACAGTAATGTTAGAGTTTTGTTCATAACTAACAGATCATGCAGAAAACCAAGATCTAAGTTACCTTGCCC